>JARHVA010007408.1:0-47500 GCA_037957365.1 Torreya grandis
TTAAAAATTTGAGATTTCTCAAAATTTAGGAAACATATTTCCATGGTTAGGCTCCTTTTTGTCCCCAACTTTTAGCACTTACCCAATTATAACGAATAAAATTAGTATCACATATTTTCATTTCATTTCATACATGCATAATTATTATTGAATACTTTTACCAAAATAAGGATATTACTTTAGTGAAAATAATATGTAGTTCTCATCTTAGTTGCATATTGCATCCCATATCATTGGGATAAGGGATGGGATTATCATATATATAGATTTGATTGTTGGAATGCATGCGTTTTTATTTGCAACTTGTTAAAAATTAAGGGGATAATTTAGGTAGGCCCCTAAGACAAAACTCTTTTTTTTTGTCTTCTTAAGGTATTATTGGCAAGGATTAGGGCTTGATCTAAGGAAAAGGAATTTTGGTAGTTGAAAAATAATTGGACCTACACATCCATTTCTAGAATAGGACTACCACTATCATGATATAATTTTAAAATTAGAATAGTCTCATTCTAGTTGGTCATTATCGAGATATTTTGATTTTTGTCTCTTCATCTTATCACAATTTTCTTTTTAGATGCTTTTTTTTCTTATTTTAGACCTTATTATGAACATTTTAAATCTTTGTTAGGATACATGCAAGTCAAAAAATCAAGTATGCACATATAAAACCACTCTTTTAATCATCAATGGTTCTGGGTACTTTCATTTAATAACCCTTATGACACATTTTAGATCTTTATTTACTATTTTAATATATTTTTACCACATTTAATTTGATCCCTCATCTTATGGATTAGTGTATTGATATTTAAACCTAATGATTGCCCATAAAACATTTTGATGAACATGATCCTTTTGAACATAAAACATTAGGGTTTCATGTTATTATCCCCTTATGGCATAATTATGCTAAGATCGTGTCATATTTGATTCCTTTATGGTTTCTATCACCATTTATTTATTGTGACTTATCATTACTCAAACCATGCCAAGTATTATAAGCACCGGGTCTATTTTCCTTTATAAATTATGTATAATATTGCATTCCATAGATTTATTCATGGGAAAATATATGGCATGTGATTTTATGAAAGTCCTTACATGGATGGTTATTATATTCTATATGTTATTAGGCATGTTGATATGGTTGTTATAAAAATGTTATCAATGATTACATGTTTATTTCCTCATATATATCATATACTGTTAGAATATGGTTTGAATATGGTTCGATTAATGATAAGGTTTTGTGTGATAATGATGTTTTAAGTGTTCATACCCTTGAAATTGATAACTTGGTTTTATTTCCTCTTACTAATAGATCTTATGTAAATTAATTTTATAATGACTCCTCACAATGTAGATGATATAAAAAAATTGGAGGGTTAGAGAATTCAATACTTCAATACCTTCACTTTACTCTAAACCTTAAGGTGGAATTAACTAAAACACCCCTCCTAATAATCCTTAAGCTCCTAAACTTGGAGTGCATGCTACTAAGTATTATGCTATCTATATCAACTTAAGAATATTTGTGCTAAGATATCTATCTTAAATTTTATTAAAAGGTCTAATGTGTATAAGGACATACTTTATGTTATTTTAGTAAAAGGTACACACATATTTAAAATACAATGTGAATATTGTAAATTAATGGAATAATGAAAATATAAATACATAAAATATAGTAAATCTAACTTGCCTAGGTGTTAATAGGAATGGAGAAACTGAACTAAGAAACTTAAAATGATAAAAATATGGACATAAAGAGATTCATAAACATGAATAAAACCTACATGAGTTCTAACAGTGATGAATTTTGTTGGAAAATAGACTCTTGAACATTTTATAAGTTCTCTTAGAAAACATATTGCATCTTTTAATGATGACTAGTTTTGAACTAGCTTCAAAAATGGCATTGAATAATTTTTAACTTTGAGACAATAGATAAGGTTGAAATTGGTCAATCAAGTCTAAAAATGGCTATGTATATCCATCAAGTTTGAAACTTTATAGAATAATTTAAAATCAACATAATCCTACAATAAAGTATTTGACAAAAGGAATAAATGCTTTAGATTTTCCTAATATCTTCTCCTTTGATGTAGCTCCATTTTGGCCTCAACACCTAGCAACACATCCAGGATAAAGTAACATGTGAAAAGTATATTATCTTAGTTCCCATTGAGGGTTGTAGCTAAATATTATTATGATCTAAGGTCAATCTATTATTCATTCATGTAAGTGGCCCAACCCAAGTGAGAGAATATTCCACCTTCTCTTTTTAAGATAATCAATAATACTATATGCTTCATAATGCAACCTTATTTTGGTAGTAGTATGTAGTAATAAGATTTCAAAAAATAAAGAGTATAATAACATCTGATAGGTATACTAAATATGTGGAAAAATGACTCTATTTCTTGGTGGTAAATGCCTTAAACTATATGTGTATATATAGGACCCATTGATTTAAAACTGAAACACATTGAATATAGTATGAACATGAAAAATCAACACATTGTGGAAAAATGAACCCATTAACAACATGACCACTTTTAGAATGGAATTGAAAGTGGTCAGACCAATTTTGAGAAGACTACAAAAATGGTCAATGTATAAAAATAACATGATATAAAGATCAAACTAAACCCTAGGATGACTAGATGGATCCCAAGGTAGATAAATAATAATATGAAGGTGTTAATGATGAAATATAAATGACAAAAGACTATGAATTATATTCATATGCATTATATTATTAAGTTACTAAAGATCTATAATAAATTATCAAGAGTAGGGTGTATACTATCTAAAATATAAATATGCCACATCATAATATGGGAAAGGATATAATCAAGAGATGTTTATGAAAATGGGTATCAAAGATATAATTAGCAATCCCATGCAAGGAATTCAAAAATAAATACAACCTAAATCCAAGATGTAAAAGAGGTAAAATAAAGAGATAGAAATGCTATTATGTGTTAACCAACAAGTATCTAAACTAGGGATTTTAAAAAGAAGTATCTAATTATTTTGGATGTATCTACATGCAAAAATAACATATGCCAACCTATGCATGAGAATTAAAAAATACTACTCTAGCATATATATATGAAATAAATTAAAAAAATAGCTTAGGGATAATGATACTTAACTTGGGTTAAATTATTTGTGCATCAATCTTTCCCCTTTTTAAAGTGATATCTGATGAGATATTTTGTATACATGATGCTTAAGATATAAATAAAAATACCTATGTATCCTTAATTTAGGACTCCAAAGACTAATGTCTACCTCTCTTGTTCAACATCTCTCCTTAAGACTCCAAAGACCTTATACAAACATATACCTCCACATGTATAAGATCATACAGTCTAACTCCTCTTGTTCTACAAAATGAATGTTATTTCATGAAAAATGGTGTACCTATATTATATTTAATTATGGGAACCCTATATACATGGATAAAAAGCCTAATTTGACATTTAAATTATGTTGACATAATTGATTCAGATTGATATAATATAAAGGTTTAGATAAAAAACATTAGTATGTTGGTTAGGGCCAATATAATATAAAGAGTAGATAAAAATATTAAACATGATATATATAGTAAAAAAAGGGCCATATTAATAAAATTTACTATGCCATCCATTATAAAATATAAGTAACACTAAAAAACTAACTCATCATGGCCAAATCAGTATGGAGAAAACATTAAACTAGGCATAATAGTTGGACAAAAGGGGGAAAGTACCAAATTAGGATAAAATGACCAAGGAGCATAAAATGAATTTAATTAGGTATAATATGTGATCATATGGTAATATTTCTTAAAATACCATGAGTTCACCAATAAAATTATATTGCATTTATTAGAACATTCACTTAAGGATATTGATGGACCAATGTGTTCTACAAGAGAAATCAAAAGCAATTGGAAATATAAGTTGTGTCAAAGTGGGCCATAATTCATGATCAAGATTGGATAGACATGAATTAAAAAATATCTAAAACATGAAAATGAATTAAGTAAAAGAGACAGCCTATTGCAGAATCAAAATCAAACATGAGCAAAAATAAGTTGCATTATCATCATTGGCCAAATAGCTTTAGAAAAAGTACACTTATAGAGATGAAAAAAATCAAAATTAGAAAATAGGTTAATATATATTTTCCTAAATGAACTAATATGACACCTAAGAAAGTTAAGTAACATGTCTAAAAAAATACCATATAGTGGTATAGAAAACCTACACTAGCATACCCCCTTAAGCATAGATTAGGTGGGTAGAATAATTGGGTCCCGATAGTAAGGCCTGATGAGGTATCCAATTACATATAATATATCCCTATATGAATAGATATAATTGCCCCATAATTAGAGAGAGAGTGAGAGAAATAATGAACTAAAAATAGCCCATGTCAGAGTGGGCTACAATCAAGGATCAGAATTAGATAGATACCAATCCAAAAATCTCTAAAACATGCATATAAAAGATGCATAATATATACTCTGTTGTAGAAGTGAAATCAAACATGATAAAAAATAAGTTGCATTATCATCATTATGCAAATATATTTAGGAAATTTACATTTATAGAGAAGAAAAAAGTAACTCAAAATTAGAAAATAGGTTAGCCATATTTTCCTAAATTACCTAATATGACACTTAAGCAAGCTAACCATGTGTAGGAAAACAATATAATGGTATAAAAAACCTATAGTAACCAGGTGTATACATATACCCCTAAAAAATATCATAATCTATCACACTAGTGGAATTCAAGATGCTTCTTTTAAAAAGAAAAATAGAAACATAAAATATAAAAATAATTTTGTAAATAAATGCTAGTGAATGAAATAAATAAAATTAATATATACATACCTTGTCTTACCTTTCTTCTAAAAATATTACATACAAATACATTAGTATTGATTTTAGTGAGTGGAAAAAGTACATATGGTAACACTAATGGTACGAGACTCAAAATGGATAAAATCAATTCAAGTGTACATAGGGGAGTCTAAAAAAAGCATGTGAAACTATTAGAAAAAATGACAAAAGAGGGAAATATAGATATTTACAAGGTAAAGGATAGATTAGGTCTGAAAAGCCAAATAAATGATAAAGAGATTAAATAGCGTAGATAGCCACAAGATAAATATAAATTAAGCTCAGATGACCCAACGAAAAAGAATGGTACTAAATAAAATTAAATATAAGAAGGTTGAAATGGGACTAGATTTCTATAAATGGGGGGATAAATTAGGTCTAAAAGACCCAAAAAAGGAAAAATAAAATCTCAAGGTCCTAAAACTAAAAATAAAAATCCTATAAAAAATAAGGCAATCACCAAGATATCCTCTCATAATAACTCAAAGATGTTACTTCTATTAAAAAATTCTAAGTTTAGAGGGGAAACCTTTGAAAACTAGTACATGTCATAATCATAACATGTCTAAAAGAGATGGACAATAATAAATACAAAATATAGGAAAGAATTGGAAATAAGTATGTCAAGGGAAAAAAATAAAAGGGGGATGAAGAGGGGAACTACCAATTTGAAAACACATTATTTACCTAAAATAAGGCACTCTAATCAATTGTACAAATCTAAGAGTTTTTGATATAAATGGATCTAAAGAACCCAACACAAGAATCATGAGCTTAGTCTAACAATTTAATTATAAATACAATCCCATGAAATATATATTCTTGAAAAACAAAAAATATCCTACCTTTCCACAATGTGTTTCTCATTCATCAAGACACCAAAAATTCCATAAATGAAATATGAGGATTGTGTACTTCTATGAAAAAATAGGTGGCACTAATAATACATATATATATAAAACATCATACCTTAGTATACTTCAATGGACCTTAAATCTATCATAAGGCCAACTATGGAGTTTGAGATTTAATTAGGATAGGTGATGCCAATGATATGCTAACATATTTTGGTATGATTTGAATTTTTAGACACCCAAATTTTTTATTAGACACTTGGAAACATCAACTTTACTACACTTTGACAAACTTGGACTTGTGAAAACACATTTTAATCTTGCGTTCATTTTAATGTGTCGATCTACCCACTTATTGTCTTGGTTAATCCAATTTATTAGATACACATATTCAATATCACCATAGTATATGAAAGAACACTCCAAATTCATATTTAGAATGTTTCTATATCCTATAAGATTGATTTTCATTCCTAAAATAATACTGACATAAATTGAAAAATTATGGTTTCTTGTTGGTGTATTCCTAACCTTTAAAAACTATTTTTTAAATTAGGACATCTTCCTTAGTTGTCCTATACATGTTTCATGTGTCAGCCATAATTGGAAATATCTAAGATTCATATATAAATAAAAATCAATCCCAAGGCCATACTCACTTGGTCACTTCCTAACTTGGTTACTAATTAGCATTCACATTAACAAATCCATTTGCACTCTATTGGGACACTATCACAAAGGCATATAAATATGAAAAAACATCAAAATATAAACCTTAGATGCAATTTTGAATACAAACGTAGGTCAAAGTTGCATTTTATCAAGTGTCAAAATATGTTTAAACATTAAATTCTGATTTAACAATTTTGGTAATATTGGGGTATTATTTCTAATTTAGTTAAAAGGTCTGAGTAGTAAAATCAGTCAATAATTATTCTATAATTAAACTACTAATTTTTTAGTTTTTATTGATGTTTAGACTTTCTAAAAATAGCAAATGAGTAAGGAAAAATATGACTTAGCTTAAAACTATGTTGATCTAATTGAGATAAAGGCTAATAGTGACTATGTGGACTAGGACACTATCACAAACTAAGATCTAGAATTGATTTTATAATTGGATAGGAGCACCAAAACTAGATAGGAGTGGTACCAACATTTTAGTCTATAGCTACCATTGTTTTCCTAAGGATCTGAGCCTTCTAGGTTTTGTTCAACAGATTTATGTGACCTTGTTTATGAAGTTTTGGTAGCTAGAAGTCTATAGAGCTCCCTGTAGAGTAGATTATTTCTTCAAACCCTATCTTTGATAATGCTTTGACAAATTTTGAGAAAGAGGGTGGGGTTGGTGTATGCAATATTCACTATACGTGATTCACACCCTATGTGTTGGCACGCAACCTACATACCAATACTCTTAAGAGGGATCAAGACATATGTAGCTCTCCCATTTGATGTGCTTTATGCAATTGAGTGTATTAATATGAAGAATGCTAAACTAGATGTACTTGAGATGGATAGGGACTAGTGTAGGAATTTGACTAAGCTTGTAAGTGTATTAGCTAGCTATAAACAGAGAATAGGGGATTTTTTTGAAAGGTCTTGCTTATATTCTTGCTTGCTTAGTGATAGTTTCCAACCCTTTCCAAATGATCTTTTAATGAGATTTTATAGGGATATATTGGTCATGGGTTGAATTTTCTCATTTTAGGCTGACAAAGAGAAGGATGAGGAACTGGAAAAAAATTGACCATTGGGGCCAAAAATAGACTTAGACAATAGTGCTGAAAGTGGATAGGGGTGGCATTGGCACTATAGTCCAAGTGTGACAACATTGTCTTGAGCAGAAGAGACCTAGGGAGATGGACTAATCATGGAAAGAGGAGTTTGACTCAACTGGGACCACGTTTGAAAGGCTATGGATGACTAGGAATCAATGAACATAATCCTATGAGGGTCATGAGAACAAGAAAGAGGGACTTATGGGTTGGGTGTCATTAGCCATGCTCAAGTTACCAATTTTTGCATTTTATATGACTAAAGATTCCATTATGTAGATATTAAAATATGATTTTTATAGCATTTTAGTTTTTTATACTTGTCAAATACTTATTATGGATTTACCCTTCAATTTTATACCTCTATTCCACCAAAAGGATCACATTCACCATATCACTATGCCTGACTATTTATCTTATGGTCTAACCCTATCATATCTAATGAACCATATTTACTACACTATACTAAAAGCATAAAACCTCATATATATCCTTTACTACACCATTTTTATATCCTCAGTAGCTTCCCATCCTATCAAATACTTGCATCCTACATAGGGATGCTTGTATCGATGTAAGTGTCTAGTTTATTATCAACTATCCAATCCTAAAAATTCATTTAAATTTAAAATGTTTCAAAACATATGGGTCAACCTATCTTATTGAACCCTACCATGAGATATTTTCAAAAGGTGTGGTATAAATAAAAATATAAGACAATTCATTATTCATCTAGAAAATATGAATCAAACATGTATTCAAGCTCATTCAATCAATTTCAAAAGTGAGTTATACTACCCTATTCTTTCAAATTTTAATATTAGTCATAAAAAAAGTTATATTGTAGGTCTAAATCACTCAAAAAACAACCCATGAGCACTATTTTTCATGTTAAAAGATAAATCATTGCATGCCCTTGAATATAACATATTTAACCCTTATACATACACAAGGCAACATATAGGATATAAATACATATGTCTAAGGCCCTCTTCAAATAATTGGCTATGTAGGTAGTGATTATTGATAGAGGGGTCCTTGAGGTCACTAGACTTTGTGAGTCCATTAACCCAATTTTGATAAAGTACAAATACCTAGGGTGAAGATATATGTTTTGATCCATAAATAATCATGTAAGACCTATGTGCACAAATAAAACGTATTAGTATGAAGGTGATAAAAAAACCATTAAGGTTTAGGTGGTCACTCTGAAATATAATGAGTATTTTGTATTAGGACACCTGTGTTAATCCAAGTGTCCCAAGATTGACACAAATGTCCAATCCTCTAGAGATAATATTTCTATAACATGATGACTAGATACTAATCTTGTTCCTACCTTCTTTTAACTCTATATATCTTATATATGATTGTGCATTTATAGATAAGCTACGTATTATCTATTATCTATGTTTATGAAATAAAACTACTATTTTTAATTTAATTTATATATTTAACATAAATTAATATTTTAATTTATAAAATTTATTTATCTAAGTTTAAATTAAATGGTCTAATTTTTAATATTTTAATTCATCTATGTGTATAGGTTAGTCTACAACTTAATCCTCACCCAAAAAACTTTAGAAAGGGTTAAATATTTGGTGAACTCAACCTCTATGTCTTCTCATGAAACTCCTATCTTGTTTTAGGGTTATTATTCTTTAAGGGTATCTGATTTCAATAATTTTTAGATCTAAAATTTTCCTTTTCCTTTAGCACATTTATTTTCCATTTATCAAATACGGAAAATTTTAATAAATATTATTTCTAAATGGAAGATAAATAATCCTTAGTCAATCATCTAAATACAAATAAAAAATTAATTAATGAATTATTACATATTACATAAGAATAAATCAATAAACATGATAATGCTAGTGCATCCACATCTAATAAGGGTGAACCCTTAGATGGTACAACTATTGCCACATCTTCCATGGGAAAAAATAATACTTCAACTCAATTACTGGTTTCAATGCCACATCAACATAGGTGGTGTTTTCATCCCCTTTGGTCGCAACTCAAATCTCAAATGTAAATCCCAATGGGTCTACTATACAAAATCTTCTATAAGTTATTCAAGCTTTAGAATCTAAGGTTTCCAATATTGAACAAAATGATTTGAATAAAACTCATGATATTGATTCAAAAGATGTATTACATAATCCTATAACACCTTAGATATATTTTCACCCTTTGCTAACTAGTTTTGTTGCATCTAAATTCATATTTTATGATGGAAAGGGTGATCTTGAACATCCAATATTTCTATGTGGAATTTATTGACTGTGCTTAAAATGATAAAATTTTGATCAAATTATCTCCAAGGGATTAAAGGACTATCATTTAATATGGTTATATGAATTACTAATCCAATCAATGAAAGAATTCAAACCCTTAACATATCAATCTATAGCACATTTCTCTATTAACATAATTGAAAATACATCATATGCAAAAATTGATAAAATCAAATAAGGAACCAATGATCCTATTAATGAATGTACTTTGAGGTATAAAACAATGTTGGCAAAAATTACAAATCTAATAGTAGATAAATAACTTCAAGATATCTTTATGTAAATTTTGCTTGCCCTATTACATGAGTCTATTATTTTAAGAAGTTCAAATCCTTTGATGACTTATGCCATATTGTTTGAGATCATGAAACAAAACTTATTTCCTTAAACAAGATTAAATATGTAAAAAACATACCAACTACATCTAATATGAAGTTTCATATCAAACCAAATAACAAGGTAAAACTACAAAATCTAAAATGGAAACAAACACAATGGTTAATGTAGTATTACAACAACTTAATAGACTCATCTTATCTAATACACCTAAGAGATAATTTACATGATTACTTGAGTCTCCAACTTCATTACTTAATATTTTTGTGGAGTGTCATGTCATATCTATCTCTCCCCTTCTATATAGGTTTATATTAGTTGACCTCTACCAAAAAAATGTGATGATAATTCATATTGTGACTATCACCAATGCCTTAGGCATCCTAAAAACAAAGTTTATACCTTGAAACATATTATCCAATATCTTAATTAGAACCAAAAACTTATCTTTTAGGGTCCTCTAAAGGATCCAAGTTCATATCATAGTGACCATTAATTTAAAAAAATAATTAACAATCCACTACAAGATCAATCTAATAAATATATAGAATTGAGAATGTCATTTAATGGACATCTTCCTCCATCTCATTGTGGGCACCCATTAGATGGTATTATTAACATATATACATGCACAATACCTATTATGGTTCATATACCTTTTATTACATTTAATGACAATGAAATTGTGGATAATGACTAAGATATTAACTCATTATGTATTTTATAATACCTTAATCATCAACCTATATATAGTGTTATGATTGATAATGGTGGTAGTGAGAATGTATGAACCATGGAATTATTTACACATTTGGGATACACACATGATGATTTATACCCATCTAATAAAGTGATTAGAGTACTTGATGGGATGTCACAACACATTATTGGTGAGATTGATTTACCTTTACAAGGTGGCCCAACACATGGTTAATAATATTTTAGTTATACCATATACAAGAGGCTTTTATATGTTATTGGCATGACCTTAGATATATAAACTCTCTACATTAACTTCCATAGTGCATGGGTGTATTAAATACATTCATACTATTGTCACTTAAATTTTCACCCTTTGAGGATATGTCTTATCTCTTCTCATCCAAGTGACATAATTAAAACACCTCTAGTTTGTGGGTGAGCCCAAGAGTGAGGTGAATCTCTAGATAGGGCTAGATCCCTTGATGTACCAATTTGGATCACTACTACACCTAAACTATAGGGAGGAAAAGGGAGAGATAAAAATGAAATCAAACTATCCTAAGGGAGGTGATACACAAAATAAGTTAATGAATTTAAACTAGCTGCATATTACACATGAAACCAAGAGACTAACCAAACATACACTTTTCTAATCTACATCTTCTCACATCAATATTACATTATGAGTTTATGGATTAATGTTTAGGATAATATGAATATATATGAAGAATTTAATGACATTGGTGAATATACTAACTCACTCAAACTTTAAACTTCATAGAACACTTCACATGCCCTACAAGAAGAAGCTTTCCAATTGCAAATAAGATGAAAGAATGAGATAACATGCTAAGGAAATCATAGTTATCACTAAGAAAGATCAATCATCCAAATAAAAAATACTATTAAAATTCATTAAGAGGTAAAAATTAGTAGTATTAATGATCAATGGTATGAAAATGAGTAGGTCTTCTTCATACTCAGGTGGAGCATAAGTTACAATGGCCAAAATGGCTAGTTCTTATAGAACTTGAGAGAGAGAAGAGAAGAGAGAAGTCTAAGGGTCACAAGGAAACTTGTAAATATGATAAAATTATTTAATTTTTCATGAGAAGAGGATTTGGGATGAACTGTGTAAGGTTATAAGAGACAAGTGACCATACAAGGCATGAAACTCTTGCAAGGTGGCATGAAGGTTCTCATTTTGGCTTAGAAAATTGCCTTCATGATTTGGACTTATTTGAACATATTTTTTTTTATTATGGATAGGTATTATTATTGTAATTAATGGTAATGATTTAAAACATGCCTCTCCATGCATTAGTTGCAGTCTTGGTCAGCTGGAAGCTTCCCAAAATGAGCTAACACCATCTATAGTCAAAATAACTCCTCTTTCATGTACCCTGCACACTTAGCATCCAAAAAGGCATAATTTTTGCTTAAAAATATGTGATATGGAGTTAATTAAATTTTTAAATACAATCCATGACCTTATAGGTATTAGGCATACATTAAAATCAGCTCACTTAAATATTTCCACCCTTCTCACTAGCTTGGTCACTATGCTAGTTTTGACTGGCTGAGATGAATCTATTTGTTTAAATAAATATGAATTATTATAAATAATTAAATTAAAATTATGATTTATAAAAATTACCAATTTTCCTCCTAAGGTTGGTTTCATCTCTTGGAACTTCTTGGAACCTATACAATGCACACATTAGTAAAAAACCCTATTTTGTACACTATCCATACAATTTCATATAGCTCATCTTGATGGAGTATCCTAATAGAGTAATATAAAAAATAAAATAATTTTTATGGTAAAAATATGCCATTTTGATTCATCATCTCCTTTATTTCTTCAATTAGGTCACTAACAAGGGTTTACAAGGGTTTTGAGTGATTTATGTTCTTAAGGTTTTTTCATGAAGCTCTGACATTGAAGTTGAAGTAAAATTCAAATAATGTTAAATTAAATGACCCTATTAACCTCCATAAAATAATTTTTCCTCCATTGAAATCCTCCAAGAAGATGTGAGGACTTCAACCTAGCCTATTGAGATCTTTTACTTTGCATAGGCCTAATGCTACTTTTGGGACTCAAAATGACTTCCTTGTGATTCCTATACATTAAAATAGATTTTACATGTCTATAAAGACCATAAAAACATTTTATAATCCATTTTAATGCTTTCCTAAGGCTATAATTTAAATTGACCTCCTCTTTGGCTTCTAGGCCTCACCTTGTTTAATAGGCATGCTTGAAAACCTAGCCACCTAGAACATCCTATTGGGTTTCATAATCATAAAAAGGTTCCTCATGTTGTTTTGGATTTAAATAAACTCCAAAAAACTTATACAAATATTCAAACATCTCACAGGTCATCCTTTTATCACTCTTCTCCAAGACTGCTAGTTTGTGTACCTAGGGAAGTGCTCTCTATCTGAGACAAAATAGAAGGAACTTCCAATATTTGTCTAAAATTTATTTTTGGATGGGATTATAAAATTGGTAATTATTATTTATAAAAAATTTGTCCTTTTATCAGGTCATTTTAACCTCAAAAGGCTCTAAAACCTAAAACAAACCATGCAAAAGGAATACTGTGTATGTAGGATTTTCATAAAGATTGTGCTCTACCTATTTGAGGATCTTTATTTGATTGTATTTTCCATGTAAAAATAATCATAATATCATGAATATAAATATTAATTTTTACTTAGTTTTTTTATCACTTCAACTTTTACATATCCCTTCCCCTTTCCATGCACTTTGGACTCATAAACTACATGCATAAATTCATGTTTGTATACATCAATTGGATAGGGAATATATAGCTAAACCTATGTGTTTTAGCTTAATAAAATAATTAAAAAACCTCCCATAAGTATATTTTAATCATTTATTATTTATTTTCATTCATGTTCATGCAATGCAAACATCAAAATATCACTCTCTAGCTCATTATCTATTGAAATTATGACTGACTATACTTTTTGTTTTAGAGAGGGGGTACTTGGAGGTTAATTACATGTGTTAGTCCTTGGGTATAGTTATTAGGTCATATTACAACATTATAATATCCTTTACCAATTATTTTGACCTATTCACTCATGCTAGGGCTATATAAACTTCAAGAATCCCAATCTATTTACTCTATACCCCTTACAGTCAACTATAATTGACTCTGTGGGGTCCTATAGGTATATTTTATATAATATAGGAATTATTTAATGTATTTTACATTATTATTTAAGTTATATATACCATATATACTATTTTAACTCATTATATTCTTGGAGTGAGGTCTATCCTCAAGGTGTTTAGCTCAAACTTCATGATCATCTTCAGTCAGCTTGTAGGGTTACATTGTGGGGAAAAGAAACCTGTAGGTAGACATGTGGGAGTAGAATATAGTATATCATTCATTTGAGTGACATTTAAAATAATTAATTTTATATTAAACCATATTAAAATATTTCATCATGAAACATGGTTTCATATTACAACTTGGATGAAGACGTCTATGATGGCTCAGACTTGTAGATAATACTAAAGGAGTTTAGTCTTCCAATAGCAAATTTAAGGCCTCCAAATAACCATCTTCCACTAATTATCTTGAATTAATTATTTGAAAGGATCTTATCATATAATATGGATACAATACAAATCCATTAGGATGCCTCAAATTCCTTATAACCTTATTTTATGTTACTAGCCAAATGGCCCAGACCTCTATTTTCTTACTTTAGGGAAAGTGGTCCCTAAGCCTACAATCATCATGGTTTGAAGGTAAAATCCAATTCAATATGTCATCTAATCTCTTCAAAATGTCTAACATGCTCCCTTAAACATGTAAGGACTCCAATTATGGTTCCACCACATGCTTTAACACTCTACTGAGCACCTCAATCCCCTATTTAGTTCTCCTTTAGGTGGCTTTTGCATGCACATGCAACAATGCGAGTACTATCCAAACATAACATGATATATGGTCATTTTATTCCAAATATTTACTTCTAATATCTTCAAATTCCTACTTAAAATCATGGGGGTCTTTTAATATGTCTCAAAAATTTTATTTTCAACATGACTACTCTCTCCCAAGCACCCATAGGTGCTCATTAATGGAAGATTGTATGGAAGTTCTGTATATGAATACCATAGTGTCTTGTTTATTTTTTTAAAGTTCACCAAAATAATTCATGTTTATATAATATATCTTACATATTTGAAACCTTCAATTACCCCTTTATAACATGCTTAAAGCTCAAAAATAAAACTTGAATGTAATTGAGAGTAGGCAAACTGTGAGTATGTGTGGTATATGACTGAAATTCATGGAATGTAGCTTTGGAGGATAATATTGAAATTTGAGGGGATTGATATCCATTTTAAAAAATGATAATTAACCTATCCTCACCTTCTAAAACCATTACCAAGGCATGAAGGTCCTACAAATAGTGGAATCCTACCAACAACATAGAATGGGACTAGTCTAAAAACTTGAGGTGATTGGCTCTTCAAATCAACTCCAAAATTGAGAAAAAGGATGGGAAACATGTGAGAGGAGAGTAAAAGACCTATACAATCAATCCTAAAACCTATATTATATGTACTTGATCAAACCAAGACAAAACCTATAAGGTACACAAATTAGCAAGTAGATTAGATAGTCTAACTTCTTAGGAATGGTTCATAAAGCTTAGACCATCATTCCTTTGTAAACAAACATCAAATGGAATTTTAATAAGTTTAAAATACACCCCCATGATAATTTTTCCTAAAACCTCCATTACTGACCATACCAAACACAAACTTGAAGACCATTTTTTACTTGACAAGCCTAATGGAAGGAGAGATAAGCAATTGTCTTCATTTCTTGGATCTTATGATCAAATTGATCACTTGAAAAATTGTGTATGAGACTAAGGGAAACTAATTAAATGTCCTCATCTGTGGGAGGCTATACAAGTCTCAACACCTCATTAAATTCTCATGTTTTTCAACAAAATTGCCTATTTTTCTAAATAACCTACCACTTTTTAGTTAGAAATAATTAATTAATACATAAAAGGACACATGGTACATGACATCATCCCTTGAAAACTTCACATTTCCATAGGAGGCTCTATAACTCATTAAACACCCCTTTTTGACCTCAAAATGACTCTTAGGCCTAAAAGGATTAACATGACGAATGACCAATGATAATATAACATTAAATGACATATATTAACCTATAATACACCTCATGACATAAAATTAGACCCCTAATAAACCTCTAAATATGATTTTTTTCCTATAATGTCCAAACTTGACCTACAGGGTCAAATTTGGTCAACAAATTGGTGACTCATAGGGGTAGTATGCTTGTTATACTAACTAGACTAGTAGCCTTATCAGTCTATTTGGCTTAAGGAGTCATCTAAAGTCTAAAACACATAAGATTAATTTTACCATTGAAAATAAGATAAAACAAGATAAGACAACTAATTACCTCAACCACACAAAACAAAGGAAACACACAAAGTAAAGAAAACACACTAACAAGACATACATGTGCTCAAAATAACTAAGAAAGTAGAAAATAAACAACTATGTACAAATAAAAACTAAACATACCTCCCTCATGGATCAAATGGGAAGTTTGAATCCTTATCTTATTCATGACATGAAGGATTTAGTGAGACATGTATCTTTTTATCATTAAGCATTTATGCCTCCATCTTCTTCATGGTGTTTGCCAACTTCATTGGAATGAATTTTAATGAGAACCAAGCATATCCATTTATGCTGACTATAGAAATTGACTCTTATTAGATCCAAATAGTCTCAACCTTCTCATGTACTTGGAATTTGATGTGTAAGTTTGAAAATATGATAGTCCTCTAAGCCTTTCTCTCCTCCTTAGCATAATTGCTTGGTGTTTGGAAGCACTAAATTCTCCTTCACCATGTTCCCACATCCCTAAATGTGGTTTTACTTTAGATGGAGTTTTTGACTATCTTTTAGGTACAACAAGAACTACCTTTATATCATTATCCATGTCTACAACTTCAAGTACACTAGCATCATCAAATGGCTTCATGATAATAGGTTATTGACCAAAAAAATGAAATTCATGTTTATGTTTGATTGAACACTCAATATCATGCTTAGATTCATCATCAGACTTGTTATTAGCCATGAAATCTTTTGAATAAGAAAAAACTTTACCCAACCTATCAAATTCCTTGCATATGACATTCAATTTTTGCCATAAATATTCTTCCTCATGAATGCCATATTAAATATCTATTTCCTCTACCTTAGTCTCATGAGACTCCCTTAGGACTGCCACTTATTGAGGGGTAATTTGACCTTAATTCTTGATAATAAACTCCACTTCATACTTAAGACGATCATCCAGAACTTCATGATTAGACATGGAATCTTCTTTAAATACCTCTTTCTTCAAATCTTGGTCACATTACTCATGGATACACATTCCCTAAAAAATGAAGGCATTCAAGTCTACTTCATGGACATACATACCTTAAAATATGGAGGTAAAATCTTGTGGATTATCATTTTATTCACCAAGGGGAGTCCCTATAGTGATTTATTCCTCATAGTCACTCATGAGGTCTTCTTGATCAGCCATGAATTGATTTTACTCTTCTTGACTTTATTACCTCAAGATAGGCTCTTCCTTAAGAAGTGATGAGGTGGAAAGTTAATGGATAGGCTCATGGATTTGAGGTGAGGGAGTTGGAATATGAGATGTAGTGGAAGGTGAAGGAATTGGATATGGAGTGTGGGATGAATGAGAAGGCTTATGAGTGGATTTGAGAAAGAGAAAAACACTAGTAAGCTCAAAGGGAAGTGAATTCTTAGGATGATTAGAAGGAGAAACACCTACACAAGTTGAAGCTATATATTTCAAATAATATATTTGTGTGAAATCCATGGGAACATCTAATTTCATATGACAAGACTCACAGGAGTACTCTTGAGGCTGATAAACATCATAATATGAATAATAGGGCTCATTTTAAAACTAATATAAAGGTGTATCTTGATAGGTTTCTTTGTAATCATCCACTTAGGGTTGTCTAATAACATGGTGTCCATATAGAGAGGTAAATGAAGTGTTATAGGGATACCATGGATCATAATATTTATAGCCATTTGGATAGGACTATTAAGGAGTAAAATGTGTTTCATAGCAAGGTTGATAAGAAGGTTCATGATAGAAGTATTTGCCATAGCTATCCATATAAACCTCATATGTCAAAGGAAACACAAAAATGATAAAAAAATTCATATATATATATATATATGTATATACATATATATATGTGTGTGTGTGTGTGTGTCTACACACACACACACACACACACACACACACACACATCTACAAAAACACACACACACACACACACACACACACACACACACACACACACACACACACACACATGCTACTTACAACTGAAGGTATCATTCAAAGTCACCATTGGTGCTTGGATAGATGCCTCTAAAGGCTGATTATTGAAAGATAACACCAAAAGTATTTCAACCTCTTAGGCTAAGAGTCCCATCAGGCATGCCAAAAGTTGTTGTCACTTAGATTTTCACCCTTTGAGGATATGTCTCATATCTCTGCATCCAAGTGGCATAATTGAAACACCTCTAGGCTATGGGTGAGCCTAAGAGTGACATGAATCTCTAGATAGGGATATCTCCCTTGATGTACCACTTGGGATCACTACTACGCCTAAAATTTTTTAGGGATTAAAGGGAGAGATAAAACTAAAATCAAACTATCCTAAGGGAGGTGATACGCCAATAAGTTGATGACTTATAACAAGATACATGTTACACATGAAACCAAGAGACTAACCAAACATACACTTCTCCAATTTGCATATTCTCACATCAATATTATTATGAGGTTATGGATGAATGTTTAGGCTAGAAATACTAGAAAAAGGGTCTTAAATGGGACTAGTGAATAGAATAACTCACTCAACCTTGACACTTCATAGAACACTTCACATGCCCTACAAGAAGAAGCTTTCCAACTATAAATAGGATGAAATAATGAGACAACATGTTGAAATCATAATTATCACTAAGAAATATCAATCATCCAAGTAAAACACACTATGAATAGTCATGAAGATGTAAAAATCATTAGTCTTATTGATCAATGGTATGTGAATGAGTAGGCATTTACCATACTCAGGTGAAGTATAAGTTTAAAATGGCTAAAATGGCTAGTTCTTATTGAACGAGAGAGAGAGAGAGAGAGAGAGAGAGAGAGAGAGAGAGAGAGAGAGAGAGAGAGAGAGAGAGAGAGAGAGAGAGAGAGAGAGAGAGAGAGAGAGAGAGAGAGAGAGAGAGAGAGAGAGAGAGAGAGAGAGAGAGAGAGAGAGAGAGAGAGAAGTCCAAGGGCCACAAGGAAACTTTTAAACATTAGAAAAGGAGTTAATTTTCATGAAAAGAGGATGTGGGATGAACCATGCAAGGTCAAAAGAGACAAGTGGCCATAAAAGGCATGAAACTCTTACAAAGTGGCATGAAAGTTATCGTTTTGGCTTAGAAAACTACCTTCATGATTTGGACCTATTTGAATTCCAAAAAAATAATTAAGGATAGGTATTATGATTTTAATTAAGGTTAAGTATTTAAAAATTCATTTCCATGAATTGGTTGTAGTCCTAGTAATCTGGAACCTTCCCAAAATGAGCTATCACAATATACAAACAAAATAACTCATCTTTCATGCACCTTGCCAACTTGACCTCCAAAAGGACATAAATTTTACATGAAAATAAATGTGAGAGAGTTAATGGTATGTGTCAATACCCTCCATGGCCTTAGAGGCATTGAACACACCTTAAAATAAGCTCACTTGAAGTTTTCCACCCTTCTCACTAGCATGATCACTATGTCAATTTTGAATGGATGAGATGAAGTTTTTGGAATAATTATGAGTTTTTATAAAAATTAAATTGACATTATGGGTTATCCCAATTCCCAATCTTCCTCCTAAAGTTGGTGTCATCTCTTGTAACCTCTTAGAACCTACACAATGCACAAAATAGTTAGAAAAACCCTATTTTATACCATGTCCATACAATTCCATATAGCTCTTCCTAATGCAGAGTAGCCTAAGAAAGTCATCTAAAAATCCAATCCTTTTTCTAGGAAAACTATGCCATTTTGATGCATTCTCTCCTTCATTTCTTCAATTGGGTCACTAACAATGGTTTACAAGGGTTTTGAGTATTTTATGTTCTTAAAGTTTGTTCATGAAGCTCTGACATTGAAGTTGAAAAAAAAATTACTCTAATGTGATGTTCAAGAACCCTGTTAACCCCCATAAAATATTTTTTTCTCCTTGTAAATCCTCTAAGAAGATGTGAGTACTTCAAACTAGCTTATCAGGCTCTATTTTTGCTTTGCATAGGCCTAATGTTGCCTTTGAGCCCTAAAAGGACTTCCTTGTGATTATTATGCATTAAAAGAGATTTTACATGTCTATAAATACCATATAAACATATACCAATAAATTTTAATTCTTTCCTCAGGTTGGAATTTAAATTAACCTCCTCTTTGGCTTCTAGGCCTCGCCATGCTTAACAAGCTTGCTTGCAAACCTAGCCACCTAGAACATATTGTTGGGTTTCATCCTCCTCAAAAAATATATTCATAATGGTTTAGATGTAAATAAACTCCACACACCTTCTATAAATATTCAAACATCTCACAGGTCATCCTGTTATCACTCTTCTCTAAGACTACCAGTTTATACACCTAGGGAAGTGCCCTCTGTTTGAGACAAAATAGAGGGCACTTACCCTATTTTTCTAACTAAAAAAATGTTGGATGGGAGTTTTAAAGTTTTAAGGAGGTTTTTTACAAAAAATGGTCCTTTTATCAAGTCATTCGGCCCTCAAAAGGTTTTAAAACCCAAAATAGACCATGCAAAAGGAATATTGTGTATGCAAGAGTTAAATAAGTATTGTGCTCTACTTGTTTGAGGCTCTTTATTTAATTGTATTTTCCATGTCAAAATCCTCCTGATATCATGAATATCAAGATGAATGTGTCCTTAATTTGTTTATCACTTAAAATTTTACATATCCCTTCCCCTTTTCCATGCACTTTGGACTCACAAACTATGTGCATAACTTCCTAACTATTGTAGTCATATAAAATGTGAAAATTGCTAACTTGAGTGTGGATTGTGACACCCAACCCATAGGTCCCTATTGAATTCTATCATAAACCTTATATATAACATTTTTATTATTCCAAATCATCCATATACCTTTAAGACCTGATTCTAACTCAACTAGGTTGCATTTCCTATGATAATTCCATCTTCTCAAGTCCTGCACCTGTAAGACAGTAGTAAAAAACTTGGAATATAATGTTGGACCCTAGGGTGTCCATTTTCTATGATCCCATATAAATGTATTTTTATATCTAGTGTTAACTTATTTTTGGTTCTTATCATTCTTCTTGTTAGCCTAACATAAATACATTGAACCCATGACAAATAGATCTCTATAAAAGCCTATATAAAGTTAATTTAGAAGTTGGAAAATATTACAAAATCGAGCAAGAATACAAGAGAGACCACTAAGGAAATTTTCCTTATTCTCTACATATATCCAATAAATATATCCAAAATCTCATTAAAAACCTCGCACTAGTCCCTTTCCACCTCAAGCACATCCAATTTAACATTTTTGCATCTTTATAACACTATTGCATAAAGTACAACAAGTGAGAGAACTACATATGGATTGATCCCTATTTGGATTATTGGTATGTAGGAAGTGTTCCCACATGTTCAATACATCTTAAAAATAATAACCTCCCCGTTCTTTCTCAATATTGATCAAAGCACAATGGAGTCTAGGGTTTCAAGACTAAATCAATGTTACAAGGAGTTTTGTAGACCTTTAGTAGTCAAAATTTCACATACAAGTTCACACAAGGATAATGAAAAAAACCCAAAAAAATCAAGTCTCTGAGACAATAGTGACAAGATAACTATAGTTTTGGACACTAAGGTTTCCTATTTTGATGCTCGTATTCTTTCACAAAACAAAATCTAGATCTTGATTTGAGACACTATTCCAATCTTGCATAGCAAATTCTAGACCGTATCTCAGTTGTTTCATCTGATTTTTAGATAAGTATAATTTTATTCATATTTATTTATAATTATATAAATGTTAAAAATAAAATAAATTTATACAAATTAGTATCTAAATTATTGAAATATTATTTACTGTTTAAGCAACTTAGAACTTTAACTAAATTATGAATAAACTTGAATATTCCCAAAATAGTTAAATCAACTATATTCTTGGCTTGGAGGGGACCTATGTATCTAACCCTATGTGTTTTATCTTGATAAAATCATTGACCAACCTCCCCTAGGTCTGTTTTAATCATTTATTACTTATTTGCATTCATGTTCATGCAATGCAAACATCAAAATATCACTCTCTAGCTCATTGTCTGCCCTAATTATAGCTAACTATAATTTTTGCTTTAGATAGGGGGAACATGTAGGTTACTTTCATGGGTTAGGAATAGGGTATAGTGCTTAGGTACTATTACAACCTTTCAAGATCCTTTACCAATTATTTGGACCTATTCACTCATTCTAGGGCTATATACACTTCAAGAATCCTAATCTATTTACTCTCTGCCCCTCACAGTAAACTATAGTTGAGTGTGTGGGGTCCTATAGGTATATTTTATATAATATAGTCATTATTTCATGGATTTTATATTCTCCATGAATTTATATATACCATTTATTCTTTATTCACTCATTATATGTTTGGAGTGAGGTCTATCCTCAAGGTGTATAGTTTAAACTTCGTGATCATCTTCAACCAATGTGTAGGACTACATTGTGAGGAAAAGGAACCTATAGGTAGATATGTGGGGATATAATATAGTATATCATCCCTTTGAATAAAATTTAAAATCATGAATGTTATCTTAAGCTATATGAAACTATTTCATCATGAAACATGGTTTCATACTACAACTTGGATGAAGAGGTCTACCATAGCTCAAACTCATAGATAATATTAAAGGAGTTTTGTGTTTCGATAGAAAATTTGAGGCCCCATGATAACCATCTTACACTAATACTCTTGAATTCATTCTTTTTAGTTTTCTTGTCCTTTAATAAGGTTACAAGACAAAGGCATTAATATCACTCAAAAGTCCTTATAGCCATGTTGTATGTTACTAACCAAATGGCCCAAACCTCTTTTTTCTTACTTTAGGGAAAATGGTCCCTAAACCTAAAACAATCATGATTTGAAGGTAAAATCCACTTAAATATAACATCCTATCTCTTCAAAAGGTATGCCATGCTCCCTTCAACATGTACAGTCCCCTATTTAGGCTACTTATAGGCAATTTTTTGCATACACAGGCAACAATGTGAGTATTCTACAACAAAAAAATGATGTATGGCCATTTTATTACTTCTAGTTCCTTTTAATCTCTTTAAATGTCTACTTATAATCATATGGGTCTTTTAATAGTCTCATTTACTTTATTTTCAATGTGACTATTCTCTCCCAAGCACCTGCAGGTGCTCATTAATGGTAGATTATATGGAAGTTATGTATATGAATACCATATTGTACTATTTATGATTTGAAAGTTCAAAAAATTACCTCATTTTTCTAGAGTATATCTCATATCTTTGGAAACTTCAATTGCTCTAAAAATAAACATGACTATAACTGAGAGTAGGCAAATTATGAGTATGTGTGGTATATGATTTCATTTCATGAAATGTTGATTTAGAGGATAAGATTAAAAGGTGAGGGGATTGAGAGGACTTTAAAAACATGATAATGAACATATCCTCACATTCTGAAACCATTACCAAAGCATGAAGGTCCTATAAATAGTGAAAACTTGCAACATAAAATGGGACCAGTCTACAACCCTAAGGTAATTGGATATTCAAATCAACTCCAAATTTGAAAAAAAGGATGGGGAACATGTGAGAGGAGAGTATAAGACCTTTGGAATCAATCCCAATAGCTAGATTTTAAATTTCTCAAACTAAGGCAAAATCTATAGGGTACATAGATTATCAAGCAAATTAGATAGTCTAACTTCTTAGGAATAGTTCGTAAAGCTATAATCATCATTCCTCTACAACAAAAATAAAATGTAAGATGACTAAGATTAGAATACACCCCCAAGAGCATTTTTTGTGAAACTTATATTACTGATCATACCAAGCACAAACTTGAAGACCATTTTTGATTTCTAATCCTATTATAAGGAGAGATAAGTGGGTTTCTTCATGTCTCAGAGCTTTTGATCAAATTTATCACCTTAAAAAGGGTATATAAGACCAAAGGACACTCATGAAATGTCCTTAGCTATGGCAAGCTATACAAGTCTATACACCTAATGCTCATGTTTTCAAGAAAACTACCTCTTTTTATGATTAACCTTCCACTTATTAGTTAGTAAAAATTACTTAAGACATAAGAGGAAAAATGGGGCATGTAATTATCCCTTGAAACATTCACCTTTCCATAGTATGTTGTAAAACTCATTAAATTCCCCTTTTTGACCTCAAAATGACTCCTATGACTAAAAAGATTAAAATGACTAAGGACCAAGGTTAATATAACTTTAAATGACATCAATTAACCTATAATACACCTCAAGACATAACATTTGACGCATAATTAACCTATAAATATGAAGTTTTTCCTATAGGGCTCTCAATTTGACCTATAGGGTTAAATTTGGTTAACAATACCAACATGGTAGCCACAATTTTTGGAATTTCATATGAACATCTAATTGAACAAGAGAAGTTTATTTCAGGATAACTACTTATACAACTTGATAAGGTTAATCATTCATGAAAGGGTAAGTAACATTCAATCCTCTTTCCTAGGTGGACCATACTTGAGAGACAATTGCACCATAGATATATAATGGACTCCACATAATCCTCATCTACACCTACATGGTCTACGTTGGTGCTAAAAGAAAATAAACATGTTCCAATTATCACTACACTGAAGAAACCACATAACACTAAATAATGGGTCCCATGAACCCTTAATACTTCCATTACCTTATCATGAACATATATTCTTATGAGACATAAACATATTGCCATATATTCTATAATTATAGACATGACACCTATACATGATCCTTAACAATATCACTAGTTTGATGTACCATATTTTGAGTTCAAAACTACCTATGAGCATCCATTTGATGGATCATAAGTTAGTTTTTTTATTATCAAAATTTCTAAAAAAATTTGAAAAATAAAATATTCAAGAAAATACAAAAACATTCAAATGAATTCCAAAATACAAAAATATTTAGATTTCACATGTTTACTATATCTTTGAAATCTATGTTGTTTACTTTATGTTAGTATATAAAAAATAAATTATTTTACAAATATACATATGTTTCATACATAATTGCATGTGATACATGCATACACTAGGTACATGATATATGCACATACAAATGTTGGACCTTTCCTCTTCTTGCTAACACACTTATTGGGGGAAGTTGCTTCCTTGATCATGATTGCTATAGATTATATTATTTTATGATCACATTTACATTATCATGTTGACATTATATATACTAATGATTACAGATGCCTATACTCATGTTTACATATTTCATAATGTACTAAATATGCTATGTCACATGACATTTTTTGCTAACACATGAATGCAGGTACTAGTGTGATATGTTTATGCTAGTTGCTTATACTTCATTTATTCACATTGTCACTTCCTTGAGTGTCTTGTTATTATTTTTAAATGTCCTGATTATTGAAAATTTGAGTATTTTCCTTGTTTTTTGGCCCCTATGCCACTATATGTTTCTTCTTCTTTGTTATTTGGACATTTAAATATGTCAATCCTTTGAATGTGAAGCATTTGAACATGCACCTTAATTATAGTATCCTTAGTCCCCATTTTGTGTGACATTGAGTGATATTCTATGTGTTATTGATTGTTTGTTGAGATTATATCATTAATTTATATACATTAGCATGATCCATATCACACATATTAGGTCTTGTTGTGATCAAATATTGTATGATTAATTTATATAAATACTTATACATGCTACTCCTATATGCTACATGATTCATATACATATTATATAGTTATCTTATCCTTTTGAGGTAAAGAAACTATTATATAGTTATCTTATCCTTTTGAGGTAAAGAACCTCACATATTCCATTCCCATCACCTAAAAATTTGATTGGGGGGGATATTAGTGGGGGAATGTCATAGTGACATGAATCCACACATGCATAGTCTACATAGTTGAAAAACATTGATATAGTTTACATGTTCAGATATACACTTGGGTCAAAATCCTATACACATTACACTAGTTTTTACATATTTGGGATAAATATTTTAAGATTTGTGACATATATTGTACACATATATAAACTAGAGGCTAAATTTTGATATATAATTCATTATGAGACACATTATAGGTGTATATACCATGTAATTACACCATAACTTGAAAATACATATTCAAACTCATATATCAAGAAGCACTAATATTATCAAGAAACACCATTTTCACTAGGAAGCACTTTTTTGAGTATTTCCTATATATAACAGTTGTATCATTTAATTAATGAAGTGAATATTAAACATCATCAATGGCTTAACACTACTTCCCCTTTTGTAGGTTGATTTGGTTATACCACTTAACTTGGCTTTTATTGCATTATTACTTGAGTTGTGTGATTGAGATTTAATGATCTTAATGGCCATGTCAGAACTAACCCTTGAACCATATTGGGTACATAATTAACTTATAATATCCCTCTTAAAATATCCAAGATTCAATTCTAAACCACTTTCATCTCCAATGATTCATAAGTAAATAACTTTACCAAGTCAAAGTACTAAGGGGAAATACGGTTACATCGACACTTAGGTGGATTCCTTCCTAGATGTATTTCTATTTAAGAATTTAAATTATATAAAATTTTAGATTATATACACTAATTTATATAGTAATATTCACTATGTTACATGTCATTCACCATAAAAACACTCAAAGTCAACACAAGAAAAGGCAAGGTGTGTTATACACAATCAGGTACACATTTATTTCCTTTTAATTATTAATTTCATCCTTATGCATTACTAGATTAAGGGGGGCATGTAGATAATAAAATATTATTTATATATCATCTCATTTTCTTTTATAATTTACATATTCCTACTAGGTATTTACCCTCTATATCTACACCTCCATGTTTTTGAGAGGCTCACATTTATCATCCCATTATACCTAACTTTTATATTATGTTCAAAACCTATCATTTCTGATGACACATATCTCTTACACTATGAAGGAAGCCTAAAAATTGAAATATATCCTTCATTATCAGTTTTATATCCTCAATATATTATTATCTTATTGGACACTTGCATCTTATATAGTGACACTTGTGTCGACACAAGTGTCCAAATTCTTATCAAGTGTCTAGTCCTCAAAAGTCATCCAAATTTCACATGTTTCAAATCATATGGGTCAACATATTTATATTATTGAACCTTATTATAATATATTTAATTTTTTTTTGTATAAATATAAATATAATCTAATTCATTATTCATTTAGAAAATACCCAACAAACACCTATTCAATATCATTCAATCGATTACATAACTGAGTTTTTTCTTCCTTATTTTTATATCAGTCATAAGAGTAGTCATCTTACAGGTTTGAATCACTCAAATAGTAAGTCATGAGAATGTAGATAATAAAACTTAATATTTATATCATCCTAGTATTGTATACTTCATCAATACCTATCAGGTCTCTACCCTTTAGTTCTATAAATTCTTGTCGTCGAAAGGATCCCATTCTCCATCTCAATGTTAATAAATTATTATCTTATAGTCCATACCATATATTTTTGATGACCCAAATAACTTTTAAATTAAAAAATGCTAAAAACTTGATAAGCATCTATCACTATTAATTATAGATCCATGCTTATTTTTTATCCTTATATATACTAACAATCATAGATGAACACTAGTGTTAGAATCCTCATTTAGTGTCTAGTACTCAAATGCCATGAAAGTTGAAAAAAATTCAAAAACCTATGGGTCAACCTATTTTTTTTAATTAACCCTACCATCATATATTTCAAAAGGTATGGTATAAATACAAGTCTATGCCTTCCCATTATTCATATAATAAATACAAAGTAATCACCTAACAAGGTTCATTAAATCAATCACAATTTTGAGTTATTCTTCCCTTTTTATCAATATTTATTTATAAATCTTATAATTAGTCATAAAAAGGTCTAAAACATTCAAGGAGAAGCCGATGAGTGATATTTGTCAAGTTACAATCTATATCACTACATGCATATTCATATAGTATATTACACCATCATGACCACACATTACCACATTAGGGGAGAAATACATAAGTCTAAGGACCTTTTTGGAGTATTCTATGTAGGCAACACTCACTAATAGAGGATTTTTTAGGCCAACTCAACACTGTGATCCCGCTAACTAATTTATCGTAAGATTCATTCTAAGGGTGAACAAGGGTGAAGAGCTAGGGTTTAATAAATAAAAAAAGAGATGACCTATATTCTAGATCTAAAGACATCATTATAAAGGTGACAAAAAACCATAATAGTGAAGTTGGTTGCATCAAGGTCCATTAGATATTTTGTATAGGACAATAATGTTATAACATAGATAACTACACTGATAATAGTGTCCAAAAGGTAATGATAAATTCTGTTTCTAAATAAACATATTTCTAGAATCTAACAATTTTTTCAAAACTCTGATCCTAGAACTTCTACCTTTATCTAACCTAGATTTGATTTTGCATAGTAAACCCAACTAAGCATCATTTATCTTTAGTATTGAAATCAATTGAACATGTTTCAAATTTGGTACTTTCTATATTTATATATCTCATTATTATAATTCAAAAATTCATTATTTAAGTTTTGAAATCAATTGACCTTCTATATATTAGTTTATCACCATTTTTCTTGATCTATTTCTATATTCTTAACCTTATCCCCACTAATCTAAATTTAGGGTTAAACATTTGGTGAATTAGACCCCTATGTATCTTCATGAAAATCTTAGCTTTCTCTAGGGTTTTCAACCTCATAGAGTTTCTATTTTTTGTACTTATTCACATTTGTTTTATCTTTTGTATTTAATTTAAGCATAACCCTAGTTTAGGTGGTTTTCCTATTGAATATCTTGAGCTTCCCCCAGAAGGCCTAAAATGTCTCAAGCTAATACCTGACCAATTTTTAATAATAATGAAAGTGAAAATAATGATAATGAGCCACATAATTAAAAATATCATATATAAGACATATCTAATCATGAGGATAATGAGATACACCATGCCAATGAGAATGAACAAGTAAATCAAGAACAAGTTAAATCTATTACATTATTTTGTGAGCGTATTCATGAAAATCATAAATATCTTCATAAGATACTCGATACTATCTTGGAAACTCAAAAAGATAAAAACATTGATGAACAATAATGTGCATATATTGATCATGGTATTACAACTAGGAGATATCCCTATGGCTCCTCAATTCTCATATCTCTTCTATTGAGTAAAACATTGGACACTACATCTAGTGGGGGCATGGGTTATGTGTTTAAACAATTATTCATTAAAACCAATAAAACTATTGATATATCCTCCATGAGAACCATTATTAATTCAATTCAATTACCAATTTAAATGCCTATTTCAACACAAGTGTTTACATCCCCTTTGGTGACTTTTAAAACTTCAAACTTTAATGGTCAAAATGATAAATATCTTGTACAAATTATAAATATTTTGAATGTTAACATTACTAATATTGAGAAAGAAATCCATTAAATAGCTTCATGCTATTGATTTACACAATGTATTATGTATTCCTCTTACACCTAAGATATCTTTGCACCCCTTGCCAACTAGTTTTGTTTCACCCAATTTCACACTTAATGATGGAAATGGTGATCTTGAGAAACATATTTGATATTTTAATATGGCATCCCTTGATTATGCCTCCAATGATAAAATTTTGACCAAATTATTTCAAATAAGCCTAAAGGGATATAATTTGCGATGGTTATATGATCTACCAATATAATATGTAAGAGCATTCAAAGCTCTAGCCAATTAATTTTTAGCACATGTTTCAATAAACATTACTTTAAATATGTCATATCCACAAACTTTCAGGATAGAAAAAGTAACCAACGGACTTGTTAATGAATATGTCTTTAGATATAAGATAGTTCTAGCAAACATGATAAATCTAATGGATGATAAATATCTTAAAGACATATTGAAGAAAAGTTTTCTTGCCCCATTGCATGAGTCCATTATTTTTAAGAAATTAAATTGTTTTCATGACTTATGCCACATCATCTAAGATTGAGAAATGAAACTTATTTCCTTAAACAATATTTAGTATGTAGCAAACACATTGACTACATATTCAACTAGTTTTCATATCAAACCAAGCTACAAGGTCAAACCTACATAGCCTAAAAAAGAAACAAATATAATGGTAAATATAGTGTCATAACAACCTAATGACCTCATCATATCCAATGCACCTAATATTCAATTTATAATATTACATAAGTCTCCATCTTTTTTACTTAATAATCTTATGGAGTGTCATCTCGTATCTCTCCCTACTCCCATAAATGTTGATATGAGTTGACAACTACCAAAATGATATGATGATAATGTATATTGTGACTATCAATAGGGCCCTGAGCATTATAAAAACTTATGTTATACCTTGAAACATAACATCCAAAATCTTATTGATGACTAACATATAAACTTTGATGATCCTCCAAAGGATTCATGATCATAACCTCGTGACCACAAAAACTAGAAGATATTTAACAATCCATTACATATCATTCTAAGAAAGATTCAAAAGTGAAAATGGCATATCATTCACACCCTCCATCATATTATGGGCATCCCTTAGATGGGATTATTGGAACTTATACATGCAAATTACATCCTATGGTTTAGAGACCTTTTATTACATTTGATGATAGTTAAATAATGGATGATGACATATCTTCATTCATTATTTATTTGATCATATATATATATATATATATATATATATATATATATATATATATATATATATATAGTGTCATGATTGATAATGATGCTAGTGAGAATGTATGTACCATGACATTATTTACACATTTGAGATATACCCATGATGATTTATACCTTTAGTGAAATGGTTAGAGCATTTGATGGGACATCACATTCTTGGTGAGATTGACTTACCTTTATAGTTTGGGCCAACACATGTGGTTACTACATTTTATATTATACCATATATGAGATTATTTGATATGTTATTTGTATGACCTTGAAAACATAAAGTATGTGCAATACCTTCTATAGTGCATTGATGTATTAAATAATTTAATACTAATAGGGTAGTCATAATTTCTAGAATTATTTATGAACATCCACTTGAACAAGAGAAGTTTATTTATAGATAAATAATTATAAAACCTAGTAAGGTTCATCATCCACTTGAAATGTAAAGTAAGAGAAAATATCATTTCCTGGGTGACCCATTTTTGAGAGGCCTTTACACCAAAGATATATATTGGGTTCCATGGAATCATCATTTACTTTTACACAACATTCCCAGTTACCTAGTGAAACTAAACATATTCTAAGTACCACTACTCCAAAAAAAAAATATCACTCAACATTGTGTTTCACAAACCACATTACCTCCACTCCTAATTCATGACTACATACTCCTATGAGGCACACATAGAGTATTTTTGACCCTCTAGATCCATATATGACACCTATACATGCTCCTTGGTAGTATCACTAGTATGATTCAACTTATTCATAATATAGATAATCTTATGAGTTTCTCTTAGATAGGATAATTGACTAACCCTTATTTTATAAATATTAAAAAATAGAAAAACATAATGAAAAAATAAAAAAACATTCAAATAACCTAGAAAATACAAAAATATTAAGTACTCTCATGTTTATTATCTCCTTAGCACCTATGTTATTTGATTCATGTAATTAGATATCATATAATTTCATTTATATACACATACATGTTTCACACATATTTGAGTGTGATACAAGAATACCACAACCACATGATATATGCACATACAAATATTGGACCTCTCCTCTACCCATGTCATATAGTTGGGGGAATCTATTTCATTGATCACGATTGATACAAGTTACATGTCCTTTATGATAATTTATAAATTATCATAATTGAGCTTATATAATAATAATTATACATATATATCTACGACCATATTATTCATAGTGTACTTGATCTGCTATGTTACATAGCATTTTTTGCTAACACATAGATGTAGGGACTAGTATATTATGCTAATGTTGGTTACTTATAATTTATTTATTCACATTGTCACTTCTATGATAGGGTAAATTTTAGCAGTGAAAATTTGTTAATTCACAAATATTTGATTTTTTGAAATTTAGTTTTGACAATTTTGGAGGGATAGTGCATAGGTCTAGTTCACCTAAAAATTTATAGTATAAGATACTTTATAAGTCAGGTTGTCAAATGTTAATAATAATTTTGTGGTTAACCACCCAATTCGCCTTATGTATAGTAAATATGATTCCATGGATAACCATCAAATCATCATTTTTATAAAGGTAACTACTTAAAAATATCAAAAAAGAAACCTCATGACAAATGCAAAAGACCAAATACACCATATTAGAATAGTTTAGTGCCGTATCAAAAATAAGTGAAATTGAATATTTATATCATTCTTACAATGACTGGTTACAACTACACCACCACCAACTAGTTGCATCTTCCATAAAACTAAACAACTACATTTTTTTGAAACCAACCAATGGAATCTATGCTACAACCAAATGGTAGCATCCGAGCTATCTCTAAATGGTTACATCCCTCTAGAATCTATCTAGTTGTATCATGCTAAAATTATTTGTCTACATCACTCATCATGACATCTGATGGTAATGCTACAAGATAGGACAATTATCAAGAAAATAGAACATATCATCTTATTTTAGAGACCTAATAAAAATTCCATGGAACCACGATGCACTCAAAATACATGTACTTATGAAGATTTTTTTTAAAATTTGATATTAATTGTCAAGAATAATATCAAAACCCTTTTAAATGTATAGATCCCCATTGATAATGATTACATTTCACAAGAAATAATTAATCACAATAACATTTCACCACCTAAATATTTTATCGATGATGTCATGCCACTACTCGAAGACGATCCTTTGGATTTCAATGATAGCGATGATGAAATTAAACTATGAAGAGAATTCTGGTTCTCATCAAACACCAACTTAGTTGAAAATTCCACCCATAAATTTTTACAAAGGAAGAGAAGTTTATGAACAATTGGAAGGTCTTTTAAATTTTATTGGGGAAAACCCATATAGGCTAAAAAGGGTAATGATACTCCAACTTAATGCATATGTACAATATGTATTTGAAAACTAGGAAAGGAACATATAATACAACCTGAATTGGATATAATTGAGAAATATTATGGAAAAATGTTTCAATGAAGCACACAAATTGATAAAAAAAAACATGAGCACATAGATGAAAAAGTATAGAAGAATGCAAGCATGTAAGATATGCATATAAGTATGAAAATAATCAGAAACATAAAAACATCTGGTTGATAAATGAGAAATAATAAAAAATCTATTTGGAAAAATTATGCAGTCAAATATAAAGGCCAAATATATATAGTTCTCTAATGTATACCACATTTTAAAAAAAAGGGTAGACCTATTTCTAATTTTTAGATTATAATATTTTATTTCAACATAATGGATTTATTTATATTCCACAATCACATTGATTGGATAGTAGTGCTTGGAAAATAGAAAAATGTCTAGCAATGGTTGAGAATGAGAAGTTGAAATAAAAAGTTCAAAATTCACTATTTATGTCATTGTCCATTGATTAGGTCACAACAGTTGACAATACATCATGGATTTGCATGCATATTTATACTTTTGATAACTATTAAAGGTAACCTCATCTATTATATTTTCATAAAATGGGATAAAATTATAATGCTGAAAATCTTCTCAAATTGGTTGTATCTAAGATCAGTAAAGTTTTCATGATGTAAAATATTTGAAAATAGATTTCAGGACTCATCATGTGAGAAAATATATTCTCCAATATTTTGAGTACAAAATGTGTACTCATCATCATATAAATAAATTGGAGACAAGAGTGTGATTCCATGGATCAAACAACCCACCCAACCCCAAATAAATAATCTATAAAAACAAAACCAAGGAAAAGGTCAGCCACCATAATAGATAAATGAACAAAAGACCAAACAAAAAAGTTGCCTTTATTTAATATGATTTAAGATATGTTTTCATGATCTACCATTACCAAATCCATTATCTTTGTTGAGGTTATTTTGTCTTTTTTCAATTTTGATAGTTGCTTTAATTTTTTGTTTCTAATAATCATCATCTTTTACAATCAATTTTTATTCATTAATGTTAACTTGGTGTTTAGAGTTTAGAGAATGTTTAGCTAAGGTAGAGGAATTAATACATGATCTATTAATCTCATTCACATTCTCTTTTATTATTTTTTGAAGGGATCAACCTATTTCACCAATATATGGCTTATCACATAAACAAGGAACACTATAAACACACTTTTTATATTTTGTGCTAATAATATCTTTATCATGATTGAGGGACATACAAAGAGTGATATGTGGTTTAAAATTAGTTTAAATCTCAATGTTCTTTACAATTCTAGAATTTTTTTTGAAATAACTTTAATAAAAGGAATGATAATTCTTTAAATATTCTAATTTTCATCAATGCCCTTTGGTCTTCTAATTTCAACCCTGTGAAAATATTTATCCATTTCCCACTTATTATAACCATTGGAATAAAGAACGTTACTGAGGTATTATTTCTCCTCCTTAAGGTGTTAAAAATCAAAAAAATTGATAGCCCTTGTTGTTAAAGATTTTAGAACCATAAATTTTTGGTTAGAGTGATGATGAAAATAAGCTTTAAGATATAAATAAGTATGAGTTACATTTCTATAAACCTCATGGGAAAGAGAACCGTCTTGTTTCTTAACAATCATGACATCTGGATATGGGAATATATCATTCACTTATTTCTCTATGATGAGTTGGATATCTATGTTTTTGTCATTTAATTTTTTTAAAAACTTATTTATCTCTTCTTTATCATGAGACCATTTGGCATTAGTATCATCCACAAATCTATCCCACCAGCTTGTTTTTTGAGAGATAAAGATGGGATGGATGATTATGCAATTGCTACCAAGTTGCTATGTGTTAGGTTTGATGGTGCATAAATAATGTAGGTGTGTAAAAATAGTATTTATGTTAGAATTCAAATAATATTTAACTAATTTATGATTTCTATTCATTGCATGGCCCATAGGATGAATATTGCATACAAAATTGTTAGCACCTTTGGTAATGTTGAAAAAGTGGAAGAGCTCATTCATAACTTGAATTTTTATATTCAAACAATCCAAAAAGATTTATGGATTTCCAAAAAATTCTAATGGGAGTGACTGATGGTAAAAATTGTTGAAAAATATTGGTACAAGATGGATTTCTATGTATGAATTAACATGGAATTTTTTGACGAATATCCATCATTAGTAGGTTTCTTGTATAAATAATATAAGGAAGTTGAAAAGGTAAAGGATTTGTTATATTCTTTAATAAATTTATAAATATTACTGACATTATGTGTAATTCTCTCATTGTTAAAAAAATTAATTATTTAATGAAACATGCTCAGGAGAGATCCATATACATTATTTAATTCATACAATTGAGAAAATGAGTATGTAAATCTCTAAATATATTATACACTTCCAATGAAAAGTTTTATGGACCTATTTTTATGAGTTCAAATATTTTTATTGATTTTAAGAACTCTAAAATTTATTTAAAGTTATATATTAGTGATCATATTTGTGTTGTCATTAATGGGAAGGAGATACCAACACACACTTTCTACATAAGACTTGATTTTGTGGGAGCTAAAATTGAAGAATTATCTGTAACATGTCTTCTATATGATAATGTTTTATGTGAAACATGGATGAAATTGAGAATAATTTCACAACACATATATGCTGAGATCATAGATCATTTTCAAAGGGATGATTTTTTGGAGGCCATGATAGTTAAATATCCCATATTTTAGAACAATGATAATAGTCAATAGCTGATGAGCAATTTATTTTAAAATTACATGGGTTATCTTATTAAGCATTTTAATAAATCAATAGAGATTAATGGAGTTGAAATGAAAGGTATTTTGTGAAAAGATTTACTAATATCTTAGTCAACACATTTCATAATTACAATGATTGATCAATATTAGTGTCTAAGTGAACCAATAGAAAATGGTGTAATTACACGGATATGCAAAAATATTTATACTAGTAGCATCCTAGAGGAAAATATTTATGAATATTTATGATAATATGAATTTAGTCAAACAATGATTTTGGGATTAGAGGAAGATGAAAGAGTATTTAGTGAATTATCTTTCATTAAGTCAAAACTTTAAAATAGATTGGAAATAAATTTATAGACCAATTTTAGATTGTATGTTTCATGTTATGTTGTGGACATGTTTCCTTATAAAATATCTCTAGAAAAATGGATGTCTCTTAATAAAATAAGAGGTGTAAATAATACAATGAACAATAGAAAGGATGTAAATATTGACACTGAATATGGCATTGACATGGTAGATGCAAATGTCACTTATAATGAGCAAGTTTGTCAAGGATTATTTCATCTACCCAAGTTTTAATTTTTTATTTATTGAAATTGTATTTTTTTCAAATCTAATTTCATATCCTTTTTTCTGTTCTAAAAAGTTTAAAATATTTAATTCATAAAAACTATTGATAGCATTATGATTTCCTTAATATATGTTTTGTAAACCTTAATCCATTGTCCTTATACCTTTCCCTTTTATGTATTTTGTTATTCAAATGTGTCAAAGTTTATTTTTATTTTTTAAGATGGTATTAATAAATATAGTTTTTTCTTACTTTTTAAAAACATAAATTTGATATTTTAACACAATATTAAGACTTTGTACATGTAATTATAATTTAAAATTATGAATATTATTGAAGTCAAATACCAAGACAAAATAAGTCTACAATACTATTGAACAAGAAGAGCTAATTGAGAAGGAAAATATCTTATTAAACACCTACATCATTATAGTGGCATATCAATAATTTTAAATTGATCAAGATTTAAAATTTGAATAATAACACAAGAATACTTTCATCATTGCATTGGATTAAATCATCATGAAAAAAAATTCATACAAACTAAGCTCAACTCAAAACCAAATATTTTACTCAGTTGATGTCAAAAAGATCAATAAACTTTATATTGACCAAATAACTAAACCATAATTATTTTTTTGGATTCACATCCATAATGATTGTGCACAAGTACAAAATGTTCACTTTTTAAATAAATGAACTCATAACTAAATTAAATGACCAAATGCATAAAAAAATCTTTTTCATTATCTACAAACATGATTGAAATTAAATATAATGCTATCAACAACTAATAAATGTAGATAAGACTAAAAATGCTAGAAAATTAGGGTTCATTTGAAGAGGCCATGATAGAAACCCCCTAGGTTTGTTTAGGCAAATCAGATTCATTGCCTTCATGAATCAGAGTGTGCAAAATAGGTAGAAAATCACCTTGTTTATTTTCCCTAACATTATGTTGATGGGTAACATTTTGATGCTAGAGCCTAGGGTGACTACACTAAAAAATATGTATTATGGTGATGAGTGGTAGCATGTTATTGAGTGACTTCACACAATTGGGTGACATTATGTTGTTGGGTGGCATTATTATTTTAAGTAGCATTATGCTATTGCATGTCATTATGCTACTAGGTGTCATTATGTTATCAAGTTTCAGTATACCCCCAGATGATAGTATGCTATCAGATGATAGTTTTTTACTACATGACATGATGACACTAGGTAGAAACATGGTGTCTAGCAATAGCAAGGTGTTAGGTATCAACATAATGCTGAGTATTAGTATAATTTCACCTAGTAAATAGTACCACTTGATAGTATACCAGTGGGTGACATTTTTCTATTGTGTGACATTATACCACCATGTGACATGGTATCTGGTCACAATAAGATATCAGGAAATAAAATAACATTAGTTATAGTATAATTCTTCTTAGTGGCATGGTACCACTTGGTAGCATCATGTCACATGGTACTATAATGCCATACAATAATATGCTATCATATGATAATATACTATCATCTGATGACATCATGTTACTTCCTAGCATCCTACTTGCTCATAGCTGTGTGTTACCACCACTTGTTATCATGCTACCATGTGGTAACATGTTATTTCATGGTTCCATGTTACCATACAACATTATATTATCATTCATCACTATACTACCTAGTAACTTGTTGTCGAGCACCAATGTACCCTACCTATCGTCAATCATGCCAATTGGTTACTTCGATTCCCCTCTTGAATTATAAATACCCCCATAGTGCCCTCATTTTCACACCCTGATCAAAAAAATTCTTTTTATACCTTTTTTTTAGGAATCACCTACCTACTTCAATTCTACACCAAACTTTCAATGTCTTCTGCATCCATAGAAACTCATAGTCAAACAAGGGTGATATAGAATTGTATTTTCAAGAATCTATTATGTTTAGATTTTCTCTAGATGATGGAGCAACCAAAATTATATGTTGAATGAATTGATCAATGTGAACTCAAAGGCCTAGTATATATGCTTCAATATGACATGATAATGAACAATAACTTCTTGTGATCTCTATTTTCCTATTATAATCACAGTAAGAGCCATTTTTATGTCCACTTTAAAAATAAAATGATATCCTTTGGCACCTCTCCATTGGATATCCATAATTTAACAAGCCTTCCACATTTTAATGCAAATATTGTTAGCACCAAGGTTGTCTTATTTGACATCTATAAAAATTACTTGAAGTCAGTCTATAAAGTAGCCATTGACCCAACTAGTAAATGTTAGATCTATTAATAAGTTTGATATTATTTAATTATTCCTAAATAATTTATTATAAACAGTTTGATATCCTAATTTTAATTGTATGTTTTTTTTAATTTTCATTATAAATAGCCAAAATTGAAGGGGAACCCCCATTGAAAAAATCACTAATCCATTTATTAAATCTATTGTGCATTTCTTCCAAGTAAGAATTGTTATACAAGGAAGACCATCAGGTATTCCCTTATGGGTTATTTTCTATATTCTTCATTCTCTATTGGGTGTTGTATGTGATTGGGGCATAATTATATTCAACAAGATTATGGCTAAGTTGAATTTTGTATTTTTAAAGGACACTTGCACCATTTCATCTTCCAACTACATTTTGGCATTTTATTTTGAGGCCTTATATGAAATATATAATACTACAATTACCAATACCCTCCATAAAAAAATAAAATCTAATATTATAGATATCGAGGAACAAGAGGTAAGTTTAGTTTTCCTAAGTCTCATTTCTTGCTTTATATGTATTTCAAATTTTAACATTTTTTACCCTGCTATTTTTTACATGCAAGAGTACATGATTATGATATAATAAAATAGGTGGAAACCAAATGTTGACATGTTCTAGAGGGATTTGGTGATACCTAGTCCATAGAGTCTTCATTTCATTCATTTTAAATTGTTAAATGCCTAAGAAGTGATTATGTTTCCTCTCCGCTTCCAGGTTCCCACAAATTTCCTTTAATGTTTTTTATTTTATTATTTAATGGAAAAAATAATTTTCATATTGGTTTTTAATTTTTTTTGCAGTTGACTCTTGAATTGTTGTCATTGAGGATTCTTCCATATAACACAACCAATGTTTGCTAGCTTACAAATTTCTTTTAGATTTGAAATTTTTGATTTAACAGTTTTGGGAATATTGGTGTATTATTCCTAATTTAATTAAAGGGTGTAAGTATTAAAATTAGTAAATAAATAGACAATAATTAAGCTAGTTATTTATGTAAATTAATTTCAATTCCAAATTTTTTAAAAATAGTAATAAGGAGAAGAAAACAAAACTTAGCTGGAAACTAATTGATTCGATTGAGACAGAGGCTAAAATTCACTGTGTAAGACTGAGACACTATCACAAAATAAGATATAAAATTTATTTGTGATTGGAAAAGAGTGTAAAAAGTGGAAATTAATGGCACTGGTATTATATCACTACTATCTTGAAGATCTAAGCTTTTTGGGTTTTGTTCATTATGTCTGTGTGACCTTATTTACAAAGTTTCAATAGATAGAAATCTATATCACTCCATATAGAGTATATTATTTATTTAAACCCTATATCTAATTATGATTTGACTAATTTTGAACAAGAGGGGGTGGGGGTTAGTGTGTGTAAAATTCACTAGACGTGCTTCACACCTAATGTGTGGGAATACTGCCTACATTCCAATATTTTGAAGAGGGATCAAGACATATGTAGTTCTCCCACTTGCTGTGCTTTGTGAAATTGTGTATATGAAGATATAGAACTATAAACTATATGTTCTTGAGGTGGTTAAGGACTAGTGTAAGTATTTGAATGAGATTGTAAGTTTGTTGGTTGGATGTATGCAAAGAATAAGAAAGATTTCTTGAAAAATATTTCTTATATTTGTACTTGCTTCATGATATTTTACAACCTTTTCTAAATGATCTTTGAATAGGATTTTATAAGCATCTATTGGTCATGGGTTGGATGTAATCATGTTATGATGATAAAGGTAAGGATGGGGAACTAGAAGAAATTAACTATTTGGGCCAAAAATTGACTTGGATAATAACACTAAAAGTGGACAAGAGTAGCACTAATGCTATAGTCCAAGTATGGCACTACTATCCTAAATAGATGGGACCTAGGGGGATTGATTATTCTTGAAAAGAGTAGTTTGGGTGAGCTGGGACCAAGTCTAGAAGGCTAAAAATGACTGGGAATCAATGAAAATAAGCCTAAGAGGGTCATGAAAGTAATAAAGAGGGACTTAAGGGTTTGATTTCATTATCCATATCCAAGTTACTAATTTTTGTATTTTATATGACTATATTTGTGTCTCCTTTATTCTAGTGATGCAATAAAGCAAAATACTAAGATAAAATATAAATAGAAAGAGTACTTGAACTTACCTACAAAGGTGAATCTCATGAAGATATGTGAAGTTGGGTGTGAATAGAATGAACACAATGTGAATTATGCATTTGTAAGAAAATAAAAAGTAGATTTGCTCTTACTAGATACACTATATCTAAAATAGGAATATACAAAATTGGGTAAGAGAGAGAGGAAGAGAAAGGAATGCATACACATCACTGGGTATATGAACCAATACAAACCTTATTATGATGTTGAGTGATGCTAGATTATGTTGATTAATACTAGAAGGTATTGTACCAAGAGTAATATCATAAATGTAGTTGAGTGCTCAATTGCTTTAGAGTGGTTCAATAATGTAAAGGCTAACCCTTTGGTTCCATCATCACCCACTAAGTAAAGGTAGGTGGTCTTGCATGTGTTGATTGACGTTTGGACATGTATCCAATCCCTATGAATAGGTGGCTCAAGAGTATAAAGGATAACTAGTATTTTGGCTCCATCATTTCCGATTAAATAAAGCTAGGTAGTCTTGCATGTATTGATCAATGTTTGGACTGTGTGTCCAATCCCTCTAAATAGATGGCTCAAGAATACAAAGGCTAGCTAGTTCTTTGGTTCCATTGTTACCCACTAGGTGAAGCTAGGTGGTCTTGCATGTGTTGATCAATATTTGGACTGTGTGTCTAATCCCTTTGAATAGGTGGCTCAAGAATACAAAGGCTAGCTAGCATTTTGGCTCCATCGCTACCCCATGAAGTGATGTTATGAACTAATATTGGTATGAAAAGTATCTTATATAAGATAGATCTTAGATCCCATGAATGTACTATGATCTAAAAATGTTGGCATGGATAGCTAAATATTTGATAAAAATTAGGCCACTCTTATCCACTCTAAAAGATGAAGATTAGGCTTGTTGGAAAGATATTCTAAAATAGTGTACTATGCTTGTATGAAAGCCACTTGAGAACTTAGGAACTTGAAGAGTTAGGCTTGTATAAAAGCCATTCTAAAATGATTCAAACCATCTACATATGGAATAAGGCACACAACTACTAAGAATACCTAGGTAATACTGAACTTAAAAAGAAAAGAAAATAAATGTGTCACATACATTGCCCCCAATCATTGGTGTCTAAAACATGGATTAAGATATATAAGTTATATCAACTGTCGTATCTAAAACTAGAAGTGAGATCCATAATAACATGCATGATGCCCACTATATCTAGATTCTCTAAGAAAACCTATACTAAAACTGTTGAATCTATTTTGAACTATAGCTGATAAAACTACAATTGAACTTACCTTTCTATCTATTTCTAGACAATCTATTTTTTCTACTATTTGGATAAGAGCTCTAAAAGTGGACACTAGTGGTAGCAAAATTATTATCCAAGTTGGATGCTATTATCCAGGGCCAAACTTGGCAACTATTATAGATTTTTGAATGTTTGCCTATTCTATTCTAACTGGTTTGATGTTTGGTTGCTATTTTAGGTGTTCTAAAACTATTGTTTCGACTATCAGGAGCTTTGATCTCTATGACAAAACCCTTGTTTGTTTCCCCCTCTTTTGAAGGTAGGAATGAATACCTTGCAATGACTTCCATTAGAAGAAAGAGATCTATAAATGTGTTATACTATAAATATACATGATATAGTAATGATAATAGACAAGAATATCAAGATATAACATGATTTATATTGAGAGATTGTTAGATCAATAGGGGTATGCCTAGTTAGATGTAACAATGTAATATCATGTGCAATGTACTAAACTAGAAATTAAAGTTTGGTTAGTTTTTAGTTATTATTTGGAGGTATGGAGCATGATGTCCATCATGGAATCCAAAAAATAAATATAAATACATGATGTGAATCATAGCATTGAAAATTTTGAGAATCAAACAAGAAAAAAACATACAAGGAAAGAAGTAATAAGTATAGAAGGGTGGCCAAGGGGCTAAGAAAAGAAGGGACATGGTAACATGCCACTCAAACTAGAAATCAAGCATACAAGGCATGTTCAAATGCCATATACACATATAGTTGAAACAAGGAAAATTGGTGTGGAAGCCATGATCATAAAGATGAGTATAGGCAAAGGACATTGGAAAATATCCTAAGGTACACACATGAATAGAAGCAAAGGACATTGGTGAATTTCATAAGGCACATATAGGAGACAAATAAGAACTAATAAATGCAAATAATCTAGCTATACTAAGAAAGTGTTAGGAACTAGAAGTATAATGACATCTAACTAATCAAAGCAAGAGGGAAAGTATGCAAGACATTTTAGTACAAGACTAGGTATATGCTAAGAAATACAAAAGTGCTATATACTGGTGAGGGTCAATAGAGTAATCTGTATAATCTAGTAAGTAATGTACTTATCATAATAACTAGAGTGTATGGTATAGGAATGAAATAACTTAGATGGTGTAGTCATGTAGAATATACACCTAGTCAGTATGTATATAGATGTGTGTATTGATGTAGAATTAGGATGAACCCTCAATGGGTAGAGTGAAGTAATCAAGGAGATGGAAGTCAATGCACACACTCAAAGAAAATCAAGTGAATCGTGGTAATGTAGATAAATTGACAAATAATAGCATATAATAGCAAAATCAAGTCTACCATTGTAGTAAAAATGTAAAGCATAGATGATGCATACAATTAAAATGTTTTTGGTGTTTTTGACATATTTGAATGTTTTAGTATTTTGAAATTTTGAATTTTTTTTAGATTTTAAAAGTTTTTGAGCTATGTAGAATCAATCATAAGAAACTATGTATTGTAAGTGTGGAAATGATATTAGTAACTTATGAGTCTCATGGGAGACTCCCTATCATGGTGTCTTGTATCAAGGAGAGGAATCATGTGTGATCATGAAGCATGAAAGAAATGCTAAGATTATGGATCTAAAGGCTATATATTTTTTAAATACTCTAAAATATTTTAACTAGAAACCAACTATGGGGTCCCTTTGTAACTTTGAAAAGTGGATACAAATGTAGGGATCTTGGGGACCCATCTGGTAGAAGAAATTCTCTAAACATGTGTTCTATGAAGAGATGCATGAGATCTCAATGATACTTCCCTAGGTTTGAACATTGTAGCTAGAAGCTATCTAGAATCTTGAAGTTGTGGAAGTGTATAAACTTTCTTTGCTAGTGATGGATGCCTCAACTATGTCTGAATTAGAATTAGAGGAGGAAATATAATTGGGGAAGAAACTAGAACTAGAGGCTAAACTGAAAATGGTGACTATACTATATAAGATGGATCTAAAGTGGGGAGTGGTAGCTCATATGCAACTCCACCATTTGTAATAACTTTATTAGTGTGAATGAATTTCACACATCTATGAACTGTAGAAAATATTGTTCAAAGTTTTTGAATCCATGGTCTACCAAGTAACATATCAAAAAATCCTACACTAAGAACAATAGTGAATGGTGTAGCCACATGTGTTGGACCCACTTATAGAGGAAGTACAATATCACAAAATTAAATCTATATATACTTATTGAATCCATTAATAACTATGTCTATCAATGTAATATCTTGCTTTGAATATCTCATATGTTGAAATAATGTCATAGTGCAGATGTTCACACTAGATCCATTATCTATGAGAACACTATGAATAATATGATTATGAATGTGAGGTCTAATAAAGAGTGCATGATAATCCATATCATCCTCAATTATCTCCTACTTTGAGAAGGAGATGGAAGGTCTAGCTGGAACTCTATAATTATATACACTAATGATGTTGCTCAAAGGATGTGTCTCAACTAAAGGTGCCCTATATGTATTTAGTGGGGGATGTGTATGATATACATGGTGAACCCCTGATGTGTCTCTTGTTTCCTATTTGTAATGATGTGGAAAAGGATTTGGAAATATTTTCAAAGATTTATATTGTGTTTGCTTTACCTAAGGAGGCTTAACTAAAGTGCCAAGATCAATATGATTTCCATCTATTAAATCATGTATCTTGTGTTTCAAACTGATGCATCTGTTTGATGTATGTCTTGGTGCCCTATGAAACTCAAAAAATGCATGCTAATCATAACCCTATAGAAGAGGATTTTTTTGGATCAACTTCTTAAATGGGAGGGAGAGATATGATGTTACATTCCAATAATTATTTTAAAACTCTAGCTATAGAAATTGGTAGATTGGTAAAGGTACACTTAGGAGGTGCTAATAAAGCCACTCACTAAGTAGGTTCTAAAGCTACTTTTTATGTAGGTTAATTTTGAATCTTATTATCATTAACCTTTACTTTGTATGGGACTTTACTATTACTCTATTTTTTGTGTCTGAGATACTTGTGTACTTGAGTTTACCCATTGAAATTAACTTGACTTGTCTTTCCTTTAACATGTGACATAGTTTAGTGAAGTAAGAGAATATTTTGAACATAATTGATTTAAGAAAACCTGGTAGAAGACTTTATTTGAAGAGATCCTATAATTATTAATCTATCATGGGACTAGTAATCTTATCCAAGATAGTCTTATATTAAAGAGCATAATCTATGAGATGCTCATTGGCCCTTTATTTTTATTGTGCAACTTGGTGGTATGAAAATTTATCACCAATGTTAATGATGAAATGAGATAGGAACATGTCAGCTAAAGTATTGAATGCATTGACTGATTGATTTGATAGACTATAGAACCATTGTAAAACTTAATCCTTTAGGCTCCATGGAAATAATCTGGTAAGTAGATAGTCATTCGGTACATAGTCTATGCATGCTATGTGAAAGGCTCTCTAATATGTCTCTAGATCACCCTTTCCATTAAATAGAGTAAACATGGGTTGAATAAAACCTTATGGTAAAGGTGTAGAAGCAATGTGGCATGCCAATGATGTATGTAGTAGAGCAAAAGAATCTAAAGCCTACATAGGTCTAGAGGCACCTTACTCAAGATGTAGCACCTTGGATTTAATAGATTTCATTTCTTACACAAGGGTTGCCACATCAAGAGACAAAGGTGTACTAGCTATAACTAGTGGTAAAGAGGTAGGTTGGGCTATTATAGGGGGTTATTGAGACATAGTTTCCCCCATAGTGTAATGTGCAATTGATTACTCTGTGGTTTAAGAATATTGACCATTGTTCACTCTTTATTGTTATTTTTGTAGTATTTTAAGCATGTCATCTTGCATGTTAGGGTGTTTAGTTAAAAGTTCTTGAATTTCCCTTTTATCAGTTTCATCAAAACTGATATATTGGGCCATTGGTAAAGTAGGAAAAAAAGTTGACATTTAATTGACTTTTTTGCAAAAACTTCTAATAGGAAAAGTGCAATATAAAGAAAATATTGAATATAGAAAATGTAAAGTCCTAATAATAGTTAACTGGAAATTTCTTTAAAAGAATACAAAGCTCACAAACATGTAAAGTGATACCCCAATAAGTAAATATGAACTAGTACATACAACTAGGGGTTTTAAAAATGATTATTTAAGTAATTTACAATGAAATTCTGAAATTGAAAGTGAATTTCTAAGTTATATATGCAAGTAAAAAATCAGAAATTTACTTGAAAAATTAGTGATTGAACAAGACCTAGTAGTTGAAACTAGGGTTTTAAAAAATAAATGTTTTTGATAATTACTATTGAATTTTAGAATTTTAATGGATTTTTTGATTTAAATATGCTATTAAACATGCATAAAAAGATTAGAAATTTATTAAAAAATAGTGGGACCTAGTATGGGCAACTAGGGTATGAAAGAAAATTATTTTAAAATTACTATTTAAAAAAAAAATTAATACTAATTTTTTATATTATTATGCAAGTAAAAAATCATAAAAATATATGAAAAATCATTAGAAAAATTACCCTAGGGTTTCTAGGGTTTTTATGTACAAACAAAGTAAGTCAGGTTCACCAAATGATTTAATAGTTTTGAGAATATTGGTGTATTATTCCTAATTTAGTTAAAGGGTCTGAGTAGTAAAATTAGTAAATAAATAGATAATAATTAAGATATTGATTTGTGTAAATTAATTTTAATTCAAATTTTGATAAAAATAGTAATAAGGAGAAAAAAACAAAACTTAGCTAGAAACTCATTGATCCAACTGAGACAGATGTTGGAATTCACTGTGTAGGGCTAAGACACTATCACAAAATAAGATTTGAACTTCATTTTGTGATTAGATAA
>JARHVA010007408.1:52500-520000 GCA_037957365.1 Torreya grandis
ACATGTAATCATGCAAGTCATGAATATGTTATTCCACTTTTGTGACATTACTAAATGTGCTAACAATTTTGTATGCAAGATTCATCCTATCTGCCATTTAATAGTTTGGAATCATAAATGGAGAAAAAGTTATTTGAAGGCAAACACAAAGACCCTTTATATTCCCTTGCATCACTAATGCAACATCAACACCAACACACACCATCTTCACAGCTATGGCATAATCATCCATCCTAGCTCTCTCTCTTAAATTAAATATAATCAATTTATGGAGGTTTTATGCAGTATAATTTTCTACCATTTTATGGATATTTAAAAGATGAGATTGACTTGAATAGTTTTCAAAGGTATATACATGAAAGTAAACCCATGCTATGTTGTCAACTACAGTGAACTCAAGATGGACAAAGAGATAAACAATGATCTTTTAACACTTTCTTTCAAATCTTCCTTCTCAATAATGGCTAGACATTTTTTCATTTTACAAGCACTGTTTCCTGGCCAATGTGACTATGGAATATCCACAAAACCATTATGTTGAAACAAAATTTTGCAGTCTATAAAAAAAAATGGGTCTTCCTTTTTTTTAAATGTGGAAAATATTAGACAACTATATATATTTTGCCTTAAGATTGGACTGCATAACTTTTCTAAATTGCACTTTGATTATTCCTACTTTCATAACAAAATATTTTTGTTGTTTCTGATCATTTTCATATTCACATGCATATCTTATCTGCATGCATTCTTCTCCATTTTTCTATCTGTGTGTTCTTGTTATCTATTCATTTGGGTACTTCATATATATATTCACAATATTTCTCAAATATGTCCAATTTAAGTTGCATTCTATGTTATTTTCCAAGTTTCCAACTATAATTTATACATCTACATTACATTAGAGGCTCATTACCATTTTTTGATTATATAGGTTCTATAAATGGATATTTTTCAACCTAGTCAACTTGAAAATACCTTCTTATTGTCCATGTCCTTCTCTTCCTTCATCAACATTTTTGAGTGAAAATTTCAACAAAATTTGGTGTCTAAAAAAATGAATTCTCTTATGAAGTTCCTAGACGAGTGTGTTCTAGTGAAGTGCCTAGAGAAGTATCTTCTAAGGGTAAAATTTCATTAATAAAATATTTGGGTGGTGACAAGTCATTGGGATTAAATATTTCTAATGAAATAGTGTCAATATCCATGTCAATTTTTGTATTATAATAGTTTTTTAATTATTTTAAAATAAAAAAAATTAACAAATGTTTTTTTAAAAAGTTTTAGAGTTATCTATATTCATAGTGCTTACTTTTTGCATAGTCCTCTTTCCTAAATTTCTAAAATAAGGCATGATATTGGATTTTTTTGGTATTTGTTGTGATGTTTTACCATTTTTGCTACCTCTTAACACCATAGTTTTTTTGCTAGGTAGTTTAGTGTTGCCAGATTCCTATCTACTACCATACATCAAACTACAGTTGCATAACACACTACTACTAGGCAATAATCTACTACTACATGACACAATGTTATGGGGCACCAATTCGCTACCATGAAACACACTGCTATTAGACACTACATTACCATCACATGACATATTACTATCAGGTTCTAAGTTGCCATTGCATGGCACATTACTACTAGGTGTCAAGTTGATGTCACATAACACATTGCTATTGGGCATCAAGTTGTCATCACATGGCATATTACTTCTAAGCATTAGGTTTCCATCATGCAACACATTGGTATCAAGCATTAGTTTATCATTGTGTGACATAATACTACCATAATCCATGTTGTAATCACATGACACAGTGCTACTAGATGTCTGATTGGCATCACATGACATAATGTTTCCAGATGTCAAGTTACTATCGAGTGGTGTATTCTTACCATATGGTTTAGTTTCTACTAAAAGTAGCTGAGTGACATAGTTCAACCTTAAGTCTCAAGATCTTTAAAATCTAATAAAGAAAGATACTTTGGTGGTAAATTTATGACCTCTAAGAATATATGTACTATATATAGTGAATTTCATGGATAATATCAGAGTTATTCCCAGAATCTAGATAATGTGAATGCAATGGAGATGTGATCACATGAGATGACGCAAGTGCACACCACATAGATGCTAAACTAATTTGAAATTATACAAGAAGATAAATTGCACAAGATAAAATAGGAGAAAACCCAATATCTGATTAATATGAGATGGCCAAAGTGAAGAATACATATAGGAGAGCATGTAAGTAACTCCTCCACAAAAGGTGGCCAAGGCACCCCAAGAATAGACTGTAACTCCTCCATGAAAGGTGGTGACAAGGTGCTAAGAATAGAGAAGTAACTCCCATCAAGGGAGTTACTTATGACATTCTTATGACACCTATGAGACATCTATGACACACATCTCCACATAAGCTAACCTATCCCACAAATGTAGGGAAACTCCATGAAAGCACAATAAATACAATTTCCCTAATTAAAAAATAGGGAAAAATAAAAACCTACATTAATACCCCCACATAAGCGCAGCTTAGGTGGGGAGTGTGGAAATATAAAAAGGGTCCCGACAACTAGGTGTGATGAGGTACCCATGTAAAAATGCAATCTCCCATAAGATAGAGAAAAGGAGAAAACCCATAGGAAAAACTCCTCCCAAAAAGAGAGACATAAAAGAAAGAAGAGGCTAGTGGGCCCCCCTGAAGATGATGCTACTACAGATGTGGACCACACCCCAAGAAGAGCTCATAGATGAATTAACTTGCTCTTAATGAAAGGTTTGGTGAAGATGTCTGTAACCTGCTCTAAATACTGGCAAAATATCAAGTCAATGACCTAACTATGAATAAGCTCCTGAATGAAATGCATGTGAATCTCTATGTGCTTGGTTTGCTAAAACTAAATGGTACTCTAGTTGTCACAATAAATGATGGTGGGCTGCCTGATAGGAATGCCAAACTTGGAAAGAATCCCCTAAAGCCAAATAGCCTCAATAGTTGCATTAACAACTCCTCTGTACTCTACCTCTATGGATGATATAGCAATAGCATTCTGCTTCTTACTATACCAATTGATAGGACCAGAACCTAGAGAAAAACTATAACCAGAAGTGGACTTGTGAGTCTTTGAATCACTAGCCCAATCTAAATTTGTATATCCAACCAAGTCAACCTTTATGCCAAATCTGTAATAAATCCCTTATCTATGTGAACCCTATATTTAATGCAAGATCCTCTTAGCTACTTTCCAATGCAGCTCATGAGGTTCTTGCATAAATTTGGAGACAAGTCCCACTGTATATGATATGTTGAGCCTAGTGTGAGTCAAGTAGATGAGACTATCAACAAGCTATCAATACCGAGTGGCATCAACCAATGGTGAAGAACAGTCAGCCTCAAGCTTGACTCCTGATAGAAAGGGAGTCAGAGATGGCTTGTAATCATCCATGTGAAACTAAGTCAATAAGTCAAGAGCATACTTAGGCTATGCAAGAGAAATCCCTAAATTTGACTGTGAGAACTTGATGCCAAGGAAGTAGTGCAACAAACCCAAGTCTGTCATGTCACATCTATCTTGAAGGGATGCCTTCATCACTGCAATAGCCGATGAAGAACTCCTAGTGATCAAAAGGTCATCAACATATAGAACCAAAATTAGGAGTGAATCATCCTATCACTAAAGTAGACATTAGGGTCAGAATGACACCTATTGAAACCCACTGTGAGAAGGAAGGAATCCATCTTGGCATACCAAGCCTGAGGGGCCTATTTGAGGCCATAGATAGATTTCCTAAGTCAGCATACTAAGGAAGAATCTTGAACAAATACTGGTAGCTATTCTATGTAGATCTCCTCCTCTAGGTATCCATGAAGAAAGGCATTCTTCACATCCATCTGGTGCACATTCCAACCATGTGTTGTGGCAATAGCCAAGGTGAGTCAGATAGAAGTCATGTTTGCAATGGGTGCAAAGGTCTCTAAGTAGTCAATGCTTGCCACCTATGAGAAACCCTTGGTGACCAATCGCACCTTGTACTTATCAACTGACCCATCTGCTACAAACTTGGTTTGATATGTCCACCTACATTAAACTATCTTTCTTCCCTTAGGAAGTGAAGTCAAATCCCAAGTGTGATTTTTGATTAAGGAAGAATATTCTTCCTCCATAGCACTATCCCACTTAGGTACCCTAGATGCCTCTTGAAATGTTTATGGATCTGAAATTGAAGCAAATAAGGCATGTGGATCTCTCTAAAAATCCCTCCTAGTACATATGTCATCTACAGGATCTCTTGCCCAAGTGCTAGCACTCTCAAGTGTCTGTCTGGCCCAAAGTGGCCCAAAAGTGGGTGAGTCACATGCTAACTCCTCATCCTTTGATTGACTAGAGATGGATGACATTACATCACCATCGTCACTATCTAAACTCGAAGAAGAAAAAGATGTTTCTAGCTCAAGAACCTGTTGTGGCTGATCTGAATCTGATGAAGAATCATCATGAAGAAGTAGATCCAATGAGGGAGAAGTGTTAAGTGTTGAGTCTCTAGGACTCTCCTAAAAATGGACACTTCTCTCGATGAATAACTCATGAGTGACTAGATCTAGAAGGTGATACCCCTTAATACCATCTAGATCTCCTACAAAGATGCAAGGCTTAGATTGACATTCCATAGCTTTGCATTTCTTCTTTAGAATGCAAGCCATGGCTAGGGATCTGAAAACTTGAATGTGCTCAACATCAGGTTTCCTTTTATGCCAAGCTTCAAAGGGTGTTATCCCTTTCAAAGCTTTGTGAGGAACCCTATTTTGAATGTAGCAAGCACAATTGATGGCTTCAGCCCAATACTATGGTGCTAAGGATTTGAAGTGAATCATATAGCTACCCGTCTCTTTTAAGAACCTATTCTTGCGTTATGCAACCCCATTCTCTGAAGGACTGTAAGTGACCATGCACTGTAAATCAATCCCCTCTGTGGTGCAAAACTACTCAAACCTATTGGTAATATACTCCCCTCCATTATTAGTTTAAAGAGCCTTGATGGATTTCTCACTTTGTTTCTCAACAAGAGCCTTGAAGTCTAGAAAATTTTCAAACACTTCAGACTTTTGTTTGAGAAAATATATCCAAGTGTATCTAGAAAAATCATCAATGAAAGTGAGGATGTACTTGGACCTTTTGAAAGATGGTTCAGGAAAGGGTCCCGATACATCACTGTGGACTAACTCCAAAGGTTGTGAAGCCCTCCAAGCTTTGCCTTTGTCAAATTTTGATTTGGGATGCTTCCCAAGGGAGTACTCCTTACAAAGTCCTTTTGATAATTGGAAACAAGACAAGCCAATGACCATGTCATTTTTGTAAAGTTATTTAAGGTAGTGGTAGTTAAGGTGGCCAAACCACTCATGCCATAATTTGCTAACTTCATCTGAATGAGTCAACAATGCTGTTGGAGAAGAATTTGGTGCAAAATGTGAGAAGGTGTATAACCTTGCTTGGTGATCAGCCCTACCCACTGCCACTATAGTATCACTATGTAAATCCCTGATAGCCACTGAATCTAGTGAAAACTCAACTCTCATGCCCTGACCAATGTGAGTGTTTTGGTACACTGATAGGAGATTGGTTGAAAGAGAAGGAACACTTAGAACATTATTTAATGTTCCTCCTTCCATTTCAACTGACTCTCTCCTTACAACATAAATTGATGTGTCATCACCCAAACTAATTTAAGTCATGGTACAAGGCTCTAAAGATGAAAAATCAACTAGTGAAGAGCCCATGTGGTGAGAAGCACCCGAATCAATGACCCATGATGTTGTAGAAGCTACAGTTGCTACAAGGGCCTTTCCATTTTCTTTCTCCTTACCCTTGCCTTTTGCCTTGGTAGAATCTTGGGTAGATGAATTCTGCTTGATGGACTCTGGAACACCTATGTTGTGCTTCTCTAGAAGATGAGTTAGGTGATCTATTTGTTTATTCATACATTTGTGTTCATCATGCCCTATCTTTTTACAATAGGCACAATTAACCTTCTTTTTAGGTTTAGCATTAGATGGGGAAGATTCAGTGTTGTTTTTGGCAGTATTGTTGTTTTCTTTCTTCTTCTCTTAGTCCTTGTACTTTTTCTTCTTCTCCTTTGTTGAAGTCTTATCCTTACCATTTCTAGCTATCAAGGCTTGGCGTTGAGTAGAATTTATTGTGCCCATTTGACTTAGCTTATCTTGCTCCCTAGTCAAGTTGATAATGAATGAATCCAAAGAAGGCATTTTCCATGTAGTGCCAAGGGCACTTTTTATGGCATGGAAAGTAGAGACAAAGACTGAATAACTTGGACCTAACTTTACAAGAATAGAAAGGATGAGTAGATCATCTTTATTCTCTATTCCATATTCTTTCAATTGCAATCTAAGGGCTTTAAACTTATTAAAAAAGTCCTGTAGGGTGTCAAAGTTGCTAGGACTTAGACTTATGAGTTCATTTTCAAGGTCATGACCTCTCATCTCATCAAGCTTCCCAAATAAGAGTTCTAAGGTGTCCCATATGTCTTTGGGAGTCTTGGAGGTTTCTAAATGGAAGATAAGTTCTAGAGACATGGGCAAACTTAGTAGTTTATAGACTTTATCACTACAGTTGTATCACTTGCCCTTTTTAGCATCAGTGTTTTGTTCTACTTCAGTACCCATGGCGATCCTATACAACCCTTTGCTTCTAAGAATGGTTGACATTTTAATCTTTCATTCATGATAGTTGAAGGGTGTTAGGGGTTTAAGTTGAAAATAATCTATTTTAAGCTGAATTTAGGTGAAGTTGTGTTGATTGCAAGTTGTGAAATTATGCAAAAAGGAGAATGAAAGCAAAGATTTGTAAGTTGTGAAAAGCAATCACACCCCACTAAAATTTTGAGCCCCAAAAAATATGCAAGTGCATGCTCAAAAGACATTGGGCTCAGCTAAAAATACATCTTAGATAAATCAGTGTTAGACTTAAAGCAAACAGGATGTCGGACTCAACCGAAAATGTGTCCCAAGAGACCCAAATTTTAGGCACTTTATAAAATATTGCATTTTTGACAAATAAAAAGCCTACAATATGGAGAATTTAATTACAAACACTTTTTCAAAAAATGGCACCCAAATTTGAGCTACCGTTTGCAAGATATTAAAGGTTTAATTTTCTCATAAATTAGTGTTTTTGCAAAAAAAACACTAAAACATTAAAAAATGCCTATTTTGAGAGAGAAAGTGGCCTTCCAACCACTCGTTGGATTTGTCACAAAGTGAGGAATGCAAATAAAAAGGTCTTTGTGAAATCAAGTTTAACTGATTGTCTCAGTATGCATGAAAGCAAGTTTACCTTCCTCTTTTAGTAAAAAAACACTAGTAAGGCAAAAAAAAGAATTTCCAACTATTTTTTTAATTTTTATTTTATAAGAGGAAATAAAGGTGGATAGATGTTTTTGTGATGTCTTGGGCCTTGATAGGCACTACCAAGAAGATGAGATCAATGCTTCACCAATGAACATGCACCCTTCCAACACTTCCAATGCAATGCAAATTTTAGCACTTCCAACATAGACTGCAGACTTAACATTTCCAACACAGATTTTACCATAGAAGAGACAAAACAAGTGTAGAAACAAAATGCTAGGTGTATAAAAAAGGACGCCTAGTGACTAACGGTCCACATGGGACGCCAAACCAGAAAATAAAGCGCCATTTTCAAAAAAGACTACTGGCAGAGTTTAGAAAAAAAATCTACAGACCTGCATGCTAGACACCATACGACTACACTTCACCTTGCTATAGAGAAGACCTTTATTGCTTGGCAGGGCTGATGCTTGGCATTGTAAGAAGGACTATTTGCATGGACATGTTGCTCCTCCCTCTCTTCACTCCCTGCACACAACAATGGCACCCAAGCTAAAGTAGCAAAATAAGGATGCCTGCCATTGCAAAACCAGCACTTGAAGTTGCTGCTACACCTGTAAAGACTAAAGAGAAGATAGCCAAGACACCCAAAGGCCAAGGATTCCAAGGAAAAGATAAAAAAAGAACAAAATAAATGATATTGAAAGTTTTTTTTTAAATTTTTAGATCATATCTAGAAATTAAAAAAATAAAGATAACTCCACTCTTCTTGATTTCAAAATAAACTAACAGCATAACCAGACACACGATTACTAGGTTGGCTTTGATATCATATTGGAGTTATTGCCAGAATCTGGATAATGCAAATGCAATAGAGACATGATCACATGAGATGAAGCTAGTGCACACCACGTAGATGCTAAAGCAATTTGAAATTATACAAGAAGATAAATTACACAAGACAAAATAGGAGAAAACCCAATATCTGATTAACATGAGATGGCCAAAGTGAAGAATACATATAGGAGAGCACGTAACTCCTCTACAAAAGCTGGCCAAGGCACCCCAAGAATAGACTGTAACTCGTCCATGAAAGGTGGTGACAAGGTGCTAAGAATAGAGAAGTAACTCCCATCAAGGGAGTTACTTATGACATTCTTATGACACCTATGACACATCTATGACACACATCTCCACATAAGCTAGCCTATCCCACAAATGTAAGAAAACTCCATGAAAGTATAGAAAATATAATTTCCCTAATTAAGAAATAGGGAAAAATAAAAACCTACACTAATATATGTACTATATGTACTATATATAGTGAATTGCATGGATAAATCCATAATTATTGTAAATCATTGGTGATTCAACCCCTAAAAAATGACATCCAAAAATTTTAGGAGAAAGGGTCCTATGCTAAACCTAAAAAAATTTCAAATTCAAATTCTCCAAACCAAAATATTTATGGATTAACAAATATTCACCACTAAAATTTATCCTACATAAAATTTCATTGAAACATAATTTAACAAGACATAATCATATCACATTTAATTTGGTGCTCAATATAAATGCATAGACAACATTATTTGTATTCAAATCAACCATGAATACAATGAAAATGACACCATGTTATTTGAAGTAAATCAATTTAGAATATACAACACTAGTATAGTCAATCTAATGCATGTAGGAATTAAAATGAACCATAACTTAGTAAACACAAGGGTAATTGAAACATAATAAATTGTTGTTTGAAAATTGAAACTTAACATGGTCATTTGAAATTATGGTTTAAAATATAACATTGTCTTTTGAAACATAATAAATAGTTTGAAACATCATAAAATATCATTTTTAAAAAAAGATCCTCTACAATAGAATTAATATTATCAATATTTTATCTTTCCTCATTCACTACATCTCTTGCTAAAATAAGAATTAGATCTACGAATATTTTCTACTTCAATAAAATCTCAGGGTCTATGTCATGCTCTTTAATTATTTTATTGAATGTGTTGTTTTATTTATTTAATAGAACATTTTTTTCTTTAAATGTAATAGTAACATTTATAATTTGTCATGTAATTTTTAAATGCACATTGAGGACTTAGGCTTCATTTTTCAAGTTTTTATATTTTACCTATAATTAAGAAATGAAATATAATTAGATAAAAATTACAATAACTAGAATATATTTCCTAAAATTGATGATAACTTCCCAAAGCTTTTTCCCTATCCACATTTTAAATCATGACAAGGTTTATGTCTCTTTCCCATTTGTTAAAGTATGATTAGGATTTCACATTTAAAGTATCAAACCCATTTAACATAATACTCAAAATATTATCATTGTAATCATTAGAAATTAAAATTGACCTAGATTTAGCTTGATTTATTAAAGTGTCAATATTGGTGGGTTCATGTTGAACTAATGAAAACAAATTGACTTTATAGGGGTAGTTGTGTTAATGGGCATTTATTTCTTTGATTAATTCTTTCACTTAGAAATCCCATAATTTTATAAGATTCATCTAAATTCTAGAACACCCTCTTTAAATTTTGAAATCACACTTTTTTAAAATAAACTATTTAATGAAAAATTAGTAACTATAACAACTCCATATTGTTTGTAGTCGGTGGGTTAGGGGGTGAAGAGGTACAAGGTGCTTCTTAATTAGGTACACTTGAAACTTGAATAAAATCCTATGGATTAAAAGCAATAAAAGTGAGTTCCCCACTTTCCATCCCTAGATATTCCTCATCAAGATTAATATGTTATAAAAATATTAATCTATGTGCACTAGACACACCACTGAGAGAGAAATTAGGGAAGTAGAGACTTGATAATTATAGTGTTCCTCTACTTTGTGTTGGAAATGAAATATTTTTACCCCTTATGAAAATTTTGTTTGGTGGTGGTGGTGGTGGCATAATGTTTCTCACATATTAAGGGTATCCTAAAAATATAAATTATATTTAAAAATATAAATTAAAAAAAAAATTAATGCTAATTTGAAATTTAACATTTAGTATGCATAATTAAAGAGAGTATGTCCTCCATTCTATGTGTCTGATTTAGAGTGAAAGTGGTGGTTTCAATTAAAATAGGAAATCATCCAATAAATAAAATATCTAATTTAAGAAACATCAATTCAAAAATCAAAAGTTGGAAAGTAATAAACCTTATAAAAGTGGTCAAAAATATTGTGTATTTTGAAATTTATAGGTTTGGTGAGTTACTTCAAGTTCCAGGTCAATGAATTTAGAGTCAATTGCAAAAAATAAAGAAATAAATAAAATATTAGAAAAATTAAATTTTCATAATGTATCTTATCATTGAAATTTGAAATAATAAAAACATGTAAATGGATATGATTTTAAAGAGGGCCTCAAACATTTTAAAATTCAAAACGAATGAAATGATGATTATGTAAATTCATAATCTCTAGAACCTTTAGGGGCATGATGACATTTTGAAGCATATTATCATCATGTGCTAAATATATGAAGTCTTAACTATACAAGCATAGAAATATTATACTAATTTAAGAATTTATGAAATAAATCATTTAGGTGATTCATTTGAATGATAAATTAACCTCTTGATCTTCAATATATAAAGAATTTGATCTCATTTTTCGATGAATCACAATTGGAATTGATATATTTTGTAGGTCATACAAGGTCTCATAGTACAAGGTTAGAATAAAATTAGAAAAAAGAATTGTATAACTCTTATTGAAATAAGCATAATTAAATTCTAATATAATCTTAATAGAAATAAATGCACACTAACTAAATTTTAAACCCAAAAGAGTATGAAGAATGTAAACAATAGTCCAAAAGGGAATGTCTCCTAGTATTCCTTGTAAGACTATTATTGCAAGTAAAAATTAAACAATGGATTTAAAAAATGGGTCTGATATTTTACACTTGGATCCCCCTTTTAATCCAACTATTTACAATGAAATTGAAAAATATGCAATTAGTGAAAAGCAATGACAAATTACAAAACATTGAATTTTAAATTTGAAAAATAATGATATAAATACTAGTTGGATCAATATGTAAGTTGTAGTCAGAATCCAAATATTTGTTGTCAACATTAGTCAACATCACTTTTGTGGTGATAAGGTTGGCATTGTGGTCTCTAATCCCTATCAAATTATGGATATTCAAAGATGAGGTACCAAAGGAAATTAATTTTGAGTTAATGCTGAAATTAAACCTTGGATCACTTTATCATATCAAGATGTTAGTTATTTTAATAATCCTACATCTATTTCATACTATGGCATGTAAATGAGGACCTTAAAATTACACTTAAGAATCCAATCATTGTATGTATCTAGTTGCTATAGTATTTATAAATATCATGACACAACATATTATTTAAAACATATTTCCATGTGGAATCCATGTCATAGTTTTTTCCTATTGATGTTGTAGGTGTACTACTATGGAAAAAACTAGAGAGAATAATGAGAAAATGACTGTGCAAGAATGAAAAAATGAGTGAAAATGGGATATTTATAAGTGATGTCAAAGACACCTTCTAAAAATCAGGGCTGCCGATTTCATATGTAATTAAAATACCTTTGAACTAACTGGTTACATTATTTAGATGGTTGGATAAGTAGGTGAGCAGTCACATCATGAAATTAACTGATAACTTTTTAGGGTCGATTGCATTATGCAAGTGAATTACAACTATTACTAGTTGGCTACATTAGTAACTAAATGAAAATTATGTCTAGATTAGTTGTATAATCTAACTGTTCAAAAACCTTTATCGATTGATTTTATGATGTAACTAATCAGTGATAACTACTATTTGGTTATAGTGTACAATTGATCTATTATATGGGAAAATATCCCTATTTTCCTAATCCTTTTCACCTCTCTTCCCAATGGATTTTCCAACACACCTAATAAATTCACCATGCCTATAAAATAATTATCTATTGATTCACCCATGAAATCCAAGGGTATTTGTGATAAGGGATATTAAAATTTACCTTATTCCTTGAGTGTTTTTCATTTCTTTCTATTATATTTCTTATGGAACATCTGAATATGTTCTTTGCTTGTTATCCCATATGGCATTGTATTTTGTTTATATATTTGAATATGTCATTTTATGTTCATTAGACATTTGAATATGCTATTTCATTTATATTTTATAGAATTTCAACATGACCATTGTATGAGGTTACCTTGGACCATTCCTTTTTCATTACATAGAGGGTTCTTGTATATTTGCTTTATTTATTATTGAGATTGTACTCTTACTTTTTAGACATTTCCATGATACATATCATGCATCTTAGGACTTGATGTGATCACATACTTTGAGATTTATTAATATATCTACTCAGACATATTACTCCTATATGTTACATGAATTATACATAAATTATATAGTTATCTTAAATTTTTAATGTAAGATAACTCCCATATTCTATTTCCCTCACCTCAAAAGGTGGGCATATCAGTGGGCACATGTTATAAAGGCATGACCTCCTCATTTAAATAGTTTATAGACTTTAGAGAGGGCATGTCATTAAGAATTGACCTCCATGCTTACTTGATTATCAAAATATCCATATTTTAGTGGGGGCATGTCAAAAAGACATGACATCCACACTTTCACAATATCCAATATAGTTGCATAAATCAGATGTACACTTGGGTCAGATCCTATATATTACAATAATTTTTCATAGATTTGAAACAAAGTTTTTTAGATTTGTGACATGTCTACTTTAGTTGATGCACATAGAAGGTGCATATGCCATGATATTACACCAAAATTTTCAAAATTTACTAATTACATCTCTATATTACTAACACCCATAAGCACCATTTCCACGAAGAAATAATATTATCAAAAATTATATATCTATATTAGTTGGTTCTCTTTATAGGTTGGATTGATTAAATTATTCAACCTCACTAGATTTATATATTGGGTTGATTAAATCACTCAAATTCACCATATTTTTATGATTAGTTGTTTAAATCACTCACCCTCAACATATTTTCTATTCACATTTGGGTTGTATGATTGAGATTTAATGATATCAATGGTAATGCCACAACTCATCATTATATTCGATCAGGGTAAAAATACCTTCCAATATTCCTCTTCAAACCTCCAAGGTTTAGTTCTAAACTATCTCAACTTTAATGCTTTATAACAATGCATATTTACCAAGTAAAGTACCAAGGAGTAACATGGTTACATCGACACACATGTGTACTCTTTCCTTCCTCTCTTTATTGTCAAGGATTTCAATTATGTAAAATTTCATATTATATACACTGACTTATATTTTAACATGCTCTTTGATATAGGTCATACACCAATAAAACACTCAAAATTGGATAAAAAAAGGAAAGGTGTTTTATACATTCCCCAGTATAAATTTAATTCCTTTAACCTAGTAATTATCATCCTTATGCATTAATTTATTAAGGTGGGGGATGGAAATATTAAAATTGAATATTTATAGCATCCTAATTCTAGACCTTACTGCTAATGAAAGACTCACATTTGCCATCTCATGGTGCTTAAATTATTATCTTATAGTTTGACCTAGAAAACTTGTACACTAAAGAAAGTGAAAAAATTGATAAACATATTTCACTATCAATTACATATCCATACACATTTTCTTGCCTTATGAAGACTAGAAACCACATAGGGACACTAGTGTCTAGATCCTTATTTAATATCTAGTACTCAAAAGTCATCTAAATTGCAAACTATTCAAAAACCCATGGGTCAGACTATTTTTTGTATTGAACCCTACCATGAGATATTTTAAAAAGGTGTGGTATAAATAAAATTCTAAGAATTTTCATTACTCATCTAGAAAATAGCAACTAAGCACCTATAAAGAATCATTCAATCAATTACACAACTGAGTTATTCTACCTTATTAATCTCTATTTATTTATTAGTCATAGGAGTAGTTGTAAAAAAAGTCTAAAACATTCAAAAAGCAGATGATAAGTGATATTTGTAAAATTACAATCTAAATCATTTCATGCATATTAATATAGTATATTACACCCTTGTGTACATATATTCCAAAACATATGGTGGAATTACATAAGTTTGAGGCCCTCCTTGGAGTTCTAGCTATGTAAGTAGAACTCATTGAGAGAGGGGTCTTTGAGGTCAATTTAACATCATGAACCTACTAAACCATTTTGGTAGGACTATTCTAAGTGTGAATAAGGGTGAAGAGATAGGGTTTGATCAGTAAGAGAAGAATGAAAACCTATATTCTAGATCTGAAGACATAATCATAAATGTGATAAAATATATAATGGAAAATTTGGTCACATGAAGATCTAGTGGATATTTTATATAGGAAAATAACATCACATCATGGACACCTAAATCTATGGTAGTTGTATGAAATGTGAAAATAGTTTCTATCGATATAAAGATAGTATTTCCATAATTTGATGACTATTATCGAACCCTGATTATGCACACTTCTGCCTGTGTCTAACTCTAATATGCTTACACATAGTAAACCTAGCTAAATATCATTTATATTTGGTATTGAAATTAATTTAAAATATTTTAAATATGTTACTTTCTATATTTAACATATCTTAGTATTATAATTTAGAATATTCAATTATCTAAGGTTTTAAATTAATTGGCCACTAGTTTATCACCCTTGTGCTTGAGTTATTTATATTTTATTAACCATATTCTCACTAATATAAATTTAAGGTTAAACACAAACATTTGTCAAGTTATAATATACATCATTTTATGCCCTTGCATATATCATATTTCAGCCTTGTGTACACACAAGCCAAAATATAGGAAATAACTACATATATTTGAAACACTCTTTAGAGTATTGGATATGTGGATACCACTTATTGATAAATAGGTTATTTAGTTAAGCTCAAATTTATGAACCCACTAATAAATTTTTATAAAGTTATAAATACCTAAGATGAAGAGCCAGATTTTGATCCATAAATAATAACCTACATTGTGTGTGCATGAATAAAACATATCACTAGAAATGCAAAACCTAAAATACTCTAGGTGGTCATTTCATAATACAATGAGTTTTGTGTACCATAAAATGATTCTAATATCAAGAAAACTCCATTTACACAAGTGTTCCAAGGTTTAAATAACTATTGAGGCCTCTATAAATCATATTTATAGAACCTAGAAGTTGGATCCTAATCTTTTTCCTACCTATTTCCACTTGTACATATCTCAATTCTGAATACACATTTAAATATAAGTTAAGGATTATCTCTTCTTTATGTTTATGTAATAAAAGTAATATTTTTAATGTACTTTATATATTTATCATAACTTGAGATTTAAATTTAGAATATTCATTGATTTAAGTTTTTAATTAAATGGCCTACTTTAGAATATTTATATTCATCCTTGTGTATGGGATATTTTGCCCCTTAACCCTCACCCAAACATATTAAAAAAGGTTTAATAATATTGTAACATGAAACAATGGTGCACACATATATAGGTAGGATAAACACATGGTTTTAGACCTCTTCAAAGTAGTGTAACATTTTAAACATTGAGTCATTTACTAGAGAGTGGTTGTGGTTATTCAACCCATATTTTTAGACCCTCTTTTATAAATTTAATCTCATTTAAAAAGTGTTTTTGGAAGAGAAAACATTGAGAGGTGAGGGGGGGGAGTGGCAGGGTTGAATCAGTATCTTCAAAAAATCATTCAATTCCACTAAAGCATACATGAACCATTCATACAAGCATGAATGTCTAGCAAAGCACATACAAGCATACAAGATCAAGAAACAAAATAACACATTACATATGTGGGAAACCCTAAAAGGAAATAAAAACCACTAAAATATGAAAATGGAATATATTCATATATGACAAAAAACAATCTTTCTTGAAGCACCAACTCCACATGGAGTACCAACCCCAACTAGTCAAGCACCCACTCAACTAGGCTTCAACAAGCACCAACTTGAAAGGAGGAAACAACCCCAAATATGACTCAAAACCAAATAATTCACATAAATTTTTTATAACATTAATAAATATTTGTTTCTCACACAATATATTACCTTCTATATCTCTTCTCACTCTTTTATCCCTTTTAAAATTGCCTTTTAGGCATTTTTGCTCAACTGGGTATTTTAAAAATAGATTAGATCATATGAAATTGATCTTCATACTAAGAAATAATATTTTATCTTCATTAAATAACCTATAAACCCATCTGATGGTCTAACTAACCTCCTTATGCTCCTTAATCTTCTTTTTCATTCGCTTCCTCTAAGTATACTCATATATGCCTAAAATTGCATTGTATTTATACAATCCTCTTGTTCATATCCCTCTTGGTTAGACACACACAATTTCCCACTTATATTTGTAACATAATAATCCTTAGAAAACATTAAAAAAACAATCAATTACAATCTTAGGCCTCATCACAACTCAATAAGCTGCATTCCTTCTTTAGGTTTCATGGAGACTTATTAGGCCTTCTTAGTCACACGTTGCACTTTGCCTTCATTGAAAAACTTTAAAAATACCCACATAGTAATAAAAATTCATATAAAACTCAAACATACCCCTAATAATCTCATATTATTTCCATGAAACCTTTTAGATCCAACCACCACTTGAAACACTCCATTAGCACTATTCACATTAGGCCTTTGTGTACTCAAACACTATCTAATCTTTCTCATGCTTGATCATGTACATGCATATAAACAAAACATAAATAACATGTTTATATAATATATATCAAATTAAGGACACATTAATTCACTTGGTGAACTTTGAATTAATTACCAACATTGGTCTTACTCACCCTTTAGGTCTCATGGAGAACTACTTTAGTAGGTCTGCTCTCTTAATGTTGAGACTTGATCTTATTTGATATAGATATCATTATAAAACATAAAAAGCACACAAAATTTTTTAAAATTAATTCTTCTAACCTATTCCATGATTTTTTAAATCTGTATCCTGTGTTCATACCCTAAATCCGTCTTTAGGATAGACTGTCTTATTAAGCCTGTACATCGTAGAAACTATCTTGCAAGAATGAAATTAAATTACTCATTTATCAAATCTCCCATGAAAAATTAAACATATATAAATATAATAAATCACCCAATTAATATCACCAATTTATTTTAATAACTTCACTCAGATAATAATGGCTCAAAAATAACCCTACAACGTGCTCACTCAAAACTGCCAGAATACTCTAAAACATAGTCACAAGGAATTAGACTTCAACCACCTATTTATACACTTTTATTGACTATTAATGAATTAATATGATCATATTACATATTAAAATCATCATAAAATTAAAAAACTCATAATGTCTAATGTAAAATATTGGTCTTACAGATCAATTCCTTGACTTAAAGTCCCATAGTCCAATCCTGAACTGACAAGCCATTTTGTGAACACATTTTATTCACTTAAAATGACCTTAAAATATTTTAAAAAGAATAATAATTACTTAAATATCATGAATAAAAAATCCATGCACTATTTTGTATCTCTCTTTCATGAAATTATACTCAAATGCAACTTTTCATCACTGTAACTCAAATTTGTCAAGAGTGTCAAAAACACAATCATGAAACATTAAACTTATAACACCTATATATGGAGTTTCCAAGAATTAAAATTTATTAAAAATATTTTATGACATTTAAATACCATATTAAAATATAAAATCAATACTTTCTAATGTCAAATATGGGTCTTGAACACCAATCTTTTGACCTCTCTCCTTATAGTCACACCAAAACCAGATAGGCCATTTTGGCCTCAAATTTTCAACCACTTTCATTGAATGCCAAACCTTATATAAATAATTTATAGGAAATTAAAGTTAACAACACAAACACCATATAATCTAATGTATCACTCCTTCATGAAATCACATAAAAAAATTGCCTTTTCACACCGCTTGGATTTTGCATTGTTCTTTGTCATTAGGCATATTAGTAATTAGAGAAATTAGATCATAAATTTGGAATACTTGATCAATAGAGACAATAAAAAAACCACCAAGGATATAAAATATGAGTCTCAATATTTAACATTCATTAATTTTCAAACTTTTTCTAATACAACATTTTATGGCTGCAATAACTTCTTCAGAAATAAGCCTACATCTTTACACTTTCTCTCTCCTCTATATAAACACCATAGCCTATAGGTACTTGGGAGAGTTAAATAAAATATCAAAACACTTATCTAAGCACTCAAAACCATCCTTATCACTTTTTAATCATATACTCAACATTAGGTCACTATTAGGGTTCTAAGAGGGTTTAAACACACTTTCACTATTAATGATTGTTCATAAAGCATAGCCCTTCAATCCAAAAATTAATGTCTAGAATTTTGAGTTAGGACCCTTACCCATATACCATGAATGGATTAGGTTCCCATGCAGAGGTTTAACTAAGAAAACATAAAGAACTCCTTCTCATGTTGAGAACCCTTCATTCTATGCACTCAAGAGACCTCAAAGCACTTTTTCTTGCCTTAAAATTCAAAATTTTGCCTTGAAACTTCATGAATACTCTTGGGAAAACCTACCACACATCTAAAAAATCTCACTTGTGCATACTTTTCTTGGAAGCTAAATCTCATTCCTCATTATGCCATGCTTTCACCACCTTGCATACTACATTTGAGTCTTCACACCTCATAAGGACTTAAACTAACCTTCAAACCTCTTTTCAAGATCTCAATTCTTCACTCACATGCTCAAACAATGTCAAACATCCTTATACATTCTTATCTCACCATGAAACTATGCTTCTTCATGCACAAGACTAGGCATCCTGTGCACATACCTTCTCAAGACACTACTAGGCTCAAACACTTGGAAAATTTGACAATAAGGACCTTCCATGATGATCTTAACATCACTAATGTAGACATAAAAAACATATACCAATCATATCTTACACTCTCAAAATCACTGAAAGATTGATCAATATTCTCTCTCATAGATACACTCTTTAATGACCTCATGACAACCTACGAACTCATGAGCACACACTTCTCTCTTATGGAAACACTCATGTAAGCACTCTTTCTTTCATGAATGACCTCTCTCATGATAAATATTCTATGTGCCTAATATTTACCAACTAAACTGACCTACTTGTCATCAACCTCATTCATCATGATTACACTCTCTCATAGTAACAAAACTCACAATGATGGAAAGATAACTCATCATACACTTACCTCAAAGCTTACTTGACCATGCATCTTCACAAGAAGCTTTGAAATAAATGATAACATCAATGCCAAAAATCAACATTCAATGACAATGCTTAATAATCTCCACCTTTATCATTGATGACAAAAATAATTAGAAAACTATGGCAACCATTCTTGATGGAAATCATCTCTCAGATATTAATCTTGCCTTTTATCACCATTTTTGATCTTTCTCCCCTTTTAACATTAATGAAAAATGGTCACTTGAAACTACTAGAATCACACTTTCTCCTAGCTGGCCATGAAAAACTAAACAAACAAAATATATGAAGCATCTCAAATACATGCTCCCCTTAACTCCATGCATACCTCTATTATGATATTAAAAGTAACCACTCTCTTGAAAAATAACTCAGAGCTACCAAGCTCCCCCTTAGACTAGGCATATCTCCTTTAAATGAACTAGGAACTCAAGATCACTTACCTTCCATGACATGATTGAGGAAGATCAAACTCTTGATGACACAGTAGGTTACCATACTCTTGACACCATCTATATAATTAGGGACTCCCCCTTTGTTTCACATCTCAACACATGAGTCAATAAGACTCTTAAACCATCCTAATCTTCCTTCAAACATCTTAACACCAATATCCCTTATTAACATAGATCAAGCTCAAATAATGATACAAACATATACCAAAAGCTTACCTCTCATGTATCAATTGACTACACATTGAGCTCAGATAACTAATGTCAACCTTAGATATCTCATCATACTACCTAATACACTTAAAATATCATGATTCTATTGATAGAATAATGTATACATGAAGCCTACTGGATTTACCCCTTACCATGGGCACTAGAACACCATGAAATCAAAAGATTTTAAGATCTTCAATCCACTCTTCTTAGCCATCTTGTAATAATGAGAAGATAGTCCCTCTTTAGAATCTAGTTAGTCTCTAATAAAGTTTTTGACTCATCACCTTGTCATCCTTATTCTTATCTTTGAATGTCTTGTCATTATGTGTAGATAATACATGTTATTAACATACCTTCACATATGATCATTTCTCTACCTTTTCAATTAGTCCATTTTGACTAGTAGACTAATCATTACTTACCTTGAATGTCTTTGGTTTCCATACATATGTTTGACCCTTGTCATGCACTCTAGAGTTCCATATACCTTGTTATGTCATAGTGCCTTATAACTCTATTAGGACATAATATTGTAATGTGTCCACATTGTGATAAATGTAACAAATGACATTATTGTTCTTACCTCTTGACTGATCATTCCTTCTCCCATGGTCCCATGACAACTCATTCTTGGAGGATCTTTTACACTCTCTTTCACTATAACCAAAGTGACTACATAAAAAATAATAACCATTTAATGAATTTGCATATCTTATGGAATTAGTTTATATAGCAAAATTTGTCTTCATATTGTTCTTGAGGTTGACCTTGTTCATATTAGCATTCTCCTTGTTCTCTTTTTGATCTACTTTGAAACAAAGACTTTCCTTATCATAGACAAACTTCTAACTACTCAAAATATCACTTAGAGCCTCAGTGTTCTTTTCAAACTTATAATAGGTCTTTATCTTGTCTATTAGCTACTCATGTTCAACCTTGAAAAAATTTAGCTCTATCTTCAACTAATGATACTCAAATTTATTTGATATAAACTTTTTATTGATAGCTTATAACTAATTCTTGATATCTTTGATGATCTTATCTTCTTTTTTAGTTTCTTTGACCCAATCACTCTTCAAGGTACATATCTATTCCTTAAGATCCTTGACCATAGATATAAAATAATGATTAATCTTCTTTGTATTATTAAAATTATCTAGGTCACTTATGATCTCAGCTTCAAGGTCTATTTCTTCTTCTCCCTCTTTATTATCATATTAGACTTCTTCAACATCTATGTTGTCTTCTTGATCACTAGACATCTTATGCTTCATAGTATCACCTTCAATCTGTTATTCTTACTTCAAAGGACCAAGATATGATACTAATTTATTGGAATAAAATTAATTTGGATGAGGTTTAATTAGTGTCTTCAAATAATCATTCAATTATAATTAATCATACATGAACCATTCATACAAACATGAACATCTAACAAAGCTTATGCAACACTATAAGATAAAGGATTAATATAACACATTACATATGTGGGAAACCCTCAAAGGTAAGAAACCCCACTGATATATACAAATGGACTATAATTATATAATATAAAAACCAATCTTTAGTGAATCACCAAATCCATATAGAGTACCAACCCCAATAGTCAAGCACCCACTCAACTATGCTTTAAAAGCAACAACTTGCAAGGAGGCACCAACCCCCTAGATGAATCAACACCAACTCAATCACCTAAAAGATTTAATAACCTTAAAAAACCTTTTTTCTCATACAATATATGATGATCACCTTCTTTATCTCTTCTCACTCTTTTATCCCTTTCAAAACTATCTTTTAGGCTTCTTTGCTCAACTAGGTTTCTTCAAGATAGATTAGATCATATGAACTTGATCTTCATATCTAGACATAATATTGGATATTAATTATATAAATTATAAAAACATTTTATATTATACATGATCTCCTTATGCTCCTCAATATTTTTTCATTCTCTTCCTCTAAGCATACTCATATAAGCCTAAAACTACCTTGTATTTATACAAGCCTCTTGCTCATATCCCTCTTGGTTGGTCACACGGACTCGAACAATTATATTTATCACATAATATTACTTGACACATATGATAAAAATAATCAATCATAATATTATATTGGTCACAACTCAATAGGCTACATCCCTTCTTTAGGTCTTATGGAGACCTATTAGACCTTCTTAGTCACACGTTAAATTTTTCCTTCCTTGGAATAATTTAAAACTCCACACATAGTAGGAAAACTTGATATACCACTTAAATATATCCCAAATAAACGCATATTAGTTCCATGACACCTTTTGGGTCTAACCATCACTTTAAACACTCCATTAACACTGTTCACATTAGCCCTGTGTGTACTCAAACACTATTTTATCTTTCTCATGATTGATTACCTACATGCCATGTAACTAAAACATAAAAAAACATGTTTAAAGAATATATATGACATAAATTTAATATTAATTTACTTGGTACACTCTAATTCAATGACAAACATTGGTCTTACTCACCCTTTACATCTCATGGAGACCTACTTCATTAGGTCTATTCTCTTGGCACTAAGACTTGATCTTATTGGATCCATATAGCCTTATCCAACCATTAAAAACCACGCAAAAAAATTTAAAATGACTTATTATGACCTATTATATTCTTTGTTATATTTGCATCCTATGTTCAGGCCCTGAAGCCCTTTTTAGGATAGACTACCCTAACAGGGCTATACACCTCAATAACTATTTTGTAAGAATGAAGTTAAATCACTCATTTAGCATATATCACATTAAAAATGAAGCATATATACATATAATAAATAACCTCATGAACATACCTAATTTATTTTAATACCTTTACTTAGACAATAATGGTTCAAGAATAACTCTATAACTTGCTCACTCAGAACTACCAGAATACTCAAAAACACTATCATAAGGAATTGGACTTAACCCACATGTGTATAAAATTTTATTTAATCTTTATGTATTAAAATTATCCTATGAAATATTTAGATCATATCAAAATTAAAAAACACACAATGTCTAATGTAAAATATTGGTCTAACAAACCAATTCCTTGACTTATAGTTTCATAGTTCAATCCTAAATAGACAAGCCATTTTGTGAACACATTTTATTCACTTACAATAACCTCAATTTCTTTCTACCAAGCATTATAATTATTTAAAATTCATTAATAATAACTCAATTCACTATATTGCATCACTCTTTCATGATATTATACTCAAATACAACTCAAAATTGTCATGATTGTCAAAAATATAGTTATGAAACATTGATCTTCTGACACCTGTATAGGAAATTTAAAAGACTTAAAATGTATGAAAATTATTCTATGATATTTATAGACCATCTTCAAATACAAAATCAATATGGTCTAATGTCAAATATTTTTCTTATAAACCAATCTTTTGATCTCTCTCCTTAAAGTCACTCCAGAATTAGACCGACCATTTTGGCTTAAAATTTTTGAACACTTTCATTAAATTAAAAACCTTCACAAATAATGGATTGTAAATTCAATTCCCAATCAACACCACCATGCACTTTAATGCACCACTCCATGAAATCACATAAAAAAACCACCTTTTCACACTACTTGAGTTTTGTACTGTTCTTCTTCATTAGACCTATTAGTGATTGGCTAAATTGGATCATAAATTTGGAATACTTAATAAATATAAAAAAATACACAAACCACTAATTCCATCAAATATGAGTCTCAATATTTAACCATAATCAATTTTCAAACTTTGTCTAGTGTAATATTTTATAGTTACAATAATTTCTTGAGAAACAAGCTTGTATCTTGACATTTTCTCTTTCCTCTTTCTAACCACCATAACTCGAAGGTACCTATGAGAGTTAAATAAAATAAACAAACACTTATCTAATCATTCAAAACCATTCCAAGTACATTTTAATCATATCTTTAACATCTAGTCATTATTAGGGTTTTAAGAGGGTTTAAACACATTTCCATTGTTAATTATTATTCATAAAGAATAGCCCCTCAATCCATAAACTAGTTCCTATAATTTTCAACTAAGACCCTTCCCCATCTATCATGAATATATGAGGTTCTAATGTATAGGTTTTATGAGCTAGAAAACACAATAAGATCATTTTCAGGTTGAGAACCCTTCATCCTATGCAATTGAGAGACCTCAAAGCACTTTTTATTGCCTTTACCTTCAAAATTTGACCTAAAAATTCATGAACACATGTTATACAACCTATCACACATCTAAAAATTCTTACTTGTGCATACTTTCCTTGAAAATTGAACCTCATGCCTCATTAGGCCATGCTTTCACCACCTTGCATTCTACACCTGAGTCTTCACACCTCATTAGGCCTTGAACTAACCTTAAAACCTATTTTCAAGCTCTCAATACTTCACTTACATGTTCAAAAAATATGAAACATCCTTATAAAACCTTATCTCACAATGCCACCATGCTTTTTCATGAAAAAAACTAAGCATCCTATGCATATGCCTTATCAAGACACTATTAGGCTCAAGCACTTGACAACTTTAATAATATGGACCTTCCATGCTAATATTCACATCACTCATGTATAAATAAGAACATATACTAATAATATCTTACACTCTCATAATCATTGCAAAACTTATCAATATTCTCTCTCATATCCACACTTTTCAATGACCTCATGACCACACACTTCTCTCTCATGGAAACACTCATGGTAACACTCTTTCATGAATGGCCTCACTCATGAAAAATATTCCATGATAATTATGGATGAATATGGAGTGATTAAGGATGATGAGGGATGATGAATCAATGATTAGGGATGATGAGGGATGGTGATGGTCAATGAGGGAATGACTAAGGATGATGAGGAAGTGATTAGAGATGATGAGGGATGGTGAGTGTCAATGAGGGAGTGATTTGTTCTGATGAGGGAGTGATTAAAGATTATGAGTGATGGTGAGAATTAATGAGGGGCTGATTAGGGATGGTAAGAGATAAGGATCAAGTGATTAGAGATGATAAAGGATGAAGAAAAAGTGATTAGGGATGAGGGAGGGATGATGAGAAAGTCAAATTAACACAAAGTTTTTGTTTGATGTGCACAAGTTATCAATGTGACCTATATTGTCCAAATATAGCCACTTTGGCTTGAATTCAAAGTGAGTGGTTTGTAAATTTAAATTTTGATAAACTTAGGGATCCTATTAATGATAGAAATCAATGTAAAAGGCAAAAAAATCTAAAAAATACTACATATTTATAAAAAATAGACATCAATTATAAATGTTATGCCTTGAAATCCCTAGGTTTAATATTGAGACCCTAAAAATTCCAAAGTATTGATAATATTGGATTTTGAAAAACTATTTCCCACATTGTAAGGCACACACACACAGACACACACACACACACACACACACACACACACACACACACACACACACACACACACACACACACACACACACACACACACACACACACATAGATAACAACTCTATCAAATGTAGAGTGACCATAATTTCTTATATTTATTAAAATAAATATAATGTATAAGGAAAATAAATGTTTAGAAACCATCTAAGCCCTATTACATTATTACATTAATAAACCATCTAACCCTTGCAATATATCTTTCCTACCTCTTTTTTGCAATGTGAAGGTAATGCATACACATTAAAACACATATTCCTTATATTCACTAAACATAACACATACACATTAGAATGCATATGCATTATAAATCATACATATTTAGGTTTGATTTTATCAAGCCTAGTTTGAAATAATATGTATGTGTTATGTGAATTATGTGTATGTGTAGGTATATAATGTATATACATTATGATAAATTTCCACAAAATTATCCCCCAACTCTTTGAACTTACCCCTTTTCTTGTATACATGATTTATTAATGTTATTTATCATATATATGGTTAATTACATATCCATTTTATATGTATAATTTTCAATAAATACTTGAGTAGGATGAAACATAAACAATTTATATATGATACATGTGCATATATACACGTGACATTATTTACACCTATGGGATAAATTTATACATCATGGGAATGCCTACACTAGGGGAAATTTGAATAATCATTAGGTTCTATATTCATATATTAATCTAGTTATCATTGTAGGCTATACATGAAGTGATTTTTATTATACTTTATAGAGTGTTATTTCCTATGTATATTATGTTTTTACTATATTGGATGATGATATTGATTGATTATGTGGACTAATATTGATTGTTATTTACATGTTTGATGATGTTGATTCTTAAATTATGTGATCATTAATGTGTGATATACTACATGTTTATGGGTGAATTTATTGTTTATTATCACATCATGCATCAATTATGTTTAAAGATCGCATAGTCCATGTCACAACATTGTTGTTTGTGTCAGGTTAAAGTTGAGTCGTGTTGTGTCTTGAGAGATTATGTGCTTCATGATCAAAATTTTATGTGTGTATACATGTATGCAGTTAAATATATGATTCTTTTTTGTCCTGGTTCCATGATTCATATCATGCATACTTTAATTTTATATGATACTATGGTTTGTATCATGCATAGACAATGTTTCTTATTACTAGGTGCCTAATTGTTATATCTTATTGAAATGACATTTGCATACCTATTGCCCCAAATAATATGTTTCATATGCTCTTAAATGATCAAATATTTATATGATGACATATATTATCAAGTTTTTATACATACTTTACATGATTAAATTTGTATATATATAATGCCTGATGCACATAGCTCTTTATTTTAAGATGAGTGATTTAAATGCTTCATGCGTCACATAAAAAGGGGGGATTGGATATTTAGGCTATGATGGATAGATAATTCATAATTTAGGATAGATTATGTGATTTATATGGGACAAATTGAGTAGATTAAGGCAAATGTGAGGCATAAGTAAGGACATTATACCTGATTGTGAAGAACAAATGGAAAATTTTATGACATTATGAGATAGATTATATGGGTCATATTGAGGAGATCAAAAAAATGATGAAATCATATTGGGGTACAAATAAATTAGGTTTTTATCATGAATTTTGTTAATGTAAACACTTTTATTTTTCTATGTTGTGTATTGATGGGGAAAGATGATACTACATAAGAATTTTTGATCTAAAATTAAATGGTTTATTCAAAGTTAAAATTTACATGAGAACCTACTTTATGGTTCCACTATGACATACAAACCTATTTCAGTTTCCACATTTACACACAAACCTAGTTTGAGGTTCCAAGAAAGTGATATGATGATATTTATAGTAGCATAGTTGAGGTTTATGTAGTTTAACAATTCTTTAACTCTAATTGGTATTGAGAAATTTATGCTTCAAAACTCATGGTTTTAGCATTGGAATCTCTTTGGGGCATAATCAACCCTTGTAATTATCCAAAGGAGTTTAGTGGTAGCTTGGTTCATGTACCCTAAAGTGTATTCATTCCTTAGGTTTTTAATTTATAATAATTCAGTGATCTATATTATTTTAGATATTCAATCATGAGTGGACATTGATTTATACATGTTTATTTGTAGGTTTTACATGGATAAAATTGAAAATTTGGGGAATATCTATCAACATCAAGTAGGGTTAATCTTTGGTACCATTTTTTTGTCTTTTATTATTTTTAATTAACATTTTCAACACTAGACTAAAATTTATAAATTTTACACACCTAAATTTGGTATTAAACACTTGGAAACATCAAGTTTGACACACTTTGACATACTTGAAATTTTGCTTACACATTAAAATCTTATGCACATTTTTGCCTATACATCTATCCATATATGATATTGAATAACCTAATTTATTATATATGAATATTCATGATCACCTTGGTCTATATGATAACACTTTATAATCCTATAACAATTATTTTCATGTCACATATCAGTAAGTTTTAATCCTATAATAGTATCGACAATAGTTACACAATTATCATTTTTCATAGGTGTCTCCCTCTATCAATAGTGTTCATAAACCTTCAATGACTAATTTTAAAGTTGGTAAATATATTTTAGGCCAACCTATACATGTTTCAAGGGTCAATCATAGTGACAAATATCAAAAGAGTCATTTATAAATACAAATCAATCCTAAGGCTATGCTTGATCACTTGATAACTTGGTTACTATTTATAATTCACATGGATAAATCCATTTTCAATCTATTGATAAATTATCAAAAAGGAAAAAAATCCACAAAAATATCAAAGGAGTATCTCTAAAACCAATTTTGAATATAAACATAGGTCAAATTTACATGTTATTAGGTGTCAAAATCCAAGCATTATAATTCATTATAGTGTGATCGAGATGGTGAACACATACACATAAGTGGGATAACTATGTGTGGTTTGAACCTTCTTCAGAGTATTAAAATACAGGGAAAACTCAACCACTCATGGGAGTGGTTTGGGTTGTCCAACGAATATTTACAACCTTTTTTTCCAAGTTAATCTTGTGTCAAAAGTGCAACTATGGTTTCAAGGAAAGGCAAAGAAAAACAAGAATTGACACATTAGATCAAGGGAAAGAATGAATACATAAAACATCTAAAATTGAAGGTGTATGACATGAGGTGACACATTAGAATAGTTAGCATGGACAATTCCAAAATATCTTATATAGTAAAGGTCACCATAGGGGTTTGAGCTTTGATGGAAGTTCTTGCATAATTTTTAATGAATTATTTATTGATTTGATTAGTCACAAAGTAATAGAAAACATTTTGATATACTATGGTGAAGGTAGTAATTAACATAAACAAAAAATTAGCTAATTCCATCTATTATCCCTTATTTTTTCAATTATAAATATAGTAAGTGTAATATAAATCTACCATTTGAAATTCATATTTGTATGATTATTTCCCTATTTCAAAAAATATGTATTTTATTAGTTTTATCTTATTTATATCACATTAATCACAAAATAAATACAATAAACTTATGACATAGGTTTTTCCTTTTGAGATTGTATTTTTTATTTTAATTTTTCTTTGATATCTTGGCATTAGATGTTTTTGGGATTTTATATTTTACTCCACCATGTGTATTCAAAATACCAACAATGGGTGTTTATGATGATTAACAAAAGAGAGCTTACACTTATCCATTAGATAAGAGAACCTAGAGACCAAGATACTCCTATAATCACACCTTAGGGAAGAGTGTAATTTTAAAACTAACCTTGGTTTGCCTAAAATAAGGTTTTAAAAAAATATGATAATAAATAAAAATGCACATGAGAATATTGGATTGCCATAATCACAAAAAATGTATTAAGGGAGACTATACAATGATAAAAAAATATACTTTCATCAAAAGGGGGTAAAATATTGAAGATAAAAATGTAGATATACTAAAATAATTTTGCCACAAGAGAATGTAACTGACTCTAAGAAAATAAACACCACTCCCAATGCCTTATCTTTATAAGAAAATACCTAGCTATGGTTGGATAAAAGATAATATGAAATAATATAGGATGGGTGCTTGTGTTGAAATAATTAATGTTAGTGATATATAACATGCCATTAAAACATTAATAATATAAATTACATAGGTAAATAATAATAATAATAATAATAATAATAATAATAATAATAATAATAATAATAATAATAATAATAATAATAATAATAATAATAATAAATTTTTAATTTCAAATTACATGGGTTAATACTTACGTTAATAAATAATAAAATACATAATTATATTTCTTATTGTTGTGAATTAGGTGGGAGATTGAATTTTTTGGTTAGAATGATTCACTCCATATATAATTGATTTTACATGGTAAAATTAATACATTATAATATTTAAACAATTATAACATACATTTAAGCTTAAATGAGCATTCATATATTTGTAATATTCAAGTAATGGTTCTACAAAGGAGATTGTTTGAGAAAAAGTGTGAGAAGAAGATTGAATGTATTGGATCAAAATTCTTTCTCAAATAATGAATAATCATTGTGGGTTTTTTTACCTCCTTGTGAGGTTTTCCCATGTAAATATGACGTTGCGCACTCATGTATTGATTACAGCATTCATATATAAATCCATATATTTATGTATATGATTAATTTAACATGGATTTAGAGCAAGTTTGATAGGTGTGAATTTTTGAAAAGAATTGATAGTTGATTTGTTTGTCTTATGGAGCATCTCATACCCCTATGCAAGTAAATTTGCATACAAAAGTAAGCCTTGTATGGCCTATTATATGACATATGAAGAACACAAATTTTTTTTGGCATCCATTAGAGTTTAATATTTATAGTTTGAACAAATAAGCACTCAAAATTTAATTCAAGTGAGAACCAAACAACAAATCTGAAAGTAAAAATATTTCATATGGCATGGTTGTACAAGTCTAGTATATCCTATGTGGGATAAAAAAATAGCAAAAATAGTCAACAAATCTATTACATGTTTCTATATTCTAAAGGTGGATCCTCAATGTTTTTGGCCTACTAAAACCTCTTACATGCACTATGAAAGCATCTAAATATTTTCTAAAAAAAACCATCCTAAGCATGATGGTATATCTTGTGTGGGCTACACATAGATAAAAATAGTTTTTTGATGTAATTTTTTTTAATATTTTACATCAATCAAGAGGCTATTTCAAGGTTGTATAATAGTTTTTAGATCCTGTGTTGGTACCTCCCTCCTATGCCATGGTTACCTGTGGCATTCAAAAATCATTAGTATATAGTTTATACATTTTATTTAATAAATAATTTTGAAATAAATCAAAATTTCCATGCAAACAAAAGTGAAGGGACCTACTTTCCTATTATGTTTTAAAAAAAAGATAAAAAAATAAGTAAATATTGTTTACATGCACATTATTCTATCTTTTTTATTTGAGGAATATTGATTCAATATGTTCTAAATATTATATTGTGTATGCATGTTTCATGAAGTGTAGTAGGGGGGTTGGTTAGTGTAATTTTATATAACACTTGTAAAATTGAGGTACAAGGTTCAAAATTTGATAAACATATTTTTTTGTTCAAAAATACTTTTAAAATAATATAATTAATTGAAAATTTACTTTATTATATTAAAAAGTTTATTCTTTGTCCCTTTTATAAGCCTCTTATGATAACTGCGACTCTTACTATTATCGTAATTTTTTATGATTTTCAATTATTTTACAAATAATTAAGTGATTATTATTGTTTAAATACTAAAATATTTATTTTAATATAAAAATAAAGTATTAAATCACATTTAAAAAGTTTATTTAAAAACTAATAACGTCATTTTAGTATAAAATAAAAATTAGAAAGTGACAAACGTTGAAGGGAAGTTATGGATTATCCAAATTTTATTCTAGATAAACCATAAATGTTGAATGGGTAAAAATATAATATTTATAAAATCCATATTAAATATAAATTTATGGATCAAAAACTTTGAAACATTATTGCTAGGACTGAAAAACCCCATGATGGAGACATTTCATGAATGATCTTACCAATGTATTTCAACAAAAATCAGAAGAAGCCATGTCTATCATCTGTCAAAGTGTAAAGGATGAATTATTACTCCATTTTAAAAATAAATAATCTCCTAGTGAAAGTTTAATACTTCTTAGTCTATGCATAAGGTTACTCATCTGTAAAAAATCATTAAACTTGAACTTCTTCCTATTCCCATGAAAGGACATAAAAAAGTTTTTAATTTTCTTCTAAAAATAAAAAATATTAAATCTCATTTATATGGTTATAATTTTAATCTTATTTAAGATCATATTTTTTAATTTATTAATCAATTAAACAATGATAAAAATTTTCACAAATTTATTTCTATTCCTAGTTCTAAATACCAAATAAAATTTCAATTGAAAAATATAAAAAATAAAAATCTAATTCTAAACCTAAAATTATCAATGGCAAAGTTGGGAACAAGAAATCTTGAAAAAACAATCACAAAGTCAAATTTAATAAAAATTCAATCTGTGTGGTAAATTTGGACGTAAAAATTAAGATTATTACAAAAAATGAATATATATAATAATAATAACTCTAAAAATAATAAAATAAATAAAGGTTCTAATCATAATCAACTAGGTAAAAATAAAACTAGAATCAAAACAATAATCAAGAACATAATAGTAACACTATTACATTATATGTTAATTTATTTGCTTCTAATAAAAATAATTGGATTTTTAATTATGGTGTGCCACATTACATGACATTTTTATCAAAAAAATTATTTTAAATTAAAGATATATGTAACGAACTATTACACCAAAACCTTGAAGCATTAACGAATCTGCACATCAAGATCATAACATCCCACAACACTTCTTAAGCCCATACTCCAGGATAGATTTTAAACTCATACATTAGGATTCCCTTCATGTATGAACCATGCGTGAACACTAAAATTATGTCATAACCACCCACTATATGAATGGATCCTTGGTGGAGGTTACGATACTAAATGTAATGAACTTTTACACTAAAACCTTGCGGCTTCAATGAATATAAACATCAAGATCATAGAAATATATTTGAAAGGATTCATTGAGGTGATAATTCATTTCAAGAAGCTAATATACAAGAAAAATCTAAATTTTTAAATGTATTATTAAATGATGTTTTATATGTTCCTAAATTTAAGAAAAATATATCATCCTATTTTCAAATTACAAATGATAATTTCACTATAACTTTGCTTAAGGATAAATATTTTATTAAGAATCAATTCAATTTTTTGATTGTTAAAATAATTCAAAATAATAAATTATATAATTTTTCTATTTCTTCTGCATGTAATCTTTCATTTCAAAGTAGAAATGAAACTCAGTTGTGGCATGCAAGTCTAGGTCAAGTTAATTTTAGAAGTTTATATGACATGTCTTGAAATAATCTTCTACTTTGTCTTCCTATTATTCATTATCATCATGAAATGTGTGAAAGTTTCTTACATGGTAAAAAACACTCTAAATCCTTTCACAAAAATCATGATGATACCTCCTCTCATCCCTTATAACTTATTCATAGTGATGTTAAAATACCTATAGAAGTTACATCTATTAGTGGTTTTTTAGATGCTATTATTTTTATTGATGACTAATCTATGATTATTTGATTTTTTATATTAAAAATACATATGAAGGGTTATCTAAATTAAAATAGTTTAAAATTTTAATTAAAAATTATTCTAAATTTTCTATTAAGAAACTAAGAACTAATAATGGTGGTGAATACATTGGTATTTATGATTTGATTCATTTTTAATTAATTTTGATATAAAAATAGAGTTAACAACCTCCTATTTCACATACAAAAAAGGAATTTCTAAAAGGAAAAACCAAAGCATCATTGAAATGGATAGAAAAATGTTGAATTCTACAAATATTCCTAAATTCTTGTGGGCCAGAGCCATGAATAATATTGTACACATTGTAAATAGAGTCCATACTAAATCTTTACATTTTTATATGCCATTATAAATGTGGTCTAATAAGAAACTTAATGTTTCTAACCTTAGGATATTTGGTATTCCTGCTTCCATTTTTATTCATAAATCAAAAATAAATTTGATCCTAGCTCATATTATTTCATTTTTGTAGGTGATGGAGGAAAAAAAAGGATTAAGAGTTTGTGATTCATTTAAAAAATAAATAATTGAGAATATAAATGTTCAAATCCTTGTGAAATATTTATTTGAGCCTTTTTTAGAACTACCTCAAATTACTTCTTTTGATGAACCTGACTCTTTTGTTAGTCGTTATGAATAAACATATGCCCCAGAGGAAGTTAATCTTATTTTTGGATAACTTAGAGTTTGAAGAACCTTTTAAAATTCATCTTAAAACTAAAAGACCTAAATGAGTTGAATCACTAATTTAGTCATGTAATCTTGATAATATTAATAAACTAACTAGGATTCAACACACCTATCATGTTTTGATAACTCTATATGAATGATAACCTCACTATCTTAAGGAAGATATTCAAGACAATGGATGGAAGGTGGTTATGCAAGCTGAATATAAACCCTAATTAAAAATTGAACTTGAGATCTTATCCTTCCCTGCCTAAAATACATATTGTTGGTTCTAGGTGGCTTTACAAAATAAAATATAATTCAATTGGTAAAATTGAATAATTTAAAATAAGATAAGTTGTTCATGATTTTACTCAAAATTGATGAATGACTTAGTTGAAACCTTTGCTCCTGTAGACAAAATGAGTACTATTATATTATTTATTGCCATTGTAGCTCATAATGGTTGGAGTATAGACCATATGGATGTAAAATATGCCTTCCTAAATGATGATATTGAAGAATAAATATACATGACTCAGCCTAAAGGTTTCAATGAAACTAACAAAGAATATTATGTTTGTAAGTTAAATAAATCTCTTTATGATTTAAAACAATCTCCCCGATCTTGATATTTTAAAATAGCTAGCTATTTTAAATAATTAAGGTTTTTGTAACTATTATTCCGATAACAATCTCTTTGTAAAAGTGGAAAATAATCATTTTATCTTAATTGTATTATATGTTGATGATTTTATTATTATCAATGATATAATAATTTTAATTATTAAATATAAAGATAAAATCAATAAATATTTTGAATTATTGATCTAAGCATTCTTCATCACTTTCTAGGAATGGTTATATTTGAATATAAAAATTCAATTATTATATCTCAATGTTTTTGATTAAGGTGGCAAACCAGGGGCCAAACCCTATATAGTCAAAAAAGACAAGAAGGTAGGCAAACAAAAGATGTCAGCATAAGAACAATGACACAGCTGAGAACAACAGTCAGAAGCAAAACATAAACAATGGAAAGATCATAGTCAGAAAGCTCTTAACTACATAACTATTGAATTAACAAGATCATTAAGTTTTTCATTCTCTGTGTTGTCAGCATTCCCAAAATTACCCACCACTTCCAACATAGACATATTCAGTAGAATTGTATTTTGAAGGCCTTTGGCGAAGACCTTCTCCAGCTTTTGAATTTGATCCTTCAAGGCCTCAATTTCAGTTTTCCAATTAGTCTCATTCTCTGTGCCCTCACCGACTTCCTCGACATGCATCTTCCCCTTATTATCAGTAGTTCCCATAGTGTTAGCACCCTACTCTTCAGTGACCTCAAAAACCCGAGAAGCCTATTTCCCTCTAGTGTCCTCTAAAATTTCCTAGATTTTCAGCTCTTCAAACTCTTCCTCCTGGGTTGCTTTGTCCAAAGCACTTTCTAAATAATCAATCAGTCTAGCCTTCGAGGCTAGTTTTCCAGCAATCCACCCCAACCTACGTACTTTAGAAGGGAAACCTTCCTTACTAATTTTGGAAGGCTTGTGAGGTTTGCCACCTTGGCCCCCCATGGCCCTACCTAGATTACTGTGGGTCCCTTTCGTAGTCTCTTCAAAATTTTATTCTTCTCCATCAACCTTCCTCTTCTTTCCCTTTTTTCTCATAAAGGAATCAGGGGTATTAACAGGGGTCTTAAAAGGGGTAGAGAAAGGGGCATCATTGGTTTTGGTAAGAGCAGGGGAAACCCAGGATTCGTTAATTGCATCGCTAGACACCAAGTTGGAGGGAATGTCTTCATTAACACCTCTGATATTCCTTTTTGGCTCAAGGGCATGGTGAAAATTGTAGAGACATAAAATAAGCCCCTGGTGTAGGGGAATAGGTTTTATATCTAGCTTCTTGGCCATTTTGGCTCTCACCCTCAGGATAGAGTGTTCCAAGGAGGAAAGCATGTAAAAATAAAAGCTAATAATAGCATTGCATCTAAAATGATTTAACAAAGGAAGGTGGTAGTTATAAAACCTAGTATAACACCCCTCGAGAGTGAAGTACTTCATGAGAATGAAGCACACTCCATCCCATGGCTCTGGAAGTTTGGCGTGCTTAAACCCTCCTTGATACGAGACGACTTCTTCTCCTTCACCCAGAAAAAGTTTATGGCTAGCCATATCCATGATTTTGGTTTTCCTTTGGAGATTTATATCCTGCATGGTCATTCTCATGGCCATAGAAATCACCTTTCTAGAGATCTCAAAGCTAATACCGCCCATAGTGACCCGCCTATTCAACCAAGATCTCATGAACTACTCAGAACTTTTTTTGTCATAACCATTCAACCTTTCCAAATATGGGCTGATACCTCCTTTACAATAATGCCAGACTAATGGATTGTCTTTAAATTCATAGTAGGAGACAAGTTCAGTTTGAATACGGTCTCCCCCCATTCTGTAATTACAGACCCAACCGATGAAATTCCTAATTTTTGCCTTCATCTTCGAGCAAGTATCTATCCCTTGCTTTCATTTATGTTGAATGTAGATGTGAAGGCTCTTTTTATGAAATGCCCTATTGTGGTGATGTCTACTCCCATGCTTGAAAATAATTTCCCCATGGTTTTCATGATGTGACCCGTACACCTCCACCTCATGATACAAAGAATTAATAATGATAATAAAGGAAGTACTAAGGTTATCATTTTCTGAGATCCCTGATGGCCTTCTCCATGTGGACCGTCTTTGAAAGCTATCCTTGTCATCAATGTGCATCATTCCTGATCTGTCATCTCCTTCTAAATGATCTCCCTAATGTTTAGGGGAATATGAGCACCTTTTCACCATACCCTCCATCTTGAGAATTGCTAACCAGGATTGGCACAAGCATCAACGACCCTTTTGCCTTCCCTGTAGGTATGGGAAATCTCAACTTCAGAAAACTTTTGTAAAAGAAATTGGATATCAATAATGATGTCTTTTAGTTGGATTCTAATGTTAGATGCTTTATTAAGGGAATCTATGACCATCTTAGAATCTCCTTGAATATTCAAATTTCTTATTCATAAGGATATAGCTAACTTTAATCCCCATAGTAAAGCCATAGCTTCAACATAGTTATTGCTCTGGCAACCAATTCCACTAGCATAGACAACAGACATCCATCCTTTTTCATTCATTATAATTCCTCCTCCACTACCTTTACCATTCAACTTGGATGCCCCATCAAAGTTAAGGTTCATCCAATTAGGTTTAGGTGGTATCCATTTAGTCTGAAATCTTTGTATAATTTTGGAATTATCATACCCAGGGATAAGGTTTAAAACCTTCCATTTGGATACAATTTGGCTTTCAAATTGAGATAGGGGTTTCTCCGCAACACTAATATGAGCTATTGTAACACTTTCCAAAATGGTCCTAGCAAAGGAGTTAAACACCTGAGAAGCATTTCTAGCAGTGTCCCTAAAAATTCTATGATTGCACTCTTTCCATAAAGTCTAACTCAAACATGGCAGAGCTTGCTTCCATAATTCCTTAATCCAGGGATGTGTGAAGGTTGAGTTCCAACTAAGAATTACTCAATGTTAATTTCACATAACTGTTGGATTATTTATGATATAAATTTTTATTTATTTACTAAATAAATCAAGGCATGCATATCACTAGGAAATAACCCTATTGTGTGGTAATCATAAATTAACATTTAATTATGTATTAAGCTATTAGTTTAGGTTTGTTGATACTTTGGTAATTGCATCCCATAGAAGAAAACTTATAATTTACCACTTGTCATTTGATCAATAATGGATTTTACATTAATATATTTTTTTTATTGACTTCCATGCATATCTGGTTTATATTCCTCTTATTTGTAGGGCCATTAGTGGTATCAGAGCTAGAACATTAAAAGAGGAGGATTGTTGATTTTAAGAGCTATAGGATGGCATTTTGATTCTTCAATAGAATTTTGATCAAGTGAATAAAAATATGAAGAAAATTTATAGGTTGACATATTAAATATACAATGGTGTCTTTATCTTGCAAATCAACTAATAAAGTGTTGAAGAATAATATTCAATGTCTAACAAAAATTATAAATTTAAGATTTATAATTGGGGGTTTTAGCCAGCTATGTAGCTCTTGAATTTGTTAAAGAAAAGGGATTAATAATGGTAAACTTTTCATTATATCATAATAATCTATTTCACCCTATGACTTTTCAATTCTAAACAAGGGATTTTTGTTACCTGAAGATTTTCATACATGTATTGGTCACAAGTGGGGCATGAGTTTTGAATATTGAGATGTTTTAGAGTAATATGACATGCAAACTTTTACAATGAAATACTATGGCATAGAAAGAATATAAAGGAGTATTTTATTTGATTTATTTGGGTTCAATATTTATTTTACTTGTGGGCTCCACTAGGAATCATAACACATTCTTCTTTCAAATGCAAGGTGAAAATATTATGTAAAATATTTTTATGCATGTAATATGTTTCCCACATCTACTAAGTCAAAGATATATTTAATATCTTCCCTTTTCTTTTTTAAATTCATTAAAGGTAAGTTGGTTAGTTATATTTTTTCAGTTATTTGTGAAGGAGAGATCGAGGGTTTCAAACCCTCCAAAATCAAACAAAATTTGATTTATTTTATATAAAAATAATGAAAGAAAAAGGAGATATAAGGGTGTAAAAGAAGATATAAGGTGTCATTAATGCATTATATTTTTTAAAAAGTCCCATAATATTTATAATCATAAGATATTTTTTGGGTAACGATAAAACCACAATAGCATCCCCTTTCTTGACTTGATCAATTTTTTTACCATGGTTAAATTTTTAAGTTTGATCTCTAAAAATGGTCAACTAGGACCTAAAAACTATAAGGATTAGAGATTACACATAAAAAACATGATCATTTTTAATGACTTATGGGAAATAGTGAAAAAATAAACCACACCACCCACTGAAGTGACAAAATTGGTCGAATATAAAAAAGTGATAAACATGCACTCACACTACTAAAATCATCCTAAAATTCATAGGTGATTATTCATATTGAAGTTGTTAATTATGGAATATGGAAAGTATGAAAAGTGTTAAACTACATGTATGACAAAAAAACTACCTATAAAAATATTTATCTCTTAATGTAATTACTTAATAATAAGTTTAACTGAAGAAGATGTATCTGAATAACTCTCCTAGATGAAAAATATAAAATAAAAGTATCATACTATAGGAGTCAAGATTGATGATGACATGATCATATCCAAAACTTTGAATGATATAATTTATACATACATCAACTTTTTCAAAACATTATAACTTAGTGATAGGCTCAATTGTGCAACATTTGACTCTAATTTTGAGTTGTTGACTTAGCATGGGCAACATTTTACAAAGAATAAGATTAAGCCTAATAAAGAGGCTCACTATACAAAGGCTAGTTCACATCATAGAGATCATTGACATGCATAGAGATAGTTTCATAAGAATTATCTAAAAAATCATCTAGGACATTCTATGAGACACTCTCTACACCATTCTAAACAATCTCCATAACATTATCATTAACAATCTCTAGGATGTTCAAAATACAAACATCACCATAGGCATTCCTCTCAAGAAAATGGTTCTTCTAGTGATTTAGATTATTTTTGATCTCATCATCATATAAAATACCCCATATGTTTAAAATGTGATGGTTTTGGACATCTTACACATGTATATCCTTCTTGATGATCACACATTCCATAAAAAAAGTTGAAATAAATTATGTGGATCATTCTATTTGTAGATATTAAGGTTAGTCCAATTACTCAATTTGTTATGACACTTCCTCTGATTAGGAGGCATCCTATATGGCTGAGGTATATGGTCTTGATGAACTTGGAAAACTATTTTAAGTAATCAATGATTAACCTATCTTGTTTAATCTACTAGGCTCAAGATCATGATCTATTATAATAGTATTTTTATCTTGTGTTCATACTTTATTTTAGTTTTGTAATTTTATCCATGATATTCATGAGATAGATTACATATGATTATTTGATTTTGTTTCTCTTGATGGATGGCTTCTCACCTCTCACTTGATAGGGGAGAAGATATGACATTGGTTAGTATTCGATTCATCATTAGTGATAACATGATTTGATAGGGGTTTTTAGCACTAATAGCATTTATAAAATGTCATTATTATTAATTAGACATCAGAGAGATGTTTCATACATAGTATAGGTTGGTTACTTTGATGGGATTTTAGGTGGAACCTTATATAGATCAATGTATTTGGATAAGTTTTGATCTTGTCATACTATAATACGATACAAATGATCATAATGGATGAACAAGATTTGATCTCATTATAATTCTATGCCACAACTTTTAGGGTGGAGTTATTTATAGAGTGACATCAATTTTAATAAAATATGAGGTATAGTGCACCAACTGTAGTTGCATCATCAATTATTTTATGACTTCAAAGTCATTACTCTAGTTAATTCATATTTAATTTTTATTCAGTTCTACTACAATACAATACAAATGATCATAGGGGATGAGTAGGACTTGATTATGTTCATTAGACTTTTATGCCACAACTCATTAGACATGCATATTTATTAAGTACCATTGATTTTGATCAGTACCATGAGGTATAGTTCATTAGTTGTATTGCACCAATACTTCTATGGTAAATTCAAAGTCATTGCTCTAGTTATTTCATCTTCCACATCCCTTTGGATCAATGGGAGTTTTATAGATTATTTATGACCCATAATTTTATTTGTTTATTGGATAAATTGGTGCATGCATCTCACTAGGAGAAACCTTAATTATGTGGTAATCATAAATTATCATTTACTTGTGTATTAAGTTATTAGATTAGGTTTACCTATAATTTTCTATTTATGTCCTATAGAAATGAACTTATAAATTACCATATACTCTATTTATTTTATATGTACCTCATTTGAGAAATAATGGTTTTTACATGAATATATCTTTCTTGATTGACTTGCATGCATATCTAGTTTATATTCATCCTATTTTTAGGACCATTAATAACCTACTTGTTATGTTTAATATGATTTAATATAAGCCTACATATACCCCTATTAGTGTTAAGTTTGATCCAAAAATTGCTTGTGATAAAACTAACCACACTCTTTATAGATAAATAGTTGGTAGTTTTATTTATCTAACTATTGTTAGGCAATATATTTCATTTGATGTAGGTGTTGCTTCCATATTTATGTAGGATTCATACTTGGATTATTGGAAATTAGAAAAATAGATACATTGATATATCAAAGAAACTGTAAATTTTGGTTTTTATCATTTTTCTATTAATAATGCTAATCTATATGTTTATTGTGATGTTGACCATGCTAGTGATATTATATATTACAAATATATTTTTAGATATATGTTTAAGTTTTGTGCAGGTGCTATCACTTGTAGTAATAATAAATAAACTATTATTTTTATCTCTTTTATAAAAGCATAGTATAAAAGTGCTATGGAATTTGATAAATAAGCCATGTGGATACAAAATTTAATACAAGAATTCTATTGTGATGTTTCTCAAAATACCACCTTTCTTTGTGTTAATCAAAGTTTTATAACTTTATTTTTTTTAGTGAAACATCAAATAACTAAGCATGTTTAAGTTCAAATGCATTTTATCCAAGACCAAGCCCTCAATGGTGATATTGATATTTAGTTTTATCCCATGGTTGATTAAGTGGTTAATATCTTCGTAAAACCACTTGGTGCTACCAAGATTTTTAAGTTTCATATAATATTGGGCCTCTTGAAGTTGCCATTGAGAGAGATTGTGCATGACAATGTCACTTCCTAACAACCATGTGTTTGTTTATCCTTTGATGTAATTCTTCTCAAATTGTAAAAGTATTGTAGTAAGTCAATTTATGTGATTTTGGTAAACTTCACCATATTTGAGTTTACAATGTATCCAATAATTAAAATCATATCTTGTAATGGAGGCCATTATATAATAAAATTATCTAAAATTTGTGCTTGTTTATTTATGAAAAACTGTGAGATGTAGTCTAATGATCGTGCTAGCCTAAACTTACTCCAAGTAATTTATAGATTATAATTACTTTTGTTTCAAAATATGATATTTTTAAATATTACATGTACCCTAAACTAATCATAAATGATTTATGCAGTGTAATTCCTTTTGTATAAAGGTGGATATGGCATGTATCCTCATTTAACATTAAGGGAGAGTGTTGTAACAATTAATGATAGTGGTATATAACATGCCATTAAAATATTGATAATATAAATTACATATGTAAATAATAGTAATAATATATTTTATTATTTAAATTATGTGAGTTAATAATTATGTTAATAAATAATAAAACACATAGTTATATTTGTTATCATTTTGAATTTGGTGAGAGGTTGAATCCATTGGTTACAATATTTCAATCCACATATTATTGATTTTCCATGGTAAAATCAACACATTTAGAGATTTGATCAACTCAAAAATATTTTAAATCTTATGAGCATTCATATATTTATAATATTAAAAAAAAATGGTTCTATGAAGGAGATTTTCTGAGTATAAGTGTGAGAGGAAGATTGAATATATTGGGTCAAATTTATTTCTCAAATAATGAATAATCATTGCAAGGTTTTTGCCTCCATGTGATGTTTTCCCATGTATATATGGTGTTGTACGTTCATGTCTTTGATATAATATTCATATCTAGATCCATAGATCTATGTATATGATTAATTTAAGAGCTTGTTATGAGGCATTTATTGTAATCTTCAAGGTATTATTATGCAACTCACAAATTGAATAACTAAGGGATAAAAATATAATTATATATAAAGAGTGTGAAGGTAAAAATGTTAGCAAAAAATATATAATATGTTTTAAAGGTAGGAAGATTGAATATGAAGTTATATAGGATGGGAATTTGTGAGGAGGGCCCAATTGTATTCCCTAAGGTCTTAATAAACAACTTAAAAAATACAAAGTGATGAAGCGAAAAACTGAAGGACCCTAAAGATGTAAATACAACTAAATAAAATGTGCCATGGTTTTTAAAAGTGATATGGAATCACATTTAAAAACCAAAAGGTGTTATCATTAATAAATTGATTGAGCAAAAAAAATTAAGAACCTTACAAATAACAACTCATAGTAACACATTCAAACCTATAGAATTTTAAGAGAATATATCTATATAGAGGATGAATCAATGATACAAAAAATACAAAAGAATAATAAGCCAAAGGAAAAAAGGAAAATAATGAAGTTGAGGATAGAAATGAAGTGAAAATATTAAAAAAATGGTGAGAATAATACCAAGTAATATTGATAGAAGGAAAGAAGGAGGTAGACAAAGTCATTAAGCTCACATGTAAAATGCTACGCAAAAAAGAAGTAGAGTTGAAAAACTACCACAAAAAGGGTAAATAGAGAAAAAAAAATATGCAGAGCTACATAACTACAAATAGTTAGAAGGTATCAAGATGTACAATTATAAATATGGTGATAATAGAGCATAATAAAAAACATAACTTAATTTTTTGTATTAAAAACACCTTGCATAGATTAAGAATGATCTAAGAACATCTAAAACCTAAATGAAAAATAAAAATAATTTCAAGTTAGAATTACTACATATTGTAAAAAATGTAGGTGATAGAAACAATAAAGTACAAATTTCAATAGCATGCAATCCAAAGATTCCTAATCATTCATATATATACATATATAGTTATGAGCATTCAAAAAGGAATAAAGCTAACTGTGAGCAAAAATTTAAAAACCTTCTTTTTCACCCATGAACCTAGAAACAAAAATCAAAATTAAATGTAAAAAATTTCATGGCTCTAATACCATAATATAGTTATTTTCAAAGATCAACATATTAACTTTGAAAACAAGAATTGAAAATGTTTAAAAGAATAATGTTACTTTGAAAATTGAGCAAATAACAAAATGTGAGACAAGGGATTTGACAAGTGGGGAAACTGTCAGATGGATAAAAACTCTAAAATATTATTATAAGACTTAAACAAATTAATCTCCGAGTACATAGTAAGTAGAATCTAGTTTATAAAGAGAACAATGAATTGTGTCAAGAGAACATAACAAAAATGCAAGAGCAAGTCAAGAAGGGATTAGATTATGTTGTGTTGAGAAGAACGGGAGAGAAAAGTTTTTTTAATAGAGCAAAAAAAATAATAAGACATTAAAAGATATATATTCATTTGTGTTTCATATGTTTTAATCCTCTTACAAGTGAGGAGGATGTGTGTGACATATAGGGGGGAGTTAGTTGTGAAAGTAACTTACTAATCTAACAAACATAGAAGAGAGGTGAGTGAGATCTCATAAGACTAGGATAAAATGTATTTCTAAATATAATAAAATACATAAAATGTTTAAGATAAACCTAAACTAACATGAAGGACCGAAATAATATCAATTATCCAACACTCCCCCTTAAGCTTAATTTGGGGTTATAAAAGTGGAGAAAACCTTGTAAAAGTAAGGAAGGGATTTGAAATTATATAATACTCCCCCTTAATAGAAGTATCCTTCAAGAGGAATTAAAATAGTTTTATACAAGAAGAAAAGATAAGGTGTCACTAAAAGTCACAAGGATGAATGTATGATTATTAATAATATTCAAGAATCATCTTCCGATAATGTGATTGATCCATAATGGAATGAAAACCAACAATAAGGAGCAATGATCCATGAATATTCAAGTAACATATCCAATATGCCATAAAAATATGATATACATATAAAATGGAATAAAAGTATAGGTACAACAAGGTAAATGGATAAAATACAATTCCCATTATAAAATACAAAACCCTGCACGAAAAATAATTTAGTGAAAAGTCAAAGCATATTTCCTTTACAACAAAAAATAAAGAATGTATAAAAGAGTTTGAACTTATCAAAATGAAAACAAAAAATATGTATTATAGCATTGATCTTCGACATCGATGTCTAAAAATGACTCATTGCCAATTTTTCTCAATTTGACTATAAAACCTAATTGAAAGGAATATAGTCTTTTCAAAAGAATATCTATTAGGATTTGTGTAATGAGCACATTTTAAAATCTATGCCACCTTGGTAAATTACACCTTATGTTATGGTTATATAACTCAGGTTTAGCTTTTGATTTACTTCCGATCTTAATCTAATATTTTGGCGTTTGGTCCTTCAATGTCAACAAATATTATTCAAAGAATGAATAGATGTTTTAAGACCCCATATTCCACTATATGATTATTTTAAATACTTAATAAGATGTCAAGTCAATTCCTGAATATGAACTCTTCTTGCATACCTTATGGCCATAGTCAACGCTTCTGCTGCGTGATTCTTTGATTTCATGAAACACCAGAATTGATTTCCCTTAATTTGAAAGCAAATTGGACTGCGCAATTTTATATCCTGTACACTTCAAATACAAACCTATAATTATGGTTTATACCAGTCACCCTCTTTTCTTAGAGTTATGTATATCCTGAGAGCTTATCATTGATTGTTTTTCAGACCTGCACATTTTATAATTTTGTTATTACACGTATGAGAACATGATTTAATTCGGTACCTTTTATATCAGGAACTTGATAGTATTCGCCAACACTTGTAATTGAAATCATACCATTATTTGTTCGTACACCAGGAGGGTTGTGTCATTTGCATCTCATGACTATATAGACTAAACCATTCCGTTTTTTGGATTACTCTATGTATGTCGATTATGTGCCTGAGTTGTTATTGAGGGAATGTGAGAAACAAACAACAATAATATAACTCATTCACGTGTGATAGCATCTTAGTGACGTTATAAATATTGATCAATGCCTCTTTATTTCTTCAACTGATACAAGACACGTCATTTATATCACACAGAAGTGCAAACCAGGTGTCTTTTCCTATTTCATAACCTTTATACAATAATTTTTTTTTTGTAATTTCTTAGGCAAGCAGATCCTAAGCACTTCAATGCATCACAAATTACTGTTACACCTTTATCAAAGGGAATACAAGTCGAAAATATGGTCAAATAACTTACAAAAACATGCACGATAAGTGGGCAAAATAAAAGATAATGATTACTTTTCTTTTAGTGCAGTATATAAATTATCTTCACTTATCGATTTGATCACACGTCTGCATACCTTTATTAATATAACTCAAATTATTTTGCATACAACCTTCGTGATTATCCTCAAAGAAACTGAAATCTTAGGATTTTACAATAGTACAATTAGAACATGAGAAAAAAAATCCCTTCATTGATCAAAAATGACCGTTACATTGCTTTTCTTCCATTTTCTCCTATCTACTACAGACTCCTCCCACCTGACTCTATTTTTTCCTATGTACACCTGATCTTAAACTGAATTCTTTGAACTTATATCATTAACTACCTAAGACATAAATATAGTCATAGGATAAATAACAATTCGAAGAATCTCTCAACTCCCTAACCTTATTATAGCATATTCCATGCATGTCTTTTTCAATGTAAACTTCCACCTTTATAGAGGCTAATTAGGTGTTTTTATAGTTACTTTGAGTAATTATTACTTACCAATGGTAATCTTCTTTCATGAATTCATAATTCTTTTATTAAACCATAGACTTATTCTAATACTTTTCTTAGGATCTATAAGACACTCTTACATCATCAATGACCTTATTTACATGTTTACAAGATGTTTGTCTTGATGTTCCTGCATCAATGTGTCACTTGTAGAAGATATTTAACATGAAGAAATAAAATAATTATTGCAAGAAAACATATCAAATTCTCTACAAGATACATTATTTTTAAGAATCCAAATTATTTTTACCTCAGAATTAGGTTTCTTAGTAGTTTTATAAAAATACAAATTGTCATGAGTGGATTTACCATGAGATTTGCATGGATATAGTTTTCAATAGTTAGAGATACAATGGCCATGTTTTCCACATTGTGTCGAAGGTTTATAATTTTTATCCAAAGCATGAGCATTCTAAACATTATAATCAAAATAAGTTACATTATAAGTCCTTCGGTGCAAAGGATAATATGATGCCAAATTTGAATTAGAAGTATTTGAATCATTAAAAGAAGACATTTACAATTTTCATTTGAATTAGTCAAAATGGGCTCAAGAAAGTAGTTTCACACTTACTAAGTCCACCATCGGAATAACCCATTTATTGTATTATTTTGAATATAGGGTTAGAAATGTCCAAAGGAGTTTAATTTTATTTGGAAGCACAATAAATTGTATCATTAGAGTCGTTAACATGTGTGAATGACACAAAATTTTCATTTAAATTGTCAAAATGGGTTTGTTGAGAAGCACAATTAAGATCATCAGTAGAGAAATTTCCATGTGCAAAAGACATAAATTTTTCATTTAAAAGATCAAAAAAAATAAATAAATTGCATGGTTGTCATTTAATTAAAAAATAAAAAGCTTGTAAAGAATTTAAAATCTCACTTTGACATACAATTTGATGTACGAAAGTAGCTTTTTCATCATTTTTAAATCAATTTGATATATAAGCTTTTAAAAATATTAAAAAAATAATAATTTACAGGGCATTGTAAAAGTTATAAACTTATAAAATTAAGATAATAATGTTTTAAAAAAAAATTGCTCGCCAGTTTTTTTAAACACAAAGTGTAGATTAACTTGTAAATGTAAGTCTGCACCAAAACACCAATCTAAAGTGCCTAAATAAGTTGATCTTTAATTAATAAACACAAAATCTATATTTATAAATATAAATATAAATATAATGAAATTTAAATAATTTTATATCATAAATATATAAAAAAATTCTTTTATGAAACCAAATCCACTTGAGAAGAAGTGGTTTTGAAAATGTTAAAAAAACTTTATACCTTTTTTAAATATTCAAAATCTTACTAAAGTTTAGTCATAAAAGATAAAAAGATTATGCTAAATGATTTTAAACACTTTTTTTTTTATAAATTAAACCTTACATGAAAAGGCAATTTATACACTTAAATAAAGTTGAGTATATTGATTTATAATAAAGTTGAATGCATAGTTATTTAACAAATGTAAAAGAAAATGGTTATAGCTTTGAATATATATATATAAACTTACAAGCACAATGAAAGCTTTCAAGAGTTATGAATTTAAAGGCATTTTAAAGAACTGATATAAAAGCTCATAATAAATCCAAATGTCCAAATAAGATATTTCAAATACTCATGGCTTTTTATGCATGAAATAAATTTAAGTAAATACGAAACATGATGCCTTAAACAATATTCTTAACGGATAAATACAAGGAAAAAAGTGTCATAGGCAAGGATAACAGAACACCTAAGAGGTAGGATGCACTAAGAGAACATCTTATCTACACAGATAAAGGCAAAACAATATGAGAAAATCGGAAGTATAAGATTTTAAAAAAACTATTAGGGACGAAAAGAATCTAGAGGAAAATGCACCATGCTTTTCAAAAGCGACATGATAATATATTTCAAAACCAAAAGGCATTATGTCTCATAACTCAGTTGAGACAAAAAAAAAAAGGAAGCACGTTACAAATAACAACTCATAGTAACACATTTAAACCTTTAGTATTTTAAGAGAATGAACATATAAATAGGATAATTCAATGATATGAAAACGCAGACAATGAAAGCAAGGATAAATAATAAGTGAAAAGATAAAAAAATTACAAGAAGAATACTAAGCAACACTTAGAGAAGGCGATAAATAGGTAGACAAAGATGTTAGGATCACAAGTAAAATGCTGTGCAAAAAGGAGGTAGAGGTGAACAGCCACCACACAAAGGGTAAATAATGAAAAAAATTGTAGAGCTATGCACCTATAAACAGTTAAAAGGTAGAAAGACACACAGTTATAAATACGGTGATAAGAGAGAACAGTAAGAAACATGTAACTTAATTTTTGATATTAAAAATGACCTGCAAATATTAAGAATGATCTAAGAACACCAAAAAGTTGAATAGTAGAACAAAAGATTTCAAAGTTAGAATGACTATGTCATATTGTAAAAAAATGCTGGTGATAGAAGTAGTAAAGCGTAAATTTTAATTCCATGTCGTCCAAAGATTCTTGACAGAATATATCAAAAAATTGAATGAAATAGATTCATATAACTGTGTGTGGGTGTATATATATAAGCTATGAGCACTCAAATAGGAATAAAGCTAATTCTGAGCAAAAGAAAAAAATTATTTTTCATCTATTAACTTGCAAACAATACTCATCATCTAGTGTTAAAGTATTTTTGGTTTTGATACCATAATAGAATTATTTCCAAAGATTAACATGAAACTCAAGTAAAGAACATCCTTAAAGGAATAATGTTATTTTGAAAAATGAGTAAACCACAAAATATGAGATAAGAGATTTGACAAGTTGAGAAACCGTCGAAAATATAAAAACCCCAAAAAATTAATAGAAGCCTTGCAACAATGAATCTCCAAATATATAGAAAGTATAAATTATGAGAGAAGGAGAATAGTGGCCTTAAGCTAAGAGAGCATCACAAGAATGTAAGAAAAAGTTAAGAAGAGACTAGATTGTGTTATGTTGAGAATAATGGGGTAGGGATATTTTTAAACAGAGTAAGAAGAGAATAAAGAGTTACATGATCAAGATTCATGTGTGCGCCAAGTTTCGTAATCCTCTTACAAGTGAGCAGGGTGCATGTGACATGTGGGGGGGAGGAGTTACTTTTTCAACTAACTCCCAAATCCAACAAGTGGATAAGAGAGGTGATTGGGACCTCATAACAATAAGATAAAGTGCATTTATAATATAATAAATGCACACATAAACAAGACATAGGATAAAGTTAAACTAACCTAAAGGACCCAAATAAGATTAATTATCCAACATATATGAAAAACATGGATGTAAAATAAGGACAAGTGAGCCCAATGGTGATGCTAAGGTGGATGATAGGAAAATCATATGTGTAGATAAAGTAAGCTAAGATGAAACATAAGAGAGTTAGTTAAAAACTTACAAACATTGCTAACATAAGATATGAATCAAATGTATAACTAAGTGCAATAATATTAGTTATACACATTTAATAAGGTACATTTGTAGAAATATAGTATTTATCTTTGAATATATCTTGAGGTTGAATTTGTTTGTCTCTAATGTGCGCAAGGTTAGTGATAATTATTTAATTATGAGTGGGAGGTGATAAGGAGAGGAAAAGGTCACCAAATGTCCTTGAATATAAAAAAGGGTGAGAAAGGGAAGTGTAAGATTCACTTAAATGTGTATTGAGGTGAATATGGGCATCATAAGGTGCCTTAGGGTGGACATCAAAAGATATCCCAAGGTAAGAAGTGAGAAAATTATGGGCACCATAAGATGCCCCAACATGTTAGTCATAGCGATTTAATCTTAAGATTGTGTTAGATATCAACCTCAACATCAACATGTTTATTACATTTTATATCATTTAATGTGTGAACCTATCTCACAATAATTGCTTTTCCAAGTAAAGTAAGTTTTGGATCTGCAAGAGGTGTTTTTGAAAATTTCTTGATATTATTAAGCATATTGAGGTAGTTATGATGTTATGTTATGATTTTGATCATATTAGCCTAGCCAATATGGTTTGATTTGTCTAAACTGTACTATAACCAATATAGTTGTAATTGGATAGGATATTTGGGTCAATAGAATTATCAGAAAAGATGTTCAATATAATTTTATCAGTAAAGATATATTTTATATTTATAAGTGTTTATATGCTATCCAATACAATTGTTTGTGCTTGGGTGAAATTGAATTGTATCTTAGTTGTTAGAGTTTTAATTATCTTGGGCATTGTCATAGACGATATAGTTCAAAGTGTCTATATCTTATCCAATATAGTTGTATTAAAAAAAAATCTCTTCCATTATTGAGACATGATTGTATTGACTTGGCAAATATAGTTGAAACACATGAAAAACTCTAAAAAAATATTGATTTGTTTGATATAGTTGGAAACATACAGAGTTTTCAAAATTTACTTACCCTGGTTGAGTCCATTAAAATTAATTGATTTTTGAGATTATAATTTTTCATAGGGGATATAGACTATAATCTAAAATTTAGGGTAAGCCTAAACAATTATATCTATGGGAGATGTCTTAGGATACATTTGAGTGCTAGGATGAGAATTAATATGTTCTATAGTGGCTTCATGTCATTCATGTGAACTCAGTGCTTTTCATGAGTTGAGGAATTGGGAAAAGTGGTTGTAGGGTGTTGGTTTGTATTGAATTTATAATTTTTTATCTTATCCACCTAGAATCTTCTAGGTGTGGAGTAGTAGGAGGGTGAAAAATGATGAAATAATCCTCATAATCACTTAAATAAAGAAAAGTCTTATCAAATATGGAAATATTTTCTTTTGGATGTGTGGAAAAAGTGGTATTAGTGCCTAAAATAGGAAGATCATTTGTGGGGATAATTTATCATGTTAGGATTTCCATCCATGGGATCCTTGATCATATTAGGATTGTCACAAATGGGCAAATAATCCTAGAGATCTTCAACCATGTAATAAGTTCCATTAATGGGATCCTCGATCATGCTAGGATCATCATAAATTGGAAGGTAACCATATAGATATTTGGATATGCTATAACTACTATCGTGGGATCCGCAATCATGATAGGATCTTCATAAATGAGAAGATCATCATAGGGATCTTTAACCAAGATATACATGTAAAAAATAGAAGATCATTATGGAGATCTTCATCCATTGGAAATGGATGATTGATTTTGGTTGATAAAAAAGTAAACCATGAGTATTTGCATTCAATGATGGAAATAATCTGAGAAAGGAGTATCCCATGAATAATCTAAATGGGTTAAGTCTTTTTAGAAAAACCGTAAGAAGAGACATATTTTCAAAATGGTGGGAAAGGATAAGAAGCTAGGAAATAGAAAGAAAAATTGAAAATGACCCAACACAATAGTAGGGTAATATTCATGTTAGGTTCACCATAATATATTTAGAGTGAGTACTATCAACAATATAAATATCCTATAATATAGGAAAATGAAGAATGCCATACTAAATCCAACATACAAACAAATATGTTGTTCTAAAAAGTTGGGCTGGTTGTAAGAAAAAATTATCTTAGAAAATGGGATTCAAGGATATAATTAGGAAGTATATGTCATAAATTTATGATCAAAGAAAATCTGGATCCAAAATTAAAAGAGGTGAAATAAATATATAAAAATTCCATTAGATAACCAAGACATAGCTAAAATAAGGATTGTAACCAAGAACAATCTAACTAAGGATGTACTAGAATGAAAATATAACATAAGCTAACCTAACCATGGGAAGATTAAAAACATAAAAATATAGCTTGCACACACGTGCACGCGTGCGCACGCGCGCGCACACACACACACACACACACACACACACACACACACACACACACACACACACACATGCACACACACACGCGCACGTGCACGCGCGCACACACACACACACACATACACGCACACGCACACACACGCACACACGCACATGCATGCACGCACACACACACACAATTACATAAAATATTTACAGATAGGGATACAAATCTTTGGTTGACTTGACAATGCATAAATATCTCCCTCGGCTCAATTGAAACATTATGAGAGATGTTGTAGGTGAAACTCAAGATGTATAAAATAAGAAATAAGTATCGTCAAATAGGGAATCCAAAGACTAAGGTATACCTCATTGGTTTATATTCTCTTCTTAAGACTCTAAATACCTTGTGCAAACATATACCTCTACAAGAATAAGCTTCTATACCCTAATTCCTCTTCTTATAATAAAGATAGAATTTCATGTGAAATTAGATTATAATAGTGTTGAATTATATAAAAAGAACTCATAAAAGTGACATATGACTTATTTTAATGGAATTTATCCAGATTGAGACAATATAAAGATTCATATTGTAAATAGTGTTATGTCAGCCAAGGCTAATATACTAAAACAAACACATAACATTATCAAATGTGACTAATAAATTTTAAAATAGGTCAGAGGATTAAAAAATTTGTGTAAGTTATGGTCAATAAATTTAAAACGCAAGGAATGATACATAATTAACTTGACCTTGGGAAAATTAATGATACCAGGTAAAATAAGTGAAAGTAATGGGAAAGAACACTAAATGAGGCTAAACTAATCATATAACATTATATTGAGTGTAATTAGGTATAACATGTGATCATATAAGAATATCTTGAATAACATAACATGATCTAACCTATGCCAATCTCAGTGCACTCATGAGGATGTGCACTCAAGGAGATTGATATGTTGACAAGTCCTGCAAGAGAGATCATCAATAACTAAAAAATATGTACCAAAATGGAAATACATTAATAAAATTAACTAAATATACCAAGGTCTAAAAAATATCTCACAGTTACACAAATTTTATAGAAACTATGTATTTAGATAATATCCCACTTTGATGTGCATATGTGCATGCATATCAAATTAAAATAAAATAAGTATACCTGAACATTACTTGAGTAGGATTTAAGAGGACTTTATATTTATTTTGAGTGAATCACACATGCCAATGTGAAAAAATGGGAATTTTCCTAGAAAGAAATGGAAATGTATACTAGTAGATCAATGTCTTGATAAATTGGCATAAATTTAACCAAATACAATAAGCGAGACTAAAAAAATGTGCAAAGGAATGTATGCACTTTGTATTATGTGAATCATGCATCCACATATGAAACTCTAAAACTAAAAAATGAGCCTAAATTAACCCATTTGGAAATAAGTAAGTTGAAACCTAACACTTTATTGCCACAATCTGGTGATAAAGAATTTGAAAATTAAAAACTAAAACTTCATTTCTCTAATACAAAAATTAAAAACCAAAAAATGGATCCTAGTAATCCATGCACTAGGTAAATTTTATATTTTTATCTAGAGAAGGAAACATATGGTATCTATAACCTATAACTTATAGATTTTAAACTATAAACCCTTGTAACCAATGATATAATAAACTAGATAGATTTGATAGAGTCATAATAGGGGGTCCCATTGAATGTATTCCCTTAGTCATGAACCCAAAGTCATGTAGTCGATAACAACATTCATTATTTATTATTAAATGAAAATAATCCTTAAAAACATATGCATTTAGTAACTCTGTGACTCTCTATTATATATATTCTCTAATATATTTCTAAGACTCCTTTGGATTATAATCTAAATCCATCAGTTGTGGTCTCTCTAATTTTTCTTATGAAATCTTCTTTTACTATATGTCCTATCTTTATTTATTCCACTGACTCTCTTCACTATGTCGACTCTTCCTTTGATCTAAATATTTTTATTTATAGATAAAATATCCCTTCAATACTTAGCATAAGATCTTTTCATGTTCATTATCATCCAACTTTTATAATTCTATCAAAATTGTACGTGATCCTAGGGAATTTCTTTTAACAATGACCACATTGGAACAAATGTAGTTGAATTGCCACAAAATGGTTCTTGATTCTTTCTATATAAAACTTTAATCACACATGATATAATGACCCATCATCAATCCCAGTAAAAATATCTTATCAATAAATTTATAATGAGACCAAAAAAACCTATTTTGGTGATGTTTGAAGAAAGATGTGGTTGCTAAAAATTTGCTATGTCACTTCTCTATGAGCAATGTATCTAGGTATTCTTGTGGATCTATGAATTTATAAATTTCACTTAATAGTCCTTTTATGTATGCATTTTTAAATGTTAACCTCTATGTATGCATACCCATGATATTATTATTTACATGTAAAATCAATCATTTGTCTATAAAATGGTCCCCACCTTGACTTAGGCTCATGGACAAGCCATGATCTTCATGGCTATTATTCATTTCATGAATATGAGACTCTTTTGGGTTTTCTCAATACTAATCATTATATGGATTTTTTCCACTTCAAGACCCCTACTGCCTATGTGAATTTTTGGCTCCATGGATGCTTTAATTTTGGAGTGTTTCTGACGTTGCTAAAATAGTAACCCCATTCTATGAGATCTATTATGTGGCTCTATACACTGTGAAATTCTTGAACTAACTTCAATAAATTTTTGTTCCATGTGTGAATTTTGAGAAATATATCTTGTGAATTGTATTGGATGCAAATGTGTTAGACTATCCAATCCACATGAAAAATTTGTCAATTCTGATGTGGACTCCATTGGATTAAAATTTTAGTGTGAACTCTTAGTAGATAATGTGGTTACCATGAAGATTTGTGTGTGTCTGTGTGGCATTTGGTAAAAGAAGAACTTTTCATGGCCGCATTAGGATTAAAAATATTTATATCCATGATTAGAATGAAAATTAATGTTTATAAAAGGGATGTGACAAAAAATGTGAGCTTTCAAACCACATGAACCAAACACTTGATCACAAAGACTTTGTTAGACTATTTTTTTTTGCCTTGGGACTATTTATTGAAATCTATCTAAAACTCATACCTATGTTTGGCTATGAAATATTTATTATTTTTCTTGGATGATCATGCATTAGCCACCTAATGAAATTAGAATGTGAGATCCTTCTCACATGGATGGAATAAGTGTCAAAAAATATCTTTTTAGCCATTGAGATTGATGATCATGGTGTTCCCTTGTAGGACATGAAATACCTCAACTAATTTTCTCTTTCTCTTTCACTTATATATTTTACTATCTTCAAATCCTTCCTTTTCCAATTATCTCTTCTCACTCTTTCCCTTTATATGAGATTACACCCACCATAAAAATTCCATCTCCACCAAAGGATTCTCATCTTTTTACCCTTTATTTTTATATAGTCTATACACCTCCACCAAATGGTTCTCTTCTTATTTTTACATCTACTTATGGGTTGGAACCCATATTTTTCGAACCTCCTCCACTAATATTATTTTTATTGAATCTTATGTTATCTTATGGGATATAAACCATTATTATCATGCATCTACCTCCACCAAAATCTTTCTTGGATTTGGCCATTCAATATCCAAGCTGCTATTGGGTTCTTCCTCACGTTAATCATTTCTATTTGCATCTCTTATTTTTATCACATCCACCATATCTTCATTTTTTATTCTCCTTGACACTATCATCTCTCTTGTGGCTTCCTTATTTTAAATAATATTAAAATATTCTTCTTCTTTTTCTACTTCACATGCTCTGGTTGATGTATGAATTGGTTGATCCTCCTCACTTTCTCTCATGAGTGCATAATAATGTGATATTGATTCACCTCTATGACTTAGAATGATTCTTTGAATGCCTTTTTAATTTCCATATCTACACCTACACACTGACTATAGTCACAAATTAGTTTTAAAACATGAGACTTATAATACCTGTATGCATTTACTTCACTTTCACACTATTAAGTGTATTTATTCCATGTATGGGATCCTCAAAGCTATTTTAAACATTCATTTGATGTTTTTATATCTCCTATTTATATTTTCATTCAATTCTCATATTATTTGCATTAGTTATAGGATAATTGTTGTCTCCTTATTTCTCATCTTCCTTCTTTGAAATCCAAAATATGACATGTGTAAATGAACCTGCACTCTTTTCCATTGTGAAAACAAGGAGGTATTTGACTCATAAAGGTATTTACGCCAATATATAAGTGGTATAATCTTACATGTGCCAAGCCACTGACATCCTTAAATATTCTTGGTAGAACCATTTTGACCACATCCATATCCTTATTTATCTCTATGACACATGATTAACATTATTCACCTTTACAATAACTTTCAATTTCTCTTTTTTTAGTGTCTTCTCTTGGGAATATAATTGTTGCAATTGAAAACCCTCTTGTTCCACATCTTATAATTGCCTCTCAAATATATGACATTGTTGGAGTGAACCAAAATTTATCCTTTTTTATGTTATCCCCTTAATTGTTGGACCTACATATAAATTAAACACTTCAATTGAATCAATAGTTCTAAAAAGAACTCACAAATCTTCTTCATGTCTCAAATCATGTTTCTCACATTCTTATCATAGTTTCCACTCTCACGAGGGACTTCCAAAGGTCCATTATCTACACTTTCCATGGTTGTTCTCTCCTTATTATTCAATTTATTTTCTTATTAATATTGATGGAAATAAATCACACTCACTTCATGTGTACTAATGTACACTTCATCTGCCTCTATGTTTTACTTCATGAAAACTTAATACTCTTATTTTGTGTCTCTTCATTAATTTTTATTATTTAAAACAAGGAAACATGTGTATTTTATTGGTTTTCCTCAACATTCCTTCCCTCAAAAAGATAATAATTAAAATAATTTATTTCAATCACCAAGTATAATTTTTCCATGGGATATCAAAATTTGTCTTCCATCATCCATCAATGAGTCCCTTTCTTCTACTAACAGTCTATCACTCCACATATTATTCCATTAATATTTATTTATCTATGGGTTTCTTACATATTCATTTCTCTCAATTGTTTTTGAAAATATAGTTAAGCTTCTCACTTGTATATCTCTCTCCCCAATTTCCTTTCAAAACAATATTCTTGTCTTCACTAATATATTTACCCTTGCTATTTCTTAGGATAGCTTTGATATTTTCACATGGAAATTTCTCTTTATTATTTATCATCAATACAATATTCTAATACTTTGTCTCAATTATCAGGACTTGGAGCTTCATACACCATTATTTCTAATATTTTGAGTGCACAACATGGCCCATGAATTTGGAAACCACATGTTTTAAAAAATTCAATCTCTTCTTTATTTTTATTTGTATCTTTTCTTGGAGATCTCTCTAATACATAGTTAGTTTATCACACAAAATCTTGCTTATAATATTTACCCTAGTGTGGTCTTCTACATTATCCTCTTCAAATAAATTATCTAACTCATTTAACCATTTCACGAGTTTTTCTAGGATATATTTACCACAAAAAAATAATGTTTACTTACCTCTTTCCTATACCTTGACTACTATTTGTATCTTTCCTTTGTTAGGATCTTCTCTTTCACATGTTTTATCTCTTTCCAAAGAAGCCACCCTTGCCTTTATGGACGTCAACTCCTTCATCATGTTTTCTTCTTATTCTTCACTATGACTGAAACATTTTATCCACTTTGTGAAGTCTCCATAAATACTATTTTTTATTGAATTTCCTTTAATATCTCTGCTAGGTCTTCTATTCCTGATGCTATTTCTATTTTATGTGCAATTTATTCTCTACAAATAGGCTTCTATTTCACATCCTATAATTTAATTAGTAAATATTTTATTTCAAAACCTATATTATACTAAACCAAGATATTCCCATAGTTTTTTCATCTAGTAAGACTTCTCACACATTTGAAATATGCTTATCCTATCTCACATGCAAGCATATCTTTCACAACTTGAAACTGAGTTAAGCGAGCTTCTCTTTCACAACCTACATTAGACTCAAATAAGAGCTTCTCACACTTTCACACAAATCTTTTTTACTTTAAAGACTTCTCTCTTATCTAAAAAAATCATCTTCACTCCATCACAAGCTTCTCTTTTGTAACTTGAAAGCCACTCAACATAAATTTCACACTTTTAACATAGATCTCATTACTTTTACAACTTTCTCACACCTAAAAAAAAAATCATTTGGACTAATTTGATACCACTTGGTGGTATCTTCGGATATAATAGCACTTATTTAATTCATGGTAGAGGGTTCCAATGAAGGGATGCCCTTGGTCATGTATCTAGAGTCATGCAATGGAAAACATTATTCATTCTTTTTTATTCAATGAAAATAAGCATTAACAAAATCTACAATTAGTGACTTAGTGACTCTCTACTTTAAATTATCCACTCTATCTCTAACCTTAATTAGCATTAAAATATAAATAGATCAATTGTATAATCTCCACTTTTTCTTCTAATATCTCATTCCACTCTAGCCTTCTCTCTCTAATTATGTTAAATTTTCTCTTCAATATGCTGACTCTTCCCTTGATCTTCACCAAGCAATAAAACAATCTCTTTAATAATTCCTTAATAATATCTCTCAAGATATTACTTTTTAATAAAAATAATAAAAAGGTTCTTTCCATAAAATAAAGGGGGCCCTTTGGTGAATAAATCAGCCCTCCAAAGTCTTACCCACCGAAATTTTGTCCCCTACTCATTAATTCCCTCCTTTTTAGATTAACCCCACAAAATACAATTGTTAAAAAATATTTTTTTGACCAAATTTATAATATCCATCATTTGAATGACATTAAATATTGAAAAATAAATAGGATTTTTGAATTTTGAACCAAAACCACAAAATTGAACTTTAGTGGTTTGTAAAATAAGGATTTTTAAACAAAATTAGTTTTGAGTTAGAAAAAAATTTACCATCTTGATGGTTGATGGTGGGGAGATTGACTGGAATTTTTTACGTTGTGGAACATGCCTCAGGCTCATGAGCAGACCATGGGAAGATATTGAGGTGGTGAGTAGTAGGTATTGAGACCAACAAGTATGACAAAGAGAAAAAATGTAGGAGGAAAAGTGTAATGGAAATTGAAGGAGTGTTTGACTAGTGAGTGGAAGTGAGATATTTAATAGGAAGAACTAACAAAAAATTGAGGTTTTTTGAGGGTTGGTGGAAGATGAAAAAAACTACAAAATCCTTTCAAATGAGCCCAATGTAGGGTTGAGGGTGAATAGGCCATGAATGGGTGGAAGAGAGGATATGATTGAGTGAAGGTAGACAATGGTGAGTGGAAGGGCATTCAACCCATTTTTTAAAATTCCAAATCAACGAGAGAATGCATTACTGAGTGTAGACCATATATTTGGACAATGTGTAAGGATAATTACATCTTGAAATATATGTGGATGGCCTTAATGATGCCCTAATGTATGACTTCTACATCTAGATTATGTCAAAATCAACCCTATGTAGTCATTTGGACTCATAGGTGTTGAGCCAAATCAGAAATACTAGTATGACAACCATAGAACTAGGTAAAAGGGTTGTTTGAACATCCATGACTAGAATGTAAGGTGATTTTTTTGGAGGAATTGATTGTAATTTAGATCCAAATTATTGGAAATCCAAATTATTGGAGGGCATCAAAATATAAATACCTACAGATGGCACATAGGCTCAAGACAAACACTAATGGTTGAATACCATCTTATAAATATGAAATCAAAACTTATATGCCAATACACAATAAATCACATGAAAATTCCAAAAATATAGGATAATAGAGTAAAGATGAACACATTGAAGCATAGATTTCTCTAAGTAATTGATACAGAATAAATATCAAAATACATACTCAAAGATTTTGAAATAACAACATAAACATGGTGATCATTTTACCAACACCTCAATCTAATAACATAATGAAGTATTTTCTAGGATTTTTGAGTTAATTGAATGCATGATTCACAAGAAAGAGATAACATTAACATAAGCATTGATATGAACACGAAACAAAATAGAAATATTGTACAAGATAGAATCAATCCACCATAATTGAATAATTCAATAAGGTTTAGGAAAGGTACATATATAGGTAGAAGATAGACATGACCCAACATCCTCATGAATCTGGGATTATCTTTCCCAATGAACAAATAACACTTAATCAAGCTAAATAACATGTGTAAGGAAATGTTAGTGTAAAAGGTTTTTATTCATGTCTAGTACCTTTCTAGAGTCTTTTTCTCACTTTTTAGTGTGAAAAGAGTTATTCCCCTAATCATTTCCATCACTTGGGCCTTTTCACACTTATGTTTACTTTGGGGTTTTTTTCCTTTTATCCCACATTTTATCTATTTTTAGTCTCTTAGGTGATATATCTTATATATACTCACCTCTTGCTTTCATTTTAAATAGAGGAGCATGTGAAGGCTTTGTATTAGCATTCTTGTTGAATAGAATACAATTTATTCTATCAATTTTGGTTTTCTTGCTATGCATTCCTTTCACTCATTTTGATTCTTGGGTGGCTTTTTAGCCAAATCTTACATGGTATCAGAGAAATTATGAGTGCTAGAATAGATTTTTAAGATATTTAGGAATAAATATCTATTACTTTATTTATAAAATGAGTATGCTCTTCTCTTGCATCTTTGAATGATTTGGAGAATTAGAAAGTTATGAAAGAAATACTAGATTTTGGAGGGTTTCTTTATCTAGTTACTAGTTATAGGTGATTTTTAAAGCATCTTGGAGCAAATTTGGAGCTCACCACCACCATCCAATCATCCATGAAAGATAGTATCTCTCTTAATTCTGTTCTAGTTTAACATTGGATTCTCCATCTATAGGTGGTTTTACAATGATTCTATGTAAATCTAGAGAGATTTGAAGTAAATTTGAAGGTCTTTTTTTATCAAAATACATTTTTTAGCCTTTAAGAGAAATTACAAGTTTTTAATTTCATTTAAGGTGTATGAGAAGATAGATCTAGCTCCTATTTTGTCCCAATTGGACATTTGAAGCCATATTTAAGTTTTTTATTTAAAAAACATGTTTTTCTTCTTTATACAGATCTCTAACTATAATTAATTGCTTAAAATAATTTCTAGGTTTTATGCCTCTCACTCTTAGCTTTCTAGAACTTTTTGAATTTATAAATTTTGTTGAGTAATGAAAAATTTATCACTATTTTACTAACTACCTTTTAAAAAAAAATTATGTTAGTGTTGCCCCCACTCAATTTGATGGCTCTTTTGGTGGTTTCACCAAATCTGGTGGTTCACTAATTCTGGCAGCAAGTTTAGTCATAACTAAAATTAGTCATAAATAAATTTAGTTAGTAGTAATTGAATATGGTAGAGACCCTAAAATTGGTGGTAGTTATACCAAATTTTTTAGATGATGTTAGCATAATTTTTTTAGATACTGACCCCTTCACCATTGCATGCTTTTGAATTTACAGTTCAACTTCAGAGGCTCATATCATGAGCATACAAACTCCTTTTTTAGCAAATTATTTTTTGATTTGGGGTAGAATATCACACTCTATGTAGTGGTGTAATCATATTTTCCTCATATTATCCTAGTTTTTCAAAAAATTAGTTTTCTCATCAGATCTGATAGATAATCATAGTTTTTTACCTTTAAATACTTATAACTTTCACATACGACCTCAGATTGAGGTGCTCCTTTTTGTGAAAGTGTATATTTTTTTGATATATACATATTGATATAAATTTAAAGTTATTATTTTATAATCTATCTATACTTTCAGTTTTGGGGTCCATCTTGGACTTTGTAAAAATTTGGAAAAACAAGCTCCAAAATTATAAATGCACTAAATTATAAAGTGCCAAAATCATTATTTTCTAGGGGGGATTCTTTATTGAGTGAATCAAGGGGGGTGTCTCTTGTGACTGTGCATTTTCTCTCTACATTTGAGTTTGTGCCTTTTTTCCTACACATATGGGTAATCCAAATTTTCCCTTGTTAAATCCATACAATTATTTAACTTGGAAATAAAATGCATAGAATGCCTTCATGACTCAAGGGTATACACCCTATGTTGAGGCACTAGTTCCTGAACCTCTTGATGTTATGGAAGAGTTTTTATCGATGCTTGAAAACACTAAAGCACTTGGATGTTTAAGAAGTTTTGTGTCTTTAGATATACTATTTCATATTGAATCATGTACAAGTTCCAAAGAAGCATGGGATAAATTAAAGGCACTCAATTGTAAAACTAATGAAGTGAGGATATCAGATTGATGATGAATTGATGAGTATTGATCCATTGAACTTTGACAACATTCAAGAATACATTACAAAGGTTAATGACCTAAAAACATAACTCATGGATTGTGGTATTGATAAAAAGGACACTCAATTGATCTATAAAACAATGAACAAATTAGGTCTTGAATATGGATCTTTTGTTTCTAGTTTTCATACTCATAAGTTGATTAAGGGACCTACTTATGTGATGCCTTCATTTGACACATTTTTAGAAATGTTAATACATGAACAAGGCAAGCTTCTCACCATGGGTCTCCTAAAGACATCATAGTCTCAAGCCTTATTGGTTGGTCAGCCCAAATGACAAAAACAATCAGGAAGATCTGACAAGAAACATAAGTGCTCCAAGCATAAACCACAAGTAGATCAGTTACAGCCCTCCTATAACTCAAAGGTAGATTCTAAATCCTCTTCATCAAATTGAAATTTATAGAAAAAGGAATGACCAACTTGTGCCTATTGTAAAAAGATTGGTCATCATGAGCATCAGTGTCATGTGAAGAAAATTGATGAACTCATTCATATTTTTAATACGAATCACATCAATTTTCCTTCATCTACACCATAGTCTCCCACTCCTTCAAAATCAAGCAAAGGGAAAACAAATGAACTTATTACTTTAGCAGATTCTTCCAAATAGTGGAGTCTTGACTCAGGTGCTTCACATCACATGGGTTCTAATCACGAATAGTTTTATTTTTTGGAACCATGTTCTATGCCACATATTGTCATTGGTGATGAATCTCCAATGAAAGTCATTAGGAAAGGATCGGTATAAGCTAGTGATGGCATATTTGAAGATGTTCTTTGTGTGCCTAAATTATCAACCAACCTCCTTTCCATCGACAAGATCACCCATATTGGGAATGGTGAAAAGGTTGAATTCACTCTAGATTCTATTATCATTATGGATATTGAAGATAATATTCTACTTGTAGTTATAAAGACCAATAATCATTCTTGGCTATATTCCTTCTCTCACTTTGTGACTGATGTACCTTTTATTGCATTGCTCACCCATTCAAATTTAGTGAGCAAACTATGGCATGATTGGTTTGGCCATCTCAATTACCACTACCTTTAGTAGCTAAACAAATAGGATATGGTTACAGGTCTTCCATAGAGTAATTTTTTGATGGTGTCTATCAGGGTTGTGCCTTAAGAAAGCATCCTAAAGATAAATTTGACAAAGGGAAGGCTTGAAGAGCTTTAATAGTCCTTGACCTAGTTCACAATGATCTTTTGGGTCCATTTCCAACCTTGTCCTTTAACAAGACCTGCTATGTGCTCATATTCATTGATGATTTTTACAGGTTCACATGGATCTACTTGTTTTGACAAAAAATTGAAGTCTTCGATTTATTTTTAGAATTCAAGGCTCATGCTTTTAGAAATATTCACTTAGAATTCTAGTTAGTTTGTTAAGATTATTCACTTAGATAATGCTAGAGAATATGTGAACCAATGCTTTGAGAAATATTACACACTTGAAGGAATTGATATTCAACATTATATTATCTATACACCTCAGTAAAATGGTGTAGTAGAACAAAAAAATAGATCTCTAAAAGAGATGGATGGTTGCATGATCCATGATCATTCCCTTCCACTAGCATATTGTGTTGAAGCCATCAACTATGCTACACACATCCATAATAGGGTTCCTCATAAGGCCTTGAAGGGCATCATGCCATTTGAATCTTGGTGTGGTTGTAAACCTATTGTGTGAAACTTTAGAGTCTTTGGTTGTTCTACTTGGTCTCACATACTTTTAAGAAATGTAGATCTTTATAACCTTAGAGTCAACATTGTATCTTTGTCAAATATCCTGATGGTGTCAAAGGATATAGGTTCTTGGATCCTAACACTCATGAGATCGTCATTGAGAAAAGTATTCTTTTTGAGGAAATCTCTCCTAGTTCATCCTCTCTTACTCTTCCATCCTCTGCCATGAACTTAGATAATAGTGATACAAATGACTTTCCATCAGCATCTTTTATCCATAAGGATGATCATGAGGTTCCACCTCCACCTTCATGGGTTCCCCTATAGAGGTTGAAGATTTTATTCATCCCATTTTGCTTATATGACTCAATGGGCTCAGAAAAATCTCTAGTCCACTAGGACTCTTGTTGGGGATCCTTCTGACACTCGAATGACATGGTCACAACACTAGTAACTCCCATATTCTTGTATTGCCACAACTTTTGATATACAATATTTTATAAAATATTCAATTATTTTTAAATGGGATTTAGATATGGAGGAAGAGTATAGCTCATTGATATGGAAAAACACTTGGGATCTTGTTCCACTTCTTAAAGAAAGAAAACTAATTCGATGGAAGTGGATCTATCAAACTAAATTTGTAGTAGATGGATCGGTTGACAAGTTCAAAGCACAACTTGTGGCCAAAGGTTTCTCTCAAGTTCTTGGTATTGAATACTTAAATAATTTTGCCCCTATTATTAAGATGAACTCCATTCACTTAACACATTCCACTGTTGTAACTCATGATTGGTGTATACATCAGATAGATGTGAAGAGTGCCTTTCTTCAGAGGGATCTATAGGAGGACATTTACATGAAATAACCACCAAGATTCATTTAGGACTCTTATTTAGTTTGTGAATTATGAAAGTATATCTATAGACTCAAATAATCCCCTTGGGATTGGTATGCCAAGATGGACTCCTTTCTTCTCTCTATTAGATTCTCATAGTGTCACTTAGATCCCAATGTGTACATTATTTGATAGGATGACTCTCACCTGATTCTTATCCTCTATGTTGATGCCCTGATTCTTATCAGGAGCACCTTATCCGTCATTTGTGGTGTTAAATCTAATTTACACCAATGGTTTTCCATGATTAACTTGGGCCCTTTACACTATTTTTTGGGGATTGAGATCACTCAATACTCTTTTTGGATTACACTTTATTATCCCAAGTATGATCTTGATCTATTTGCTCGATTTCACATGATTGATTGTAAGCCTGCACCAAATCCTTTAATGTCTGAGGTCAAGCTTGAGGTGAAGTGTTCTACTCCTCTTTTTGATGGCACTTTATAGCCTCATCTACCTAATTCACACTCACCCTGATATTTCTATTATAGTTGGCATAGTTTCATGCTTCATGCAGGAACCTCATGAGCTTCACTAAAAAGTAGCCAAATGCATACATCATTATGTCTAGGACACTTATCAATATGGGATTCACTATGTAGTTGTTAATAGAGTGAACTTGGTTAGGTACACAAATTATGATTGGGTTGTAACTTCCTTCTTGGTTCTAGCCCCATTTGTTGGCAGAGTTAAAAACATGTTATTTCTCTTTTCTTGACTAAGGCTAAGTATTGAGGGGCTATAAATGTAGATATTGAGGATATTTAGCTTTAGAATATCTTAACAGAGTTTAGCTTCACTAGTCCTCAACCATCTATTATCTATTATGATAACAAAAGTGTGATCTAGATCTCAAAGAACCTGATTCATCATTAGTGGACCAAGCACATTGAGATCCATATGTACTTTATTCGAGAGCTGATATAGTAGTAGGTCATTGACTTGCATTATTGTCTGATAATAGAGAAGATTGTAGATATCTTCACAAAACCCTTTACAGAGAACAAATATCTCCATATTTGATATCTCTTAGGGGTAGGAGCCATCACTTTTGCAAAGGAGGTCACCTGGGCTTCTCCTTCATCCTCTCATGGGCAGAGTTTTTCCCCACTGGGTTTTCTCCATCTCTTCTTTTTTCAGGGTGGTTTTTTTTAATTCATGGGTACCTTATCAGGGCTAGTTTTTGGGACCCATTCTTATTTTCTTTTATAGTTTTTTCCCCCAAGTTTCACTTAAGTGGGGGCAGGGGGGGGGGGGTGTTAGTGTAAAAGGTTTCTCTTCATGTTTAGTACCTTTCTAGGGTCTTTTTCTTACTTTCTAGTACGAAATGGGTTATTCCCCTAACTATTTCCATTACTTAGACCTTTTAACACTTACTTAAGCCTACTTTGATTTTTTTAAATCTTTTATCACACATTTCATGTGTTTTTAGTCTCTTAGGTGGTATATCCTATATATACTCACCTCTTGCTCTCATTTTAAATAGAGAAGCATGTGAAGGCTTTGTATTAGAATTCTTGTTAAATACAATACAATTTATTCTATCAATTTTGGTTTCCTTCCTATGCTTTCCTTTCACTCATTTTGATTCTTGGGTGGCTTTTTAGGCAAATCTTATAGGAAAAAACCATTAAATTGAATAAAAATCTATGTGAACAGTATCTTTGAGTATTTATAGAGACTTTTAAATTTATAAAGTTCATGTAATAGTCCTCATATGTCCACATGTTGAAATTATGGCCTTTTTGTAAATATACCCATGACATTATCCATTCCATATAAAATTGATCACTCATCTACAAAGTGGTCCCTACCTTGACTTAGATAGTTGAGAAATCCATGATCTTTTTGGCTACTACACATTTTGTGAATTTGAGACTCTAAAGGGTTTTTTTAGAGATTGATGACTTCATATAATTTTTTAAACTTTGAGGTCACTGTTGATTTGTGATTGACTTTGTGGATGGTTGAAGTTGTGGCATGTTTTTGAGGTTGATAAACTTTGTGACCCCATTCAATAAGCTTCATTTCTTTGATTCATACACCATGTGGACTCCATGAAATAAATTAAATAAGTTTGTGTTCCATGCATAAATTTTAAGAACTTCATTATGTGATTCCATTCTATGAACTCCATTAGGTTGTAGAGTTAGACTATTCAATCCACTTTACAAACTCGTTGGGTTCAATGTGAACTCTATTATATTAAATATTAAGTGTGATCACTCAATGGATAATGTGGCTACCATGAAGCTTAGTGAATATGTGTATGTGCATGCCCTGGTAGCCTCTACTGAACTTAATATAAATTTATTTATCATTTTAGACTTATAATTTATTTATCTATGAATGAAGCACTTGATGTTAAGATACTTTGTTAAACTAATAAGTTTTTCATGAGACTCCTTATTTAAATATATCCACAACTCCTACTTGTGATCCCATATGCCTTGGATGCTCCTACATTGATATGTCTCAATTTCAATATGAGGGATCATTATATAGGTCACTCATGTCAAAAGAAAAGGGTTAAACACACAATTCATAATATAGGTAGTCAAATAAACTATTATAATAATTGAAATAACAAATATAAACACATGTATGTAACCATATAAATATGTCATCATATAAATCTCAATCCATAGAAACATGTCATCATATAAAGATCAATAATAATGCATAAACCAATATTTTTAGGCTACAATAGAATTTTGAAATGTAATGGTATGAGAAGGGAGTGATAAATTATATGCCCAAATGGTACCCACTAAAGCAATAAAAGTGATATGATCTAATGTAATAAAATGATCTAATATGGATATTATTTATGGGTCATTTGGCACACCAACTTAGGCTAGATGGGAACAATCCAAACTCTCCTAAAGGAGACTTAAAATATTTCCAAGGTCTATATTACCATGTCATGGCTTACTAGAAATCCCAGTTAGTAGATGTGAAATTGTACCATTTCAAGGTGCCTGATGGTCTAAAATTTAGGTTTAGGTAAATGAGAGGAAAATGTGAGTTTGTTTAGTTTACTGATGTGGGTTCTAGATTCATGACAAATAAGAAAAAGAAAATATATATTACACCTAATAAAATCAACATTTTTAGATTTAATAAACGAAATGCAAATGATTTATTAACATTTATTCATTGCATATATTTAAAATGCATAAATTGAAACAAACAAGGATTTGAAATTGAGATAAAACTTTTAATAAAAATTATAGTAAGATCTATTCCAAAACTTGAACTAGTATATCGATAAAAAAAGACAAAAATATAAAGGTAGAGAGGAAAAGAATGAGCCTATTTTCATAGAAGAAAGATCTGATTCACTTGATTTAATGAAACCCATAAAACTACTCTCTTTCATGGACAAAATTCATACAACCATACATGAATATAGTTCTAGATTCTAAGGATTAAAACAATAGTAAAAAGAAGAATAAATTAACCTTGTACACATGCAAGAAATGAAATAAAACCTAAACAACTTTTAATAATAAAAATGTAATTGTCAAACAAAGAATTTGGATTGATTACAATTATTTGAATAAAAATAAATTATTTAGTGAACATAATCTATAAAAAAATTGAAAAAGCACTAAGTTATAAAAAGAAAGTGTTTGATCAACTAAAGTCACCTTTGATACATAATGAGCCATCCCTTTGAATGGCTCTTGCCTTTATATTTATAAATATTTTAGTCAATGGGGGGAAACAATTTTCCCTCCAAAAGTTAGTTGTAATTTAATTTGAAATAGATTTACATTTTTCCCTCCATTTTCCAAAGATAATATCACTTTATCCTATTTTGCACCTTCCAATACATAATAAAAATTTTTAGTGCTAAAATGAAAATTATAAAACTAGTTAAAACCTTGCTATGAGAACCTAAATAGATTTTTCTTGGTGCACTTCCTATATACAACACTTGTTTCATGATGAACAAGATATAACTAGATTCAAAGTTTCCCAAATGGCACATGGAATGGAGCAATGAGTCAAATGATATGATTGAAAACTAACTTTCTATCCAAATTTACTTAGTAGACATAAACTAACTTTTTAAAATTTTAGATTTAGATCTAATTAGTATTTTAAATTCTAATTGACACTATCTCATTTGGGTCACTTACAATTCTAATCATGTTTAGAATCTTGCATAGTATTACTTTATGATGAAAGGGGGACCCATAGACCTAATCAAGTATGGGACCCCTAATTTGAACTATGGAAGGATTGGGGTGGGTTCATAAACCCAATCAAGGTCTACAAACCTATTAGAACTCGGTGGGGTCTTTGCATCCCTACAAACTCAATCAAGCTTGTGAACTTGACTAATGTTACACTTAGGGGTTGTGAATCCCTATAAAATTGTTCATGATTTTATCCCTAACCACCACTAAAATGACTCACCTAATGCACTCCAAAAGTGGTTGAAGTTTTCACTCTAATTAGGCTTTAAAAAAAAACATTTTCTCTCATGATTCTCTAGTTAGCATTATAATTTTGATTAGAACTTCAGTGATTAAAAATGATCGTCACATACCTTATTAGGGTTTAGACCCCAATTATCACTAAATAACACTTCAACTCAATTCCTAGACCTAAAAAATACTTTTATCAATATTTTTACATGTTAAAAAAGGATTCTAAAGGTTTTTTTTTTTTGCTAAGTGCCTTATATGAAATTTTATCATAGGGAGTTCATCTCCACAATGAAGAGGTTTTTGGGACCTAGTTTGTGTGGCATGATAAAATGAAAACTTATGAGAGACAACCAACTAGATGATAAACATAGGAAAAATAAGAACTAAAATAAAAATAGGGGTACCATTATTTCAATGAAATTAATGCATGTTCTACAAGTAAAAAATATGGATAATTTTCTAAAAAATGCTCCTAAGTATTTTACAACAAAAGAAATGTATCTATCAACCCAAAAATTTTAACTAAGACAACACATGGCACATGGAAAAATTTATAAAAAAAGATAAGGGAATGGTTTTAAGAAAAAATCTAATATTCAATTAACCTATGTGTGCAAATGAGTCCATTCCCTTCCATGGAATTCATAGAGACTAGTTGCTACAACCTAGGTCATCCAGTTAGTGAATTATACCTTGTAATGATTACCTAGACATTACTCTTCTACTAGCCAGGTATCTATATCCTCAATGGAGTTATCTTTGATCCCCCTCAAGGGCTTGATCTACTATCAATTGAATATTCATATCCTTGATAGAGGTTAATTAAACAACCTAGAGATTGAGTTTTTTAGTGATAGATTTTTTATTTATTTATTTTTCACTCTCTTTTTCTTTTGGAGCTTATCAATTCTAGGTTTGGGACCACCATGGAAAATGAGAGGTACAATTTTATATTTTTCAATCTAGATTTTGACTATAATAATTCCATCCAAGAAAACCTATAAATTAGTAAAGCATATTTTTATGTGTAGATTTAAGAGAATATCTTCAAAATTCAAATAATTTACCTAGAATTTCCTAAACACAAATAAATTAAGAATATACATGGCAACCCAAGCCTTTAAAAATAAACACACAAAAAAAACCTTGTATCAAAACTAACTAGAGTACTTAATCAACAAAAAACCATTACCTCTACTTACCCACACACCCCTCTTCCTTATTTCAATGACCAATGAGGTATGCACAAGATAAAAAACAAACATGATGGGATAAAAAAAATAAAAACAATGAGGATGGACCAATGATAAAAAATAAGAAAATAAGAAAATAAACAAACAATGAATGTAATAAAAAAAAAGAAAGATACATACATGAACATAACAAGCCAACTCATGCCTAGAAGTAGTGCTTCAAGACTTTCCTATTGACATGTAAGGGAACATCCTCACTAGTTAGACATTTGAATCTTAATGTATTCTCACCCAAGATTAAAAAATATGGTATGAAACTAACTAAAAGGCATAAAAATTATTGTGATGTCCCTTTTTCTCATGTGACTTGTCTCAAATAAAGAATAGATATAAAATTCTAAAGGTTTTAACTTTGGATCATTTTTCAAACCATCATTTAAAAATTCTTTAATGATTATTAATGTAAAATAGGGTTTCCTTTCATTTTTCTTCCAACTACATCAAGTTCAGTAGTTGAGCTTCAATCTTATCATTAGACAAGGTAATCTCTCAGTAATTTCAAGCTATGGATTCTTAGATTTACCTAAAAAATAGAATTTTAACCATTTAGAAGGTGATATGGGGACATATATAAGGATGACCTAATCCTATTTCAATCAAATAAAAAGTGAAAATTTTAGTATATTGTGCCAATCCTGAGGGTTTTTGTCAAAGATATTCTTAGTTATATATAACAAATTTTTATACATTAATTCAACAACACTATTACCTTGCAAATAATAAGAGATGAAAATTTTATAATGAAAATTTTGTCATACACCCATTTATTAAATTTTAAAGAGAAGGAAAGGTTTTTATCATATGCTAGAATAAACACCATTATAAACTTTTGTGACGATGTGCTCCTCAAGAGGCTAATCACCACTTTAGTTGTATAATTTCTGAATGCCTATGCCTTGGTCTAGTGGGTGTAATTTTTAGTTACCATAAAAATCAAATTGTTTAATGTAGAATAATTATAATTTATGGATTCAATAAAGTCTATCCCCCATTTTTTTAAAGTTTAGACTTTAATAATAGGTCATAATAACATAGCAGGGTAGTGCTCTTTGTGCACAATAACCTGATAAGTATGGAAGATTATAAATGTGAATGAGAATACTTAAAAAAATTGGGATAGTAGTAACCTACCTAAAGTACCTTGTGGGCCACATAAATATCTAAACTATGTCTAATTCCATACCTTATGTGACAATATTTGAGTACTTAAGTCACTTTAACACGATTCAAACACCTTAAGTAGATGCCTCCATAATTATTCCTATACAAAAATCTTGATTTGATCATGAATTTGCTACTATTAAGGTGTATTTTTATCCTTTGATTATATTTCAAGTGGTCTAGGAACTCATTTTTTATTAAGTAATCTTCTATATATTGATACCACTCATCTTCTATGATGGATTGCACTTTATACTGCTGAAAAACTATCTAACAATTAACCTCATATATCAATTTAGTTAATACTTACCATCTTAAAATTTTCATTGAATATATTTATAGATCAAATTCCTATAGAATGGTCATCCACTTAAATCTCCATTCACCTAAATCATTTTGCATATACATTTCTTTTATGATAGGTGTAGGTACAATGGCAAACACTTTACTACATCAAATATAATGCCTAAAATTTTTGATTACTTTGATAAAATATAAAACTTGTTTATCAATGGTAGAATACATTAGTTCAACATTTTAATAGGATATCTTAGGAAATACACTAATATTTTGTCTCAAACTTCCCTTCTCTGGGTTAGAATGACATCACTTGAGTGCTCAAAGGTAAAGGAGTAGATGTAGAATGGTTATGTGTAATTTAGACTTTTCATCATTGGAGTGTTCATAATAGACTTATTTATTTTATATTTTGTATCTTATGATTTAGTATTCTCGTAAATATTGGCATTCATACTCAACATGTTATTTAGTGATCTAACTATTTCAATGAAACCTGAGATGAATTTTCACATAAAATTGATCTTCTTGAATAATGATTTCAGCTAGTTTCTACTTCCAATCAATGAAAATTTTAGAATTTACTCAACTTTGTTTAGGTCTATTAATATTGATATTTTTTAAATGACATTAAAAAATAATTTTCATTTAATAACTCTGAATATGCACTTCTATAGATTCAGGGAGATGTCATGTTCTCTACACCTTTGTAATGCCATTCTCAAGTATTTCACATTGTTTATTTGATTCTTGGAAAATACTGTAGGATTATCCATATAAATTTTGATTAATTTCCAAATTATATCCTTGAATGCAATATCCATAGCACATTAATAATTATCACTTGCATTGATTAGGCCAAATTACATCCTTTTGTATGAAAATGTTCTTAGTTTAGTTGTGAACATTGTCATGATTCAGTCTTCATAGTTCACCATCACCTGATTATAAATAGAATATAAATCTAAGAATGACATCATTTATAAACCATTAACTATTTCCAACACTTCATCTAGTGAATTTGATGGGTAATTATCTTTATTTGAAGTTCAGTTTAGGTTTTTTAAATCCACACAAAACCATATTCATCCATTCTTATTATGAACCAAAATAATATTTTCTACCCATGCAAGGTGTTCTTGGATGATAAAAATTTCTACACTTCCTTAAATATTAAAGGCTTTAGTAATGGATTCACATGCCTTTGCATTTTATGAAATGACTTAAATCCTAGTTTAATATGAATGGTGTGGGTGAATATTGAAGTACTAAATACCTTAAGGTCTTCATAACTCTAATAAATGATGTCTCTAAAATATTTTAGGGCTTGTACAATTCCACATGTCTCAATTTTAGTAAATTTTTTTCATAAAAGAATATTTTTTGAATCACTGACATTTCACATATTACAATGCTCATGTAGCACACCTTTAGAAGGGGATGTATGTTATTTCTCACTTTTTTAATCCACATCAAATTTACTTTCTAGTGAAACCATATATTTATATATGTTATTTATCTTCATGTTTATAACTCCATCATTTAGCTCAAAATTATTTCTATAATATTCATCTATGAATTGTGTTTCAAATACATATATATTCATGATAAATTAGATGATATGTTGATCATCACTGAACACTTGGAAGTTTCAAAAGTTATCTAAAATGTATGGAGTAGGTACTAACTCTACTAAAAACATTTTAAATATGGAATCAACAATTGGTTTGAAGGTACTTTCAATTATTTCTAGGGCATCTGCTAAATTATTTATTCTATGATGTTTAATTTTATATTTAAGTCATTTAAGTACTCTATCAAATTCCACACCTAGTTGTGATACCTTGCAAATAATTTTTCATTACATGCATACTTAGTTGTGACTTGCTTGAACACTAACTATAAGCCACCTAACATGTATAGGTTCTTGAATTTCATCTTAAGAGTGAATTAGAGTCCATAGATTAACACTTAATACTCAAACACATCATTCTTGTAAGAAAAAATAAGCTAGATGAAAATAAATATGATTTTCCTACTATATTAATGAGCTCTACTCAAGCATCACACCCTTGCCTTGAATTAGAACCATTAAATGTCATATTTCATAAATTATATTTAATTATTTATTATGGGATCCAAGATGTGGATGATACTAAAATGTTTCCTTTATTATTTTACTCATCATTAAGGAAACATACACTCTATTCTCTCACTTTATAGTTATCATATTCCTCCAATATCTCTAAACATACAAGAGATGCATGAAACTCTATGAATAGGTGAGAATAATGTAGAGAAAAAGTGAGTTTCATATTAGTCTATTACCGAAGCATTACAAAGGAGGTAGTAATAGATTAGGTCACCAAAAAGGTAATAACTCAAATCACTATTAGAAAAAAAACATTAAGTTTATTTTCACCAATGACTTAACAACCCTAATCAAGTTGACTAAAAATCATGTAGGTAAGTATGTAAATAGGAAAAATCATACACCAAAACCCCCTTGAAGTGTAGCTTAGGTGGGTATAAGAATTGGGGACCCAAAATGAGGCATTATGAAGTAACCAAGCATAATGAAACTCCCACAAGGCATATAAAAGGATAAAACCCATAAGGAAAAACTCTTCTCCAAAAAGAGATAAAAAATAGATAATGCATACTCTAAGGACATCAAACACAACCAAAAAAGTGTCCATAAATGATAGCAAAAAAAAACATAAAGAGGAGAACTAATAAGTTTCCATAGAAGATGCTAAAGTTGTTTATAGGAGAGCTTGAAAAAAGATTAATGTCACTAATGAGATCCTTTGCCTAAAGACTAAATAATATCTATTTATATCAAAATATATTTCTTCCCTTTATTGAAGGAATAAAAAAAATAGTGTAATACAAGTCTACCCATTCCATAATAGAAGATGAATATAGTAGTATGAATAACTCTGAGTAGCTAACATAAAAAAAAATAGGCATAAGTCTAGTAAGATCATGCATAAGAACTGAGTGTAATTCCACTTAAATGAACCTATTAGAATAGGTACAGTGAAGAGTGGACCATCTTGGAATAGTGAATGTGTCTACCAAGTGTCTGATGGATATTAAACCAAGGTGTGATTCCTATACAAGGAACTTTTCTCTTCATACAAGTCAAAAGGGAAAATAACTTTATACAATGATGGTCCAATGGACACAGAGGTTAAGAAGGACTATGGAATGCCCTGATAGTGTGGAATATACTAATTGATATCTGATGTGTCTTAGATCACTATACTTGTTCCATATAATTTCCAAAGTGGACCAGAGCTAGGTTGATTAGGAAATAACCTCTCAATATTTAGAAGGTGAAAATTAGATGGTAGTGGTTTGTCCACATGATTATTTTCATAATTTGTGTTATAATAAGAGTCATCAATGTTAGATGAGTGTTTAGGCTTAGAAATGTCATCAAGTTTAAGTGAGTCTAAAGAATAAGAATATGAAGGAGATTTAGGAGAAAATTATGATAAGTTATATAGTCAAGTGTTATGATCGACCATTCCCACTACTAATATAGTATCATTGTGTAGCTCTCTAACATACATTAAATTTAGAGTACACTCAACTCACATACCTAGACAAAGGTGATGATCTAGTAAACTAATAAGATATTTATTGGAAGTGAGAAAACACTTAGAAAATTAGTAAATGTTCCACCACATACTTCAATAGGCCATCCCCTGAGAACCTTTCTAGAAGTGTCATCACCCTTTTATATAGAGGACATGTCACACAATTCAAATTAACTAAACTCTACTTGTGAATAGGCCATGTGATGTGAAGCACCATAGTTAATGACCCAAGTAGGAGTTTGAGGTAAAACTATAACTACGGCCTTTACCTTTACTTTCCCCTTTCCATTCTCTTTTAAATTTTATTTACCATTTTCATTTACCTTAGATAATTCATGGGTTTATGAAATTTGATTGGAAGAATTAGGGACACATATATTATGTTTCTCAAGCATCTTAGTCGATTAGTCAATCTGCTTCTTCAAACATTTTATTTCATCATGCCTTCTAAATAAAAACCCATATTTGAACCTATAATTATTAGGCTTAATACTGGAATAAGTGGTCTCATTATTTGATTTGTAGGTGGGAGTATATACATTCTTCTCATGATCCCTTTTATTCTATTTCTTCTCTATATTTTTTGAATCCTTTTGTTTTCTAGCAAAAAGTGCATGAGATTATGAGGACTTCACTATGACCATATGTATCATCTTATCTTTATCTTGAATCAATTTGTCAACAAAGGTATCTAAAGAATTCATATTTGATACATCTCTAAGAGAACTTTTAGTGACATGGAAAGTGGACACAAAAATAGAATAGTCTAGACCTAGTTTGGAGAGTATAGATAGAACAAGTTGATAATCTTTCTTATCTATTCCACATTATTTTAAATAAAAAATCAGAGATCTAAACTTGGTGAATAAATCCTTTAGGTTATCAATGTCTCTTGTCTCAAATTTATGAGCTCATTCTCTAGTAAATAGTCTTTCATCACATCTTACTTCACAAAGAGATTTTATAGTGTGGTCCATACTTCATTAGGCATTGTAGTAGATTCTATGTGAAAGAGTAGATCATAAGAGGAAAAAATACACAATAGTCCATAGACTTTATCACAATGGTTAAACCATTTAACTTTATTTATTTCTATTCTAGGTTTAATCTCTTTTCGCGTTTTAATTCTAAAATTCTCAACTTGAAAAATGATTTTCATTCTATATTTTCATTCATAATATTTAAATGGTGTGAGAGGACTTAATGAACTCAAATCTAGAGTGAAAAAAAGGTTATAATAGAGAGTAAATAAGAAATGTAGAAAACAAAATTACAAAACACCATACAATACACCCTTAAAACTATCAGAGTTAACCCCCTTAAATATGTAAATATGAGCATGCTTGTATAGAAGTCAGGCATAAATGAAAATGCAGCTTGAGAAATTAGAGTGTAAGTACAAGAAACTAGAGGGCCATTGATATCAAATAATAGTGCATCCATGAGAGTATAATAGTTGGTTTGAAAGGATCTATAATGGACCCAATATGACTGCCAATGCATAGACCATGAAAAAAAACACTCTATAGACTCTGACAACCCTCTTTTCATGTTATGATGTCTAGGAAGTCATCAAACTTAATCAAATGAAGAGTGATACTAATCATTTTAAATTTAAATGCATTTAAGGAGTGATATCACTCTATTGGGAGAATATTTTATCTTCAACTAACTGAAGGGAAAATGGTTATATCAACCATAGTGTAATGAGATAAATCTCTCCTCTCAGCAAGGGGAGGTTCCCTATAAACTATCACAAACTAATTTAAACTAAATACTAACTCAAGGGTGAGACCATATCATCCATTTCTCCTTTTTTAGAGATTATGTTTACAAAATAAAAGAACACTTTCTTGATACTAACTGAAAAACCAAGATACCCATGAGAGCACAAAGTCTATCATTGCTTCTTTTGCTGATTTAAAACTTAGAACACAATAGAATGAGGTGTATTCCAAAGTCTTCAGCAAAAAATATGACAAGATATATGATCATAAAAGATAATATTAGTTCAAAGCCTTTCAAATATTCTTTACTTTAAAACACTAAATCACAAACTAAATATAATTCTTGTAGCACAAAGTCTCCATAATTAACTTTAGAACATCTCTTAGATTGCTTTCACTCACACTACTATTTAATCAAATAGATAAGATCGTATTAAGAAAAATATGTAAGAACAATTTCTAATACAACACAAGTTATTTCAACATAAAGTTTGAAAGGTCACTTGCTTTCTCATTCACTTAATCAAATTTGATTTACAATTTGAACTTAAAGTCTCAAAATGTTCTTCAATTTGTCAAAGTTTCATTTCAATAACTAAAAGGATGATCCTCATTACAATAGAGGACCTCTTTATTTATAAAGAGAGGCCTTGAGAAAATTTAGGAAAAACTTAACTACTTTGACCTATTCAAAAATAGGAGTCCTTATTAACTTGGCACTTCCTATTTTTTTACATGTAATTACATATGAAAAAAGTACATGTAAAAATGTTCAAAGTTGTTTCAAAAGTACATCTAAGAAATGGATAGTAAAATAAGGGAAAAATATATTGCTTCAATTTGTATCACCATCTTTCTTCATGTGTCCATTAGACATAGTGAAATTTGCTTGCATCCTGATACTATCTGAACTAACAATGTTCCTAAAAATCATCTTGGCTCTAACTATGGTCTCTCTTACAGTGGTGGCTAATTTTGCATGACTAGTTAACTTGGTTTTCAAATTATCCAAAGTTAACTATTTATCTAGAATATTGTCCATAGAGGATATTGAAAAAAATTTATCTTCAAATTATTTATAGAACATATCTTCAAATTCTCAAATCATTTCTTCTACCAAGAGAAATTGGTTATCTTGTGATGCAAGCTTGTAAGGTAGCTCTTGTAATTTATGCAAAAGACTAGCATCACTTTGTTAACTGAGTTTTTTGATAAATTGAAGGTCATTGATCAAACATATAAGCACATGGATCCTATATGTCAATGCCTCTTTAGTTTTAGTATAAGAATCCCTATCAGTAATGATGCCAATTGATATTAGAGTGCTTATTTTTAGTTTTCTCATCTTTACCCATTTATCATGATTCTTTTTTATGCTATCAATATATTAAAAAGTAACATCAATGAGATCATCAAGTTCTACTCTTATTTTCCTCATTTTATCTATCTTCTCAGATAGCTCTGTAAGTAGGGGAATTCCTTGTACATGTATCATGTATAAGTACTCTTGAAGTACTTTTTCTCTGAGATGAGTATTTTTTGTTTTCTAAATGATGGGGTCTTCTATAGAAATGGCCTCAAGAGTTGATTCTTCTGAACTAAAAGTTATTTTCCTTACCACTACAAACAACAATTCCAATATTACTTTGTAGTGATCTTTCATTTCTTTATCCCTATCAAATTTTTGAATTAGGATGTCCATGGTTGACTACATATCATTCTTGGCACTTTCATGAGTTATCTTGCCTAATTCAACTCTAGAGATAGAGTAATAATTCATATAAAAATTTTCCATGGTTACATCTTGTGGAGGTCTTGCAATCTCCAAAAATTTGTGTTCCTTATCCCCAAGCATTTTCGAAAGAATCTTTGGCTTCTTCAGGGTCTTGGCTTTTATTGGAACCAACTTATTAAAATAAAATTTATCTGGGGAGATGGATTGTTTCTTCCTTTTTAGTGTATAAGATTATAACCATGGTGGAAGCATAGAAGTACTCATATTAGGGTCTGTCCCTATTATTGGTATCACTAGAACTGCACTTGTATTGGTAGTGGAAACAAAAAACTGCACCTTTAATAAAGTGATAAAAAATAGAAGTGTCTCAAATATAAAAAGATGAGGTAGACAAACTAGGAATAGACCTTGAGGAATGAAGAATATTTTCAAAAGTGTTTTGAGGGTTGTCTATTTTGGAAGGAGAGGGAGATCTAGAAGAGGGAATATTAATAGGAGAAATAGACAAAGGATATGCAACAGGTGTGTCAGGAATTTTAAAATTTTGAAATTTAAAACTAATCAGGATTTTAAATCATCATTAACACTTATGTAATTTTAGAGGCACTTGTATTTATTGTTGGGCTTAAAATAACACATAAAATTTCTTGTTGATATAGGGGGATTATTTAGACCTAATCAGGTTTGGGAAACTTTATTTTCATTGTGGAAGGATTTGGGTGGGGTCTTAGATCAAGTGTGGGTATAGACCTTGATCACTAGGCATGGGAATTTAGGATTTGGGTGGGGTCTTAGATCAAGTGTGGGTATAGACCTTGATAGTCCTACTCATGCCTATAATCCTGATTAATATTATGTTTGAGGGATGTGAAGCACAATATCCTTTTTAGGGTTTTATCCCTGACCACCATTATGATGACTCACTCAACTATCTCCAGACTTGGTCAAATTTATTACTCTGATTAGGTCTACATAAAAACATTCACTCACATGATGACCCAATCAATATTATAATTTTAATTAGAATTAATGTGATTGAAAATATCCATAATATACCTAACCAGTGTTCAGACTCTGATTAACACTAAATTTCATTTCAACTCAACTCCTAGACCTAATCAAGACTTTTATCAATATTTCCAAAGGGTAACAAAGGTTTCTCAAGTTCATTTGTTTTATAAGCACCTTATATGAAAGTTTATAACATGGACTTAAGATCTATAAAAAAGAGGTTTTTGGGACTTGATTTGGAAAATAAATTAAGGCATGTTAAAATGACAACTTAAGAGAGAAATAATAAAATAGACTGTCGATGTAACTAAAACCAATACCAACACCAAAATTAAATAGAGGGGTATCAAAATTAGGGTGCATTATCAAGGCAACAATAGATACAGTATAGTAATAAATAGAGGTAATATATTAATTACAATGTGTCTCAAATGTATGAAGGATTTCAATTAAAATCCCATCCTAATACAAGTAATGTAGGATAAATGTACACATTAGGCCATCATGCCTCCAATGGTAATATATAGGTGATAAACATAATAAGGATAGAGGGGGAAGTGATATGTCCCAATGTAACCTTAAATATATACAAGTGATGTTGTTATTTAACCTAAAGGTGTGAGGTATTATATGCACTGATGTAATAAATTCCCTTAGGATGGAGAAATGTAGCAATGAATCACACAATATTAGTATTCCCTAATAGATGCATAGTAGAGTCCATGATGATAAAAGTAATAAAAATATTATATTATAAGAAACAACATGCATGATAAATATAATCATGTAGAACATAATATATAACATAGTATAGTCAATCAATGTAACCATGCACAACAATGTATTCTCATAATCTAAAAGTAACCATTAATCAAAACAATGTGACTAAAAAGGCCAATCAATTAGTCACATAGATGTGACACAACATGATGATGAGAGGATCCTTTGTGGATAACATATGAAAATAAATATTCATAAGCATATAAAAGCACAATAATTCACAAATAATAAATAATCAATCATAGGCCACAAAATAGAACGCACAATGCAACCATGTAATAATAATATCATCATATTGTGACATGTAACTAAGCATGTGAGGTCTAAGATAGAATATAATTTATGTTATAAACTAATTAAATATATAAATTGAAATTTTTTAATGATTGGATGGAGTGACAATATTTTGTTTATCTTTCTAAAATTTAAGTTATGTATCAACTAATATGTCCTAGAATCACTAACTATTAAACTAGTTGTGTTGTAAGTGAGATTGTTGACCAAAACTTGTATCGAATTACTTCAAAACTAAAAACATATTATTTTTAGTCTTCCTTTATGAATACCTACATTTAAAATTTATATATGAAAATATGCAATATAAATTTATAAAAATAATTAGTGTGCTACACTTGTGCATAATTCTTTATTAATAGATAACACATTAAATAAGTCTATTACAAGATAACTTGCATGGTAAGTTATTTCAATAAAAGTATAAAGTAAAAAATTAATAAAAAAATTAATTTAAAATTAGGTATTATACAATTAGACTTATAAAATTATATTTTAAGACAACTTAAATAAGACTAAATCAAATACTAGAGCAAATAAGGTTGACTTACATTCAAGACAAGGTTAACATGTAAGAAGCCTTGCTCAAAAAGTCACCAAATCATGGAACCTACCCAACTATGGATTCCCAAATTACCTACAAAGATAGTAGTTAACCTAAGTAAATTTTAATTTCACTTAAATAATACTAAAAGTGTGACCCACCTCTTATAAATTAATTAAAATATTCATATAGTGAATTGGAGTTAACTAACAATTCTGGCTATTTATTAAGAAATCACTAGAAAGTATCCAAATTAACTAAACAACTTATTTATGACATAAATAAATTAAATAACCTTAATGAACACCTAATATATATATATATATATATATATATATATATATATATATATATATATATATATATATATATATATATATATATATAACTAATTATTATAATATAACTCATGTGCTCATATTGGCATCATACTCAATATTCCTCCTTTGATGCAAAAAGGTGAAATGCCTATCATATCCTTAAGTCTTCTCAACAATATTATTTATTATCACAAAAAAATTGTGTTAGTTTTTATTGAGCCTCTTTTAAATTATCCAAAAGTATTCATTTCCATAATAATTATGTGAAATATGATGTAATGGTTGTATATTTAGCTTCAGTAGAGGATAATGCAACTATAGGCTATCTTTTTGAAGACAAAGAAACCAACTCACTTCTTAGTGTGAATTAATAACATGAATTTGACTTGGTGTCATCAAGAGATCCTCTATAATTTAAATTTATGTATCTAATTATATATATTTAAATTTATAGTATGAAATGAATACCATGTTTATAAATGGATCTTACATATCTAAAAATTATCTTCATTGCTTGAAAATGTTTGAGTGACGGGTTACCCATAAATCTAGAAACTAGTGAGACCCCATAACTGATATCATGTCCTGTCATAGTAAGATTATGCAAACCTCAAAACATGATATTATAATTATTATTATCATCTGAAGGACTTCCATCCTCTCTCATAATATTTTATCCAATTGTACTTAGAGTGTATGTGGGCTTCATATCTTAAATATTTTACTTCTTTAGCAAGTCTTGGGCATACATGGATTAACAAATGAATAATTCATCTTTATTTTGATAAAATTACATTAAAATAAGTCAATTAATAATTCCAATATAAATAATCTCAAATTAAAATTTCATATATTCCTTGAACCTATTCGACATCTCCATAGAGCTACCTGTAAATACCAAGTCATCTACATAGAGACAAACATATAAAACATTAGAACACAATGCTTGTATGTAAGGTTTTGATTAATTTTTAAGTATTAAAAATACTTTATCTAATAAACATATATCAATAATTAATTTCCAAACTCTTGGATCTTGATTCATCCCATAAATATCCTTATTCAACTTATGTACCCAAAATTATTTAACTTTGACCTCAAAACCTTGAGGTTGCCCCACGTATACTTCTTCTTCAATCACTCCATTTAAGAATGAAATATTAACATAAATTTGATATATTTTACATAATATATGATAATATATAAATGTAATTAGTATTATAGTATCAATACATGCCATAGGTGCATAGGTTTCCTCATAGTCAACCCTATATGTTTGTGCATATTTTTTTGCAACTAGTATCACTTTTATCTTGCCAATTTTTATCTTGCTCTTGAATTTAGTATTATTGACACACTTTGTAAAAATTATATATTTATTCAAATGAGGATGAAATATATTAAATGAATCATTCATCTCAATTAAATCCATCTCTAATTTCATATCATCAATGCATTCTTTCTTTTGAGTAACTTATGCATAATTTCTAAGTTCACTAGTCACAAATGACAATGCAAACATAGTATTTTCATAATAAACATCATAAAATAAGTTATATTATCAATTATTTAGATTTTTGATCCTCATATAATAAATTTTATCCAACATCTAATTATAGGGATGAGGATTCAACAAACACTTGTTCTTTCTTGGTGTTGATGTAAATAGATGACTGGTCTCTTGCAAAGAGCTATTATTGTTTCATGTTAAACTAGAAACTTGTGTAGAAATTTTTAATCCATAAAAATAAAATGCAAGATTTGTCTCCATTAACTTATTAATTTTTTATCTACATGATCATAATTATCATACACCTCATTTTGAAAAAAAATTATAATCCCTAAAAATAATTCTAGATTTACTAACATGATTATAAAAATTGTATGTCTTACTTTCATCTCTATAATGTATGATATTATGATCAATAATGATATTATGACATTATGATCAATAATTGTATTATATTATGATCAATAATTGTATGTCTTACTTTCATTCATCTTTTTCCTTCAGCTTATATTATGATCAATAATTGTATTATATTATTCCATTATTGATCATAATATAATGTCTTAATTTTTCTTATTTTCATCCATCTTTTTCCTTCAGCTTATATGGAATTTTCATCACCTAATTGAACTTGGATTTTGAATGAATCATCTAACTTATTGAAATCATATTTTTGACTTGTCACCTATTTTGGGAAACCTGAATCAAGAGAAAAAAATTATTTGATTCCTATATCCCAAAAAATATGTGATAAAATAATATGATCCATCTTGAACATTATATTTCTTAGTGTGAAAAGCTTTCTTTTCATTTTCTTGATTAGCTTGATTTTTAGCTACTAGTATCCTACAATCTTTAATCATGTGACATGGTTTTTTAAAATAGTGAAATGTAAGGTTTCTATTGATTTTAATTGTAAAGTTAGATTTATATTTCCCCTTTGAATTTGATTTTTTCAAAATACATTAATATTTATTTTCTTCTTTGGTCTTTGAAACATTTTCCTTGGTTTCATGTGATTGTTCTAGACCATGTAAGAGATCTCCTACATATAGTCTCATCTTGTCTTCATGAGACAAAATATATCCCACTAACTCATTAGAAATTATAGTTTTCATGTCTTTACACTCTTCAGGATTGATCATAATATGTAGCCATATTTGACTTAGAATATCTCAAAAGTATTCTTACTATAATACTATCTTGTATTGTTTCTCCATAAAATCTCATTCTATGTACTAAATAATTTACCCTTATGCAACAATCTCCTACTCTTTTAAAGTATGACATTCTCAAATTATCAAAATTTATTTTAAGGTTTTTGATTTTTGATTCTCTTACCTTAATAAAGCCTTGATCTGAAGTATCCATGTTATTCCATGCATCATGGTCACTCTTGCATCCTATAATTCTTGAATAAATTCTTGGGTCTATGACACTTAGAAGATAGAAAAGAGCTTGGGCATCTCATTTTTCTTCATCCTTTTTTGTTATTTTTTCATATTGTTCTAAAGTATTAAAATATTGGGGTGATTTTTACCCATGGATAACATTATCTCATACTCTTTTTCATACAATAAATATTTTCAACTGATCTCTTCAATACTCAAAATTTTCACCTTCAAAATTTGGAATATTCATGGATGCAAAATTCATGAAAGCCATTGTTTCTTCTTACAACATCCTAAAAAACTTTTTGAACCTTGTTTAAACATGGATATGACACCATATGAAATATTTTAAATATTTTATGTAGTTAAAATCATGTTTGTTTCTCTCTAAAATTAAATCTATGTATCAACCAATCTGTCCTATAATCACTAGTTATTAAACTAGTTGTGTTGTAAGTGAGATTATCAACCAAAACTTGTACTGAATAACTTAAAATAAAAAATATTATTTATGGTTTTATTTGTGAATGAATAAAATTAAAAATTAGATATAAAAATATTCAATACAAATTTGTAAAATAAATTATTATGCTACACTTGTGCACATTTCTTTATTATTAATAAGGCTTAAAATAAGTCTATTACAAGATAACCTACATGAAAAGTTATTTCAAGAAAATAATAAAAAATTAATTGAAAACTAATTAATATATAATTATAATTTTAAAATTATACTCTAAGATAACTTAAGTAATTTTAAAGGAAATAAGGTTGACTTAAGTTCAAGACAAGGTTGACATGTAAGAAGCCTTCCTCAAAAAGTCACTAAATCATGCAACCTACCAAAGTATAGCATCTAAAATTTCATAAAAAATATGAATTGACTTAAATAGATTTTAATTTCAATTAACTAACACTAAAATTATTCCCTACCTCTTGAGAACTCATTCGATTACACATATAGTGAATTGAAGTTAAGTAACAATTACAGTTCTTTTTAGAAAATCACTAGAAAGTGTCTAAAATGACCAAAAAAATAATTTAAGACAAATAAATTAAATAAAATTATTAAAAACCTAAAAAATAAGTATTCCTAAAATTAAAACTCAAGTGCCCATAGTGGCATCATACTCAACATAAATAAAAATTTGAAGTAGGAAGGATAACATTGTAAACCCTCTAAAGTATGACCCCAGTATAGATATTCACCCAATGGAAGAGTATATTAGATACGAGAACTAATAGGTATTTTTAGGGCTGATTTTTCAAAAATTATCTCTCTTTTTACATATTTCCTAAACTAAATATTCGTTAATGATTTGTTTTAAATAAATATATTTGCCAAATTTCCATAGAAAATGTCCATAAATTTGTAAAATTAACCAAATATACATGTTTTAGTTTTAAAATTTATATTTCCCCTCATAATTACCTTACCATACATATGTTTTATAGTTTTCAATATAAAAATATTCCCTTAAAATTAGACACTTGTAAAAAATTCTCAATCCTTGTAAAATACCTTGGAGCACTATGAAACTGCAAAATAACTATAAATCCATCATCATATTTAACATGTATATAATGCATTTAAGTCAAATATACCTTTATGATCATGTTTGTAACATGTATGTGTAAACCTATATAAGTATGTAGAGAAGTGATGATATGTAACCATGTGTATCTATGTAACAAAAATGACAAAGGTAAAGAATTCTCTAATTTTTATGTTTTTATCATTTTTTTGCAGAAATTTTTTTAGCACAATGGAGAAATAATGGAAAAATCCAAGAGGTAAGAATAAAATAAGAGGATTTTATAACTCAATCAACAAATAAACAATCTAGTAGGCACAAATAAGATGAAGTAAGAAAAAAAAGAATAAATCAAGGCCTAAAATATGGGGGAAAAGAGAGAATAGGAAATAAGAAGAGAATCCAAACCAACCTAAAACATCCCTCCAAAATCAATGAAAAATAATGTATAATACTGATATATATGTGTTGTTATCATTTGGAAGTGCACATAAGATTTTGGAATGGGAACACAAATCATAGGGCAAGAGCTAAGGTAATGAATCAAATAACATAAACCAAGATGCTAGAGGAATGACATTACAAATAGAAGTGAGAACATACATGTCAAAAAAAAAAATGAAGCAAAAAAAATTTCTTTGGAAGAAGTAATGAAAAGATAGAAGGAAACATGATGAACCTAAAAACATATGATAATAGATAAGGCACATGAAAAGTACAACAAATAGAGGAAAAAATAAAATATTTGTAAAATATATTGTTATGTTGAAGCACATGAGATAGCCTAATGATGCTAACCAATATTCCCATTTACATGACAATCATATGAATAATAGGTGGACCATGAATTTTTAGAGATAGATGTGTCACTAGAAATATGTGAAATTTAATCATGAGATGTACAGTATCTTGAATCATCATGACTAGAAATTTCTAAAAAAAAGCATGAGTTGTATGGTAACCTCAATAATAATCACTAGTAAGGTAATTGTAGTAATATTGTATAAGATCCACCTTATTCTATTGAAAATTATCACTTTGTTAGGATATTTTAGTGCAAACATTACTAGGTTGTTTAGCTTGAACACATAGAAAAGGTTGTGATAAGGATACCTTATAATGTGGATGGATAGGTATTGTAACTTTAGATGTCTTCACTTGAGATTTTATAATTTTATATTTAGGAATCATTCTAGGTAATATCTCATGTTGCTATTATGTAGTTAACACATAACATGTGCCATGAATAGTATTTTTTTTTAAAATTATTGTGTAGAAACTTAATCCATTAATGTGATGTGGATGGGATAACTCACATTTGATTTATCCATGGGTATACAAATAATAAATGATATGTTTCATTATGAAAAAATACATGAAACCATACTAAAAAGTGTCTTAGTACCTACAATAATAGGTAATGTGATACCCTTGAGAGGTGTTTGTGTGATACTATAATATGGTCTAAAAACCATGGTTTTACCACATATTTGTTGTTGAGTGTACCCTCTACTAATGAGAAATGAAATTTTATAATTTTTTATAATGAAACATTGTTATAATGTTGTGTGTAATCTGAGGATGTGAATTAATAAAAGAGCATATGAAAAATGGACTATTATTAGACATATTTTCTCAAATATCATGGTCATACAAATTAATAGATGGAAACTATTTTCACATATCGACAAAAACATATATAAAACCATCTAAATATGAACATTGAAAACCATTAGTTGTTATGTAGTTATTGTCTTGTGAAAACCATCTTGATTTTTAGTATTATGATTTAGAAGTCAATGAGTTTTAAAGATTTTCAAATATTTATTCAACAGAGAAACTATTTCATTTAATTTATTATTATGTCCCTCCACTTAAATAATATTTCTATCTTAAAACAACTAAATTTGGAATAATATATTTCTATCTTAAAACAACTAAATTTGGAATAATACCCTTAGTCCTAGTGTCTTATTCCTAATTTATTATATTTTGCAAATTTGTACATAAAGATGCTTCTTGGTCCATTTTATACCCCACTTAGGTCCCCATTTATCACTTGAGCCTAATATCATAGTCTAACACTTATCATAAATTGTTTATTATCATATATAGACTATATATCACTTGTTATCATGTTCTTCCTAGAAAATATAGCTTATCTCATCTCTAGGTTAGACACAAGCTCTACATGGGCCTATCCATTTTTAGCTTGTTCATCCTTGTGTATTTTTTCATTAACTACATGAATTTAACTTCACATATTATTAATTATAAGTTTTAATAAGAAACATAAGTTGTCCTAGATCAACATATATATATCTATAAGTTCATGTGAAACCATTTTGAGGAATTAAAATCAAAATATAGATAAGATTGATTTTAATTTAAAAGGTTAAAATGTATATCCAAGTGATGGAGATGTTATTATTTGTCTCTCATCATTACCCTTATACCAAAGATGGTATTAGCTTTCATAATTTACATTTATCACTTATATAGAAGATAAGGTAAAAATAATAATCATTTGATTTATTCCATCTATACACTTAGATAACTATGTCGAGGTTTAATTAAAAGTGTGTAGGATAAATACTTTATAACATCACTTCAATGGTTTCCAAACTCCATATCTCTTTAGTTGCTATAGAGTGTCAAGCTAGATTAGATAAGAATAACATCAAATATATAATTATTATTAGAAAAGTAATGAATTAAAGGTATATGAACATCAAAAAAGAGACAATACACTAGTGAAAAAAAAAAATTATAAGCCATACATAGGTTAGACTCAATGGCACAAAAGCATGCCTGACAAGTAAAATTCTGACTAAGATATGTCTACCTATGAACAATGCATGACCTACACATGTCTATCTAGCAGTGTTTTTGGGTCTTAGATTTCAAGAGTTGAATCTAGGTAGTTTACACAATCATTCTACAGTCCTAAATTATAGAACATTAAATAGGTGTAAAAATTCCTTAACATTTTTATTTAATTTGAATAATATAGTTTCATTTCTTCTAGTTAGAAATGTTTGCATGGCCTTGGCTTATTATATATATTTGGATTATGTAATTTCATATATATATGTTTAGATATATCAAATTGAAATTAACATATTCCTATATTTAGTAAAACCATATATAGGATAAACATCAATGGTGAAACCCATCTCTTTCTAACATTCAAGCTTGGGTTTTGAAACCCTCATTATTTTAGGGATTTGTTGTTTTATTTTTTAGATTATCATATTATATTTTATTCACCATTCCTTAAAAATACATAAATTTAGAATTATACACTTGAAAACATAAAATTTGACATAATTGTGACATACTTGGACTTGTGTGCACAGACTTGACTCTTGTGCACACTTTCCCTTATCCATCTATCCATACATTGTCTTGTTTAACCCAATTTATCATCACAAATATTTAATATCACCTTAGTCTATTAAAAAAAAGCATATTCATAAGCATACTATTTCAATATCTTAGATCCATAAATTTCCCTCTCAAGATAGTATTTATAATATTTAGGTAATTTAGTTTTCCATAAGTGTTTATCTATAATGATAGTAACCAAGAAAACTCAATATATACTTTAAAAATTGAAATATATCCATTTGGTTAGCCTAGATATATTCCATATGTTGGTCATAGGGGCAAATATCAAAGGGCAAATATCAAAGAGTCATCTATAAATACAAACCAAGCCCATGGTCATCCTCTTTGTTCACAACTTGACAATCACCCTAGAGCCAGCCTAACACTCTCTTGAGATATTGATGAAAAATAATACACATATCAAAACCCCTCAAACATAAGGTAAAAGGTGAATTTTATGATGTGTTAAATAATAAAATTACATTGAATTCTAGTATGATCATGAAGGCTAACACACACACTTAGGTAGAGAACTGCATTTGGGTTGAGTCCTATTTGTAACTTTTTAATATACGTAATACCAATCACTCAGCAAGAATGGTTTGGGATATATAACACATTTTTCTATCCCTTTATTCCAAATTAATATGTTGTTTAAAGTAATATTTTAGTTCTAAGGCAAGGAAAATAAAATAAACAATCATTACAGATGACCGAAGGTAAGCATGTATACTTGAATCATATTTACAATTTGAGGCAACATATATCGACATAGTCAACTAAGATAGCATTGATAGAATATGGATAATGTCATTTATTGTAGGGGATTGATCTTTGCTGACTTTTCCCACATAATTTATGAGGCCTTCTTTCTTAATTTGAGTAGTCAAAGATTATATAAAGATCATTTTCATAGATAATTATGTAGGCAAAGAGCAGTATAAATTATAAAAATCTCTAAGTGAAACTAATCATTATTATCCTGTCAATTCTAAAATTGTAAATGTAAATTTAATCTACCTTTTAAATTCATATTTTAATGGTTATTTTACTTTATACATAATCTAAATTTCAATAGTTTTATCTTATTTAGATTGCATTAATTACAAAATAAATAAATAAAATTTAGTGAAACCAACGTGAAAAATAATAATAATAATAATAATAATAATAATAATAATAATAATAATAATAATAATAATAATAATAATAATAATAATAATACCCAATTATCTTAGCTATAATATTATATTGGGTACATATTAGATTGATGATATAAATGGAGTCTCTTCTACCTTGCATGTGTGTATCAGTTGTAGTTATGAAGGATATGTATCCACTTTTCATGTAGATCATGAACCTTGAAAGCACTATGCAATGACCTAGCCTAATCAAAATTATATGCCTTTTTTATAACCCTTATTGGTTTATACTACATTACAACATAAGCAAAATGATTATGATTATGCACAATTATATTCTTCTCCTCAATAATATGGATGTCATATTCTAAATATCAATATGAAAACAACAATATCGATAAGGGTTACCCATCTATCATAACCACTAAAATTAACATAATATGTTTTTTAATTAAATTATATGAAACATTTAGGATACATCAGACAAGGACTACAAAATCAAGCACAAAGTTTTATTAACCTAGTGTCCCCATTTGATCATAAACGCAAATAAGTCCTATGATATAATAAAAATTAAAATGATAATCAGGAAAGTGAGACAAATAATTTTAATATTTACATAAACTTCCTTTGATCAAAACATAACCCTACACAAAAATTTCATCATATAGCAACACTATATTTAGTATATCTCAAGCTCATTGATGATACTATTTCATTATAAATATAGGCATTGGAAAATTTTAATAATGATGAATCTCTCTTGGAATGTTTGGGATCATATGAGGATCTCCATTTATTCTATCCTATAAATGGTTTCCTTCTACATGAAACTCTCATGCATATTTCAAAGAGACTTTACATTCACACTATGATGTCCAATTAGATGGTCATGATATAATTCCTATTGTGACATGTATGGAAGATCAATCAACTTTGTTAAATGAAAAAACATATAAATTTAACTATGGAACTATAAGGACCCACAAGTAGTCCTACTTGCATTAATACTCAAGGCTAAGGAGGCAAAATCATTTAGAGAAGTATTACATGATTTCTTTGAGTTATTTTCTTGTTCTTATTTGGATATAGCAGGCATAAATCCTTAAATTACACTATATAACACCATTATCAATTCTAATATAAAACCAATCAAGAATAAAATTAGGAATATGTATTCAAAAGTAGACTTGATGGTTAAATATGAGATTCAAAAGCTAATTGATGTAAGGTTTATTAGACTAGTTGATTATTCCCTTTTGATTTATAATATTGTGCTATATTCCATGCCTAATGGACAAATTAGAATATGTATATATTTTATCAATTTGTATATGGTATATCCTAATGATGAATTCTCATTACCTAACAAGTATTAGGTTTTTGAATCCATAGTTGGTTATGAAATACTCTCGATTATGGATGGATTTGTTAGATACAATCAAAAAAAGATTAATCCCATTGACTAATATAAAATGGAATTTACATCACCACATGGAACATTCTATTATGTGTCCAATCCATTTGGATTGAGTAATGTTGGTGATACTTATGAAAGTGAAATAATATGCATATTTCATGGCCTTATACATAAAATTGTAAAAAACTATGTTGACAACTTACTTGAAAAATCCAGACACCAAGAAGATCATGCTACATATTTATGAAAAAATATTTGAACACTTGGGGTGATATAATGTATGTGTTTTATAAAATTTGTGATTAATATAATTTAATACTAATAAGAAAAATAATTGAGTAAGGTATATGGATATTCAAATAGACATTAAAAAATGCACCTAATTGTAACAATCATGATATGAGTGAATAAGGTTTTGATTCAAAATCATATGGAGGGATGATAAACTTGTCTATTTTTTGAGAGCAAAGACTATAGGTCTGACTGACATAATTTCAAATCTATTGATGTTGTTCTTATGACTATCTATGACAATATTAGTGGATCTAGATTGTGGTGCCCTTCTATGTTGTCCTAATAGTGTGTTGTTGTTTGGGATGCTCCTACAATAAAACTATAAACTAATGATTTGTATAGATCTTCCTTTAGATGTGTTACATCATGTCATAGATGCATGATCATATAATTTATCCTATGTTTTTCCTTTTTTTATTCAAAACCTTAATAAAGTCCTACACACAAACTAAATTGAGATCAAATACAAAATGGGGTAAAATGGGGAAGAACGAATGCTCGAGTTATCCTTAAAATCCATTTGATCTAAGTGTTGCCCACACATCCCCATAGTGGGGATACTAAGCTAATATAGTTCTCCCTCTAGTGTGTGTGTGTGTGTGTGTGTGTGTGTGTGTGTGTGTGTGTGTGTGTGTGTGTGTGTGTGTGTGTGTGTGTGTGTGTGTGTGTGTGTGTGTGTGTGTGTGTGTGTGTGTGTGTGTGTGTGTGTGTGTGTGTGTGTGTGTGTGTGTGTGTGTGTGTGTGTGTGTGTATGTGTGTGTATATGCAATTATTTATCTAAAACTCTCTTTCAAATATTCCCTCTTTTGTTCCAAGAATGCAATCTGTATATAAAATCTAAACTTTAAATGATTATGCAAATGTTTAGCTAATTGTAGTATGATTTTTTTTTTGTGATTTCACTAGATAAATACTTGTTAGATGTAAAATGCTTCAGGGATCCCAATATAGAGAAAAATCCCAATTATGAATTTTAAAAACCCATTGACATGCCAACCAACTCAAAAAAGGATAAAATGTTCATAAAAGGAGACTCAAATGAAAAATGCTTAGTAAAATGTTCTAAAATGTGTGATGGATAAAATCACCCATTTCAGAAAAGATATTAGATCACAATAGTCCAAACAAGGTGGTATTGTCTAAAAATAAGAAGATAATAGGATGAAAGAGAAAGAGGACCAAGGATCCCTATGACTTAAATAAGGAATTACATGAAAGAGTAAAACTTCAAAAAATACATTGAGACATCAATGTGAATGAATCATAGAAGATACATATGACTACTAACAACACACACCAATGGGATATTAATTTAGCATTAGGAGATTATAAATACAAACTTACAAAAGACAAAGTACTTGTGTTTGCTTGACCAAATTTGGGTGTATACAACATGTTTAAACCTAAAGAAATGTTTATTTTGGGTATTTTTAGGGAAACATTTAGGTTATATCATATCCAAATTAGGTATACAAGTTAATCCAAATAAAGTTAGGTTTATTGTTTAAATTCCTCCACCTAAGGGTTTAAAGTAGTTAAGGTGTTTATAAGGAAGAAATAAATAAATAAAATGATTTATAAATCAATTAGTTAATGAGAAACAACTTTTTATATGATTATTAAAGAAAGATATGAAGCTTGAATGGATGAGTGTTGTAAAAATAGTTTTGATGAAATGAAATAATATCTTCTAAATCCACCAATTATGATGCCTCTAATTATGAGCAAGCTTTTACTATTGAACATTTATACTATAGAACATGCATTAGAATATTTTTTGGCATAAAGTGATGATGATCATAGAGAATGTATAATTTATTATATTAGTTTCACACTTGTAAATTACAAAATTTATATAATGTAATTGAAAATCTTTACCTAGCCATTGTCTTCACAGCACAAAAAATTGACATTACATTCTTAACAATGAGACACATGTCATCACAAAAATAAATCCACTCAAATATATCATGATAAAACCATATTTATTAGTACACATTGCTAAAAGGGAAATATTGCATATGAAATTTGAATTAAATTTTATCTCTCTAAAATACATAAAAGGACAAGTAAGTACATATCAATTAGCTACACCACCACTACTTGACATATCACCTATTAATGGTAATTTTATAGATGATTTTATTTTATATCATATTAGCGATAATACTTAGACTATATTCTTTAATGAATCTAATTTCACCTAAAAAATTAGAACTAGAATATTTTTAATTTATTTTCATGGATAGCATATGCCAATGACACATCACTTAGATTTCTCAGGCACAAATAATATAGTAGAATACGAGGCATAGATTTTAGTGTTATATGTCTATCACATATTACAAATGAAAATTATTCGAGTATATGGTGACTCTCAACTTATAATCAAACATTTTTTAGACATTATCAAACAAGGGTGGAAAATTGTATCCCATATAGAGATATGTTAAATGCTTAATTACATACTTTGATAATATTATGATTGAGTGAATAACTTGTAAAAATAATTGTCATGCAGATGCTATGGCTAGTGCACCGTCTCTCATTCCTATAGATATCACTAATGTTTGTGCCATTTTGACCATACAAAATTTATAAAAATATGAAATTATAACAATATAATTAGACATCTAAGTGGTTTTCATTGTTACATGAAGTGAACAAAATTTAAAATGGTTTAGAAACATTTATAATTTCTTACATAAAGTAATTAGATAGGACAATTTCTCACAAAATGACAAGCAAAAAAGTTAAAAGAGATGAAATTATTTATGTTATAATTAGTGGGGGTGTTTCTAAATTATAATTTGATGGATAATCATCTTAATGCCTTAGTTGTGAGGAGGCCAAACTAGCTTTACAAATAGTACACAATAGTGAATGTGGGGGAGATTTTAGCAAAAAATCTATGCCATATACATTTTTATACATGCCTTATTATTGGACTACAATAGATCGATAATGTTAATAACATGAAAAATTATGTGTGTAATTCCAACGATAATAATTTAATCCATTCACCTTCATAATAGTTATAACATATTATCTCACCATGGGATTTTCCTCTTAGGGGATTTGATTTGGTAGTAATGATAAACCCATAATCATAAGAAGGTCACAAGTTCATTTGTATAAGTAGAAAATATTTTACAAAATGGGTTGATAGAATCCTATTACAATATACTAAAAGGGTCATATATGATAATGCCAATTTTTATTAATATCACTTCATGATTCAAACTACGTTCAACCATTATCATGGAAAATGGGTGATCCTTAAAGAATAAGATAATTAAGAATTTTTCACTAAATAAAAAATTTGTCATATATTTTCCACCCCTTATAATCCCTAAGGAAATGGGAAATCAGTGTTAACAAATTAAACAATTGTTAAAATCCTAAGAAAAATAGTTTTAAAACATGGTGAAGATTGGCATAATTATATTATTTATGCCTTATGGACCCATCAACTGAGTATTTGCATGACCATAGGAACCACTCCTTATTGTCTTATTTAAGGTACATAATTTGTATTTAATTTAGATCTAGAGATATTATCCTTTCATTTTTATCTTAAATTTATCATCAAATAAAATGAATATTGTGAAAAGAGGTTACATAATTTGTAAATTTTGGATGAAACATGAATCCATGCTCTTGAACATATACAAGTATATCAGAACTGAAATCATAAATCATATATAAGAAGATTCAAACATGGTAATTTCAAAGTGGTGACTTGGTACTAAAATAAAATCAAAAGGACACTAATGCAGATAAATAAATCAAACTAGATTGGTTAGGACCAATTGTGATTATGGAGAAGCTTGGCACAAAGGTTTATAATTTACCTTAGTTGAATGAAACATGTAAAAAACACTATAAATGTCACTCACTTTCATCTTTTTTACATTTAAGTGCATTAACTACAAAATATAAAAATCAAAATTTAAAAAAAATTAAAATATTAAAAAATGCAAAACCAAAACCTACACATGACATTATTTTCTATTATGTATAACTAATTGATGTTATTTATCATTTTTTCTTGAAAAAAGTCTATAACTTCATATTAGATATAATTTTAAATTACATTTTGTAGAACCAATAACATATTAAATGAAAAATAAATCAATAAAGGGAAAACCCGAACAACAGAAGCCCCAAGAGGGAGAAAAGTCTAACATCCAAGACCAAAAAGAAAACTGTAGAGAAATTTAGACAAAAATGAATAAAAAATATCAAGAATGAAACAAGAGCATAATAGCAACCGAGAGTCCAAAGAGAATCAACCTCAAAGCACTAGCACAATAAAAAAATCTATAAAATAAGATTGATGAAAGTAAACATTGAAAAACACCAAAGTAGAATCAAGAAATCAAGTCAAAGGGAAACGAGATAAAAATACTCCATTAAGGGAAGATCAAGGAAGGGGGACTGATTAACAATAGAATCAAAACTTAATCTTCCCACTAGCCTCAAAACCAATGAAGGAAAAAAAAATAAAAAATAACCATAGAACACAACCAATAAACTATGCTTCCAACACTAAAATTTGATGTAATTATGGAATGTCATGTTCAAGGTACTCATTAATAACCCAAAGGTTAGTGTCCAAGTTCAACCCATCCTTGGATATGGAATCCACTTCAACATTTACATCCCTATACACATGATTAAAGGAGATGGTGCAAAGGATAGAAACATCCTATTAGTCAAAATGAGAAGGAGAAGAAGGCACATGCTATCCATCGTGGATACCCCCATTAACCAATTGAGTACAATTGAAGAATCCCAAAAGATTTAAAAAGATCCCACTCCATTATTAAATGCTAGCCTAATGATAAGCTTGAGTGACATTATCTCTATAAAATTATTAGTACCTTCTCCTAAACTAGCCTTGAAGTAGAAAAAGTGTTTGTAGTTAATAAAAAGTGTTCCACAAACACCAAAAATAGATGTGGTGACTTGAAAAGTGCCATCAAAATATCCCCAAGCATTTAAAGGATGAATGTGAGGATGTACAAGTGAGAATTATCTTAGAGTTTTTAGAATGATCTTGAAGTGCCCAAAAATGAGTCAAATTATGAAATACATTAGAAAGTAAGAATGTAAGTTCCTTGAAAGATGTAGGCATTTTGATCAAGACATATGCCTCATGATAAAATCAAAGGTAATTCCTTTAGCAGTGTTAGCTCAAGATTTTTAAACCAATTTTCAAAGAAATTTACAATAGAAAAACCCTACCAAATGTCTCCTTCACCTATGGAATCCTCTATCTCTACCCAAATCTTAACCAAAAAATTATAAATGACTAGAATGGGGAACATAGCCTTTAGGTCTTGATAAAAAATATTGTAATTCCCCTGTCCTTACCAATGTCATTTTTGAAGGACCTAACAAGTTATATTTTTATTTATTAATGTGAACCACTTCAAAATTTTAGTTTTCTGAGGGGAATTAATCTACTGAATGTTTTTCCACCACATCGGTTGACATCAGTGGTAGTATTGAGGAATTTGCACTGATATCCAAGAACTAAATAAAAATCACCCAACATTGGGTTCAAGGATGAAAAAATAACATCATATTAATTGGAGAGTCTAAAATGGCTCCATTTCAATATCTAAATATAAGCATCCCACCTATTGTTAATTACCCCAACTAACCCAAATTTTTTGAACTTTTCCAACCTTGACACCAAGGGTTTGTGAGGTTTTTATCCATATCTTAATCCAAAAAGGAGATACCAATCTCTTTCAAAGAACCAATAAAATCCTTAGCTAGTTTTTAATAAGCACATATCCCACACAAGGATCATTCCCCACTTTACTTTGGTACCAGACCCAACGTTCCATTTAAGCCAATTATTGATAATAGGGAAGGAAAGGAAATACACTTTACACATAATAGAAGCAATGGTACATGTTTTGAATGGACTTTTAATCCATTATTCAATATTAATTGATATGATTTGCTTTTGGTTAATGATTTGATGCCATAATCCCTTCTTGGTGATAATCCTCCAAAGAGATTTTGTAGCTAACACCTCACCAAAAATGTGTAAATATTTTAAACCCCATCCACCAATATCCTGTAGTTTTTTAAGGGTCTTCTATTTGACAATAGATATGCCATCCTTTGCTTACATACCAGTCCAAAGAAAGTGGAAACATTTATAATAAATCATGTTAAGTACACCTTTAGGGATATGGTCCAAAGAAAGCTAGTATACTAGAATAGATTCCAACATTGTTTTAATAAGAATAAGTCTTCTAACAAGAGAGATCAAATTATTTCACCAACAATATATCCTTTTTTCCACCTTTAATATTAACCATTTCCAATAAATCTTCTTCTAATCATTCAATTTTAGTAGGAACCCTAGTTACTTGAAACTCTAAGAAAATTATTTATTTGAAAGGGTAAACCCTCTATAACCTCACAAGTCTAGTGGGCATCCAAATCATAAATGTAGATGCTAGACTTATACACATTTAATATCATGTTGGTGGCCCCACCAAAAATATCCAAAACCTTCTTAATTTTATAAATGTCCCTATAAGAGTCATCATATAACAAAAACACATAATCCACAAATAAAAACTATGTGAGGAAGATAGTCCTACCAAACTTAACCCCTCTTAGAGAAATCAATCTCTTAGTATTGATAATGAACTAACTAATCCCATTAGCAATTAAAAGAAAAATTAGGGGGGGAGAGGACAACCCTGACTAAGATGACATGAAGAATGGAAGAATGTGGAGGTTTAGCCATTAATGAGTAAGGAAAATAAAATCAAAGACAAGCAACCCATGATCTATTTAACTAAATGAAGATAAAAACCAATATGAATTATAATTAGTCTTAGGTAGAGCCAATTAGTTTTATGAAAATCCTTGGAAAGATCTAACTTTAGAACCACTTCTAAAAGTTTATTCATTTTGATAGTATGTAAACCTTATTGGGTAACCCCTATAGCATCATGATTTTTTTCCCATGAAGAAAGCCAAATTGCTCATTTGAGTTATAATTTTAGAGAATACCTATAATCTAGATGGAAATGATCTTCATGATGATTTTATATATACAATTACATAAGAAAATTGGCTAAAAATCATCGAAGGAGGTTGGGGTGTCATTATTGGGAATGATATTAGTAAAGGAGTAATTTAAAGCCTCATGAACCTTACTCAACCACCTAAAATCCTAAAAAACTCTAATAACATCCTCCCTAAGCAGATCAAATAATCCATCAAAGAATTCAATTGTCCATCCATCAAGCCCCAAATTCTTGTCCTTGTGGAAACTAGCCATAGTAGACAATAACTCATCCCTAGTAATTTTCACCTTGAACTTCTCATTAACATCCACATTGATGAATCTAGTAAGGAAAGAAGAGTGTTTAAAAATATCTACAATGTTCACTTTGTTTTTTTCCTTATATTGATTTTAAAAGTGAGAAACTCCCAGGTCAATAATCTCATGAAAGGTCTACATTGTGGAACCATTCATTTTTGCATATCCTAAATAGTGTTCTTGATTTTTTTTTAGTTGATTTTTTTTTTAAAAATAATGATGTTTTCATCTCCCTTTTCCATCCATAGAACTTTCACTTTTAATTTTTGTTGAGATTCAATATTGGCAAGCTACTCCCAAAACTTCTACTCGAATGCTTTGATCCAATTTTTAGTGTACTCATTAAAATATTAGTCAATTCCATCACAATAGATTTAATATCTATAATTTTATAGACATATTATGTCTTTTTCATTAGCATATTGTTTGATGACAATCCATTTAGTAGTTTCATTTTTCACTCTCTTAATATTTATGGTAAATTGCATACTAGCCAATTCCATAGAAAAGCATAAAAGATATCCCACTCCCAAACTATATTAATAAAGTATTGATCTTTAATCAATTAATATTGAATTTAAATGGGCTTAGTGGCTTTTGGTCTCCTTTTTTTATTTTCATTAGAATGGAGAGCTGATCAAAATTACCCCAGAAGACACCTAAGATCTATTTTTCAGAGCTAGTTAAAAAAGAATGAGAGATAAAGAATATATAAAGCTTATTATCCACACTATCCATCCCAATTATCATGTTCCACCAAGTGGGAACCAACTTAGTGGGTTTTAAGTCCACCAAATTATATTCCTCAAATTTATATAAAAATTAGTTAGCCAAGAGATCTATTTTGGTTACATCTCCCCACATGTCAACACTTTTTGTGTTAAAATTAAGGTCACCCCAAATAATAAATTTCTCAGTTCTCAAAACATTATGGTTGAAAAATTAATCATAGAATATCAATCATTCCTCAAAAGGGCCTTATATATTTTCCATGATTAAATGTTTTCCCAAGATCCAATGAATGAATTTCCACCCTTATACTAAAAGGGTAAAAATGGAATTGACCAATTTAAATGAGGCAGTTATCCAACCTAAAACTAAACCACCCATGTTTCCAATATTTTTGATAACCAAGAAATCTTGATAATTTAAAAATTTAGACAAACTTTCAATGACCTTACTCCCTTCCCCCTTGGTTTCTTGAATCAAAATCATGTCTAGCTTGTGCACATGGATAATACACTTCAAGTTATTATTTTTGGATGTATTGCCCAACCCTATTATATTGAGTGATAAAATGAGTATTAAAAACTATATCACTAGGGTTGTCCCCATTCCAAGGGCCCTTTTTATATATTTTTATTTGTCTTGATGAATTTCCCTCGCTATTGTGGTTTGTGCATTAGTGAGCCGAGAAGTACAACCTTTATTTGAGAATGAATAATTAGCACTCAAGTTATTACCTAAATTTCCTTTGATGCATCCTTATTTATTAATGACTTGATCAAGTCATGATATAATAGGATAATACATTTAGATGGAAGTGGATAATATTTTAACCAAGGATAATTCAGAAGAGGATAGGTTGTATTGTGTTGTCATTATAAGGTCATCCACAAGACTGGTATTATTTTGAATAATATTTACCTTTACTTTGAATTAAATATTCATTTTCTCAACCAAATGGATTTCAAGAGATATATTATTTAGTCCAAGTTATTTATCTAACCCTTTACTCTGATAAAAAAATCTTAGGGCTCACTATGAAAGATACAAAGTTGGATGTTTCAATAAAAATTACTGGTGAAATAAAAGAGCTAACACGACTATCCCAATGGAGGGAATGTTAAATTTTAATGGAATAAAGTAACATCACATCCTTATGATATTTTGTCAAAGACACAACCAAATATTTAATTTTCCTAACCATGTAAATGTCATCTCCCATATAAAAATAAGAACATCTCTTTGAACACTACAATGGACTCATTTGGTTGGCATCCACTATCTTCGCTAAACAATAGACCCTAATATCAAAATTATAAAAATAATCAAAAATTCCCATTGAGATAACTTCAATCACTCTTTTGGATCAAAAATTAGTAGGTGGCCTCCTCCTCCTGACTATGGGATTAAAGTAGAGAAAGCATTCATTAACAAAGCATCCATAGGAATGGCATGTAACACACCTAAATATAACACCCATGTATTCTAATGGTTGATTATAAATCCAAAGCCCATATTCCAAGACTATATTCTATTCTATCCCCTCCTACATCGTTAAGGCTACCATAATATTTATTACTTTTTTAGAGGGATCATCAAGATATCTATAATCTACTTCATGGAATGTCCCAATGCTATCTCTGATTACCTTAAAAATATATTGTGTCCAAAATTCTAAGGTAAGGCCTGACAATTTAACCCAAATTAGTTGTGTCAATGATTTATCCAACTTGGGATCAAATCCCTATGACCACTTCTTAAGGGTTAGTGGGGTTTTCCCCTTCAAAAATATTTGATCCATAATAATATTCACATCATCAATGGATTTCAGAACAAAGGCCATCTAACCCCTAACTAAAACGTGAAAAACTAGAATCCATCCAAGGAGAGCTTTCTAGAAAATAGTCATGTAGTTATCTAAATTTGTGACATATATCCTTCTTCTAAAACATATCTTGTTAGGACAGTGTTAGCTAGCTCTTTGCCATGGTCCATCTTGGTTTCATAAACTTTCTTCCTATTCTACCTGGGCTCACCTTTGGAATATTCAAGAATTGAGCCTATGTAAGGTATTTTTGTAAAATCACAACATTGGTCTTAAGAGGAGTCCACTAATGTAGAACATTGTTCTAGGCCTATAGTAAGAATAATGACTTTTGATGCATTCCTTATTTAATCTTTATCATGTGTAAATAGGCCTCATATGATTACAAGGCTAAAACTATCAAAACAAATATTCCACCTTCATATGCCTATAAGAAGTTTCCTATAGAATGAAATCGTAAAGGTAATAATATAAGTACACTTGGAATAAATTTATAAACATTTGCCTCCATTCACTAAACATGGACCAAAGTATCATGTTTGTTTAGCATGTTTGGCCTCTTATTTCCATGATCAATCGAACATTGTTAAAACCCTTAAATAAAAAAATATTACATATAGTTTCCTTTAATTGATGTTATTTATCATGTACATAGTAAATCATATATCTATTTTATATGCACATGATTTTAAATATATAAATGAGTTAGGTGCATATGATACATGTTACATATGAACACATAAATATAAATGTGTGACATTCACAACATCCAGAGGCTACTTTTTTACATTATGGGTATGCATACACTAGGGGTATATTTATAAAACTTATCAAGATGTATCTATATATATTAACCCATTGATCATAGTAGATTGTACACATGAATTTCTCTTTCATTTAATTTTAGGGTGATATTTCCTATGGATATTTATTTTTATATACTAGATGATGATACTGATTGATTACACATACTAGGATAGATTGCTCCATTATTGTTTTATGCTAGTGATTATTACATTTATTTGATTATTTATGTGTGTTATGTATGTTCTTGATTATGTTTATGTCATTTCATATATCAATTATGTCATATGTTCCTCTAGTCCATGTCATGGCCATGTTATGTGTTGAGTCAGAGTTGAGTTATGTCTTAAGTGGTTGTGTGCTTTATGATGAAGATTTTTTGTGCATATCTATGTGTGTGGATATATTTATAATTATTACTAATATTGGTCCATGATTTCTATCACACATTCTTATATTATGTGTAGTGTAATGATTTCTATTAGGCATCTACTGTATTACTTATTACTACATGCCTAATTATTATATCTATTTGACATGACACTTGTATGCCCATTAACTTGGATTGCATGTTTCATATTTGATTTAATAATCAAATATTTATATGATTCCATATTTTATCATGTTAGTATTCATGACATATATAATTACATTGTCCTATGTAACACACGATGCACAAAACTCTTTATTTTAAGATGAATAATTCACAAGATTCATCCAATCTAATAAGGAGGCATATAGTGGGCTTGTCTTAAAGATTCAAGCCATGACAAAAAAAATAGTTAATATTTTAGATTAGATTTTATGATTTAGATGGGGAATATTGGACATCTTAAGGCATATATGGGGAATTATATGTGATGATAATGGATAGTTTACATATTCCATGACATTCTGAGATAAATTATACAATTCAAACTAAGCATATATACTATATTTATTGGATATAGTAGATTAATAAATGAATTATGGTATACTATATCACTTGGGGGTGCAAATGGAATATATTTAGGTCATGAATATTATTCATGCAAACATGTTTATATTTATTATACTGAGGATTGATAGGGAGAAATGGTACTATATAAGCACCTTAGATCTAAAATCAATCTAAAATGATTGATTCATAGTTTTAGTTTACATATGAACCTATTTTTGGTTTCTAAATTTACATAAAAACATGTTTTAGGGTTCCATCTTGGCATATGAACCTAGATTAGGGTTCCAAAAATATGTTACAATGATATTCTAAATAGTGTCTTTGAGGATTATGTGGACTCAAATTATAACACTTATCCATTTCTAATGGTGGTTGATGCATTAATATTCCTCAACACATGAGTTTAGTAATTTCATCTCATTGGGTATAATCACCCCATGGCATTCTTTAAATAATTTCAAAAAATAGTATCTTGGTTCATATATCCTTAGATGTATTCATTCCTTGAATTATCAATTTCAAATAATTCAATGATCTAGATTATTTCATATTTTATATCATTAGTGGACATTAATCTATACATATTTAATTACATGTTTTCACATAGAAAGTGGGAGATTTGGGGCATACTTGTCAGCATCAAGTGTGATTAATCAAAGTTTAGCAAATTTATTCATTTATCCTTTTAATCTAGAGTTTTTAATACTATAATAAAAGGGAGGCATTTGTAGACACCTAAATTTTATATTATACACATGAAAATACCTATTTTGACACACTTTGATGTACTTGGACTTGTGCACATGCATTTGAATATTTTTCATACTTTCCTCTATTCGTTTATTCATCTATTACCTTGGCTAGCCTAATTTACCATTAAACATATTTCAGATCACCCTAGTCTATGCAAGAATGATCCACAATCATAAGTATATTATTTTTATATCTCTGATCCTTAATTTTCCATCTCAAGGGAATATTGGAAACAATTAGATAGTTATAATTTTCCATAGATTCCCTCCTCTATCAATAATGTCCAGACACACTAAACAACTACTTTTCAATTTGAAACATATCTAATTGATTAGCCTATGCACATTTCATATATCAGTCACATGGGGAATATTAAAGAGTCATCTATGAATACAAATCAAGCCTAAGGTCATACTCACTTGGTCACTTTCTCACTACTTGATAATCAAAATGATAAATATATTAAAAATCCCTTGAGACATTACCAAAAAATCATACATATCTAAAAATCCCAAAATGAGAAGCCCTATATCCAAGTCTAAATAGAAACACAAGGTTAAAGTTTCATGTTGTCAAATGTCAAAAGATAAAAATTACATTTAATTCTAACATGATCGTAATTGTGCACATATACACATATGTGGGAAAGCTATGTGTAATTTAATCCCTCTTCATATTATTATAATGTAGACAATGCTTAATCAATCAACAAGAAGTGGTTTGTGATATCTCACCATCTTTGCAAGTCAATATGGTATCAAAATTAAAACTAAGGTTTCATGGCAAAGAGAATAAAATCAAGGACTAATGTATTGGACAAGGGGAAAAAATTATACAAGAATCATCTACAAGTGTAGGTGCGATAATCTAAGGTAGCACAAATTTGCATAGTTGATTGGGAAAATATTGGTCTCTATAGGTATTTGAGCTTCATCATTAACATCCATGCAAGTGAGGCCTTATTTCTTGATATGAACAGTCATAGAGTATATAAAAATCATTTTCAGAGACTTTAACATAGGCAATGAACAATATAAACTAGAAAATTACCTAAGTGCATTTATTCTCCCTCGTTTTGTCAATTCTGAAAATAGTAAGCACAATCTCAATATTCCTTTTACATTTAGAAATTAATGGTTAATGTACTATTTTATGCAATATAAATTTTAAAAGCTTTATCTTATTTTAAATTACATTAATAAAAAAATAAACAAAATAGGTTTATATACTCTTTTTATACGGTTTGCTTAATTATTTTCCCTAGTTTTGTGCATGTATCTTTCAAGCCCTAGCTCAAGCATGACAGAAAATTATTTTGATACATTTATGGATCCTAAGCCTTTTTTTCCTCATTATATTTGAGATAATTAATGTGATATTTGGAAGGATGATAAATATTATTATGATGACATTGAAGATGAAACGATAAAGCAACATAATTTTTACCCTATAAAACCATGTGAAAATGTAAATAATAAGAATTTATTGAATGTTAAATTTTTTGTTCTCATAAATATAAAATTCCAATTTTTATACACAAATAAATTACTAAAGAAAGAAATGATGAATCTTGTTTTAATAATACCAATGCTTATGTTTTATTCTTGATTTGAATACAAATGCTGAAAAAAATACAAATATTATAAATACTTGTCTTTCCACTGGTCTAAATGAAAATATTGAAATTGATGTTTTAAATGAAAATTCGTTTTTCTATTCTTCCTTTGAATAAACCTCTTCACACTATAGTTGTAACAATGAATGAGCTTATTACCATGATGGATTTAATAGATAAATTATAAAAATATGTACTAGTTCTAGATTTAAAGGTTATGTCACTTCTAGATAAATTTTTACAATCACATATACCTTACTATGAAACTCATGATTTATATTGGGATTTTATTTTTACAAGATCTAATACTAGCCATGTGCCAATCAAGATAAATCTTAATCCATTGGATAATCTTCAAGAGTCATTTATAACAAATAATGTACCTTCCTTTAGTAGGTCAAGCCAATTTAACAAACCTAAAAAAAAAAACAAAGTGAAACACTGTAGAATTTAATTGATAAGAACATGATTCTTTTGACTTATATTAATCATTATGACTGGATTTATGTACCATGCACATTTCATTTCAATTTTTTTTACAAATATCATATTGTCAATGGTCATTCAACAAATTATTGTCCTATTTTGAAACATAAAATACAAGATATTAATGACAATGGTGACCTACATTAGACACATATCACCAAAATAATTTATCTAATATATTAGTTTAAAAAGGCTAAAATTTAAGCATAATGCACCAATTTGTGATTTAACACCACTGTGTTAGTTTCATGGCATTAGTTGTATAGCACTATAATTTAACACCAAAAATGAAAATAAAATGTAACATTGAATATATAACATTATATATGGTGTTAAATTTATAATGTTTAAAACCAAATATATAACACTATAAATTTAACACCATAAATAATGTTATGTATTATGTGTTACATGTTATAATCATTTTTGGTGTTAAAAATAATATCAATGGTGTTAAATTACAAATTGGTACATTAAACTTGAGTTTTAGTGTTCTTTTAGTTATATATTTGTCAACTTTTTGTAATTTATATATAATGTTACATAGTCAATATTATATTATATAATCAAGTTTTCTATTAAATTAGTGTTACACAATAATTACAATGTGGCTAACATCATTGGTGTTAATCACAAATCAGGGTATTATGGTTGAATTTTTGTGTCTTTTTAATGATATATTAGCTAAATTCTTGTCATGTAAGAATATACACAAAATAAAAACTAAAGATTGATTGATTTTATATAGTATAGTTATAAGTGTAATGATAAATGTGTAAATGAGTTGTGACAATATAGAAGTCACATATATTGTTTCCCAAAATGTGTCAACAGTGTCATAGAATGCAATGATTACAAGGCATGTACAAAATTAGACAATAAAAATTAATAAGCTTCTCCAGTCATATTTTTTTTCTATCAACACAATCTTTTTCATTTGAACATGGTCAATTCAAACTTTTTTATAATTATCTTCAGTACCAACATACCATGCATGATTAGAAATAATATTGAACATAATATATAAATTAGCAAGCCTCAAACATTGTGTAGCCATCCTCTTAATCATAATAATGAAAAGAATTGGTAAAAAATACCTAAGCAACAAAGATGAAGTCCAAATTTTAGGTTGGATTTGAGATGTAATATCTCCTCAGAGTTCAATTTCAAGTTAAATAGGTGAAGAATGTACATAAGTGACATACATTTTTAGACATCACTGACGCAATGTGTATAATCTAAATGTTGTTTAATAAAAAACATTTAGTTCCTGAAATTTATATTGTGATTACGATGTTATAGCATTTAATGATACATCTACAATAATTTATTGTAGAATATTTGCAATGCATCAATGAGTAGCAAACTTCATTATTGTGTAATGATACTTCAAAATTAGAAACCATCCCAAGCTATAAAATAGAATGATGAAATGTTGATGACATGCATGGGTAGTTACATCCCTTTTCTTTGACCCTAATTCAAATAAGGTAAATCATACCAAGCTCTAAAAGAGGGGTATGATAAATGCCCAATGTATCGTAGAAGGACCCCTACATTTCTTTCTCAAAAATTTGTATCTTACATTAATAAATGGCCTTTTTAGATAAAATAAATCTATCTTTTCCTTTGCATAAGAGCCATGTTGCAAGAAACACAAAGCTATCTCTGCGTTTTCTGTTAAAATGCATTGAAATAGGTACATATTTGGCATGAGTTATGAATGGTCTTTCACCCATCGCATAGGTGTTAAAGACATCATTTTACATGTCACATAGCCAAAAACATAGCACCACAATGGTAGAAACGGGAAAAACATAAATGAAAACTATAAACATGTGGTTTTATTGCCTAGGCAATATTGTTTTCCAATTATCGATATACAACAAATGGATAATACATAATGTGAGATAAGAAAGGCAATGTGAATGGATCAAAAACAAAACAAAATCACTTTGAAAACTAAGTAAAATAAAATTTTGGAGGTGCTCTCAAGTCTACCACTTCCCGTGTGGTGCAAGAATGCTCATGCAAAGCAAGAGAAGGCAAATGATGTGAAAATGAAATATTAAAAAATGAAATGCATGAACAAGTCCATTATTCCCATGTTAATATTAAGCTATGAATACATGAAAGCAATACTTGAGATAGCTTGGAGTGCAAACAACACTTTCAAAACCGTGAAGTACATGGAAGTGTTGGCAAAACGTAAAAATCTTATTAAAAAAAATTCAATTAAAACAATGTTGTTATGCTAAGAGTTCCTGAATAGCCATGCAAAGAGTGAGAAAGTAAATATGAAAACATTTGAGATAGATTTATTTTTCTTAAATTATAACTTATCTATTATTTTTATAAAAATTTAAAAAAAATAAATGTTTTATCTATGTTTTTGTTTTACTGAACACACCCCCCTCTTATTTTTTTTAAATAGGGGCCATTACAAATCTGAAAAGCCTAACTTTGATTTAGAAGTCTTTTTTATTGACAATTACATGAGTGCTTAGCAAGGTTTTAGGCCCTAAGCTCTTAATTCCCTTGTTGATGGTTCTAATTGTTAAATGCACAATGTATGTCAATGCAATTAATATTTTCCCATATCAAAGGTTTTTTCCACATTCTATGATTTAATCAAAGTAACATATTAATGTCTTTTAGAAGTTGTTACATATATGCAAGTTTTCTAAATTCACAGGAAAATTACAAATGGAAAATCCAAAGTCTTCCGGGTTTTAGTTACTTTTGGTCTTTGAAACTTGTGGACGTCACTCAAATTGGTCTTCATGACTTTTGGGCATCGTGTATTTTAGGCTTCATGTGTCTGAAACGTCACATCTTTCGGTATTTAGAATTTTTACATTTCACGTCTTTTGTCTTCCTAAATTTTTTACATCGTGTCTTTTGCATGTCACAGATTTTGTCATTTCACAACTTCTGTACTTCATAACATTCAAGTTTTTTAAACTTTTAAATCTTTGCAAAATTTTATCTTTGTAGGTTTGGATCTCACGTATTTTGGTTCATTGCATGTTTTGGCCATTGCTACTTTTGGCCTTCGCATATTTTGATCGTAGCGTACTTTAGACTTCACATGTTCCTGAAAAATGGCCATCACGTGATTTGTCTAAATGAGAATTAAAACAATCCACGAAACCTAACTTTTGATATTGTGCTACTTGGTACAACTACCTTAACACAAAACTAGTGACCAAGAGATACATATCTAGGGATAACAACATGGATTTTTTTTGAATGCATGAAGGGTCTATGTGGCATACCCACCAAAGTCAGCTGCCAAATTATAATTATAAGAGAAAAACAATTTTGAAGGTGTTGGGCATTAATGGTGCATGAACTAGAGTTAATGAAGATATCTTCGATTTATGAATTATAAAGAGATGTCTCATTATTGACTATCAAAGAGTTTAAGAAAACTTGCATTCTACATAGATCTAAGAGCCCAAGTTTTCTGCATTCCCTTATGAATTACTTCTAGCGATCAATCATTTCAATTATCACTTAAATTATATGAGTGAACCAAGTATCCAATGGCTTCCTCATCCAAGGAATTCAAGGGAGTGATGACACCATCAACACAATGAAAATAGAGATGCCTCATCATTTGATTGATACATCTAAATTATTTAATTCTTTAAAAGAGGATGGTAAAAAATTGAATTTTATTATAACCTTCATTACCAATAAGGCCTTCGGCCATCGAGATTTGATGACTCCTCTAGAGGAAACAAATTCCCTCAATTTGGTGTTTATCAAAACCCAAGAAGTTAGACAATGGGTATCTAGAGTGCAAGCTTTAGTTCTAAAATTAAGTAAACACAAAAGGTAGGGTATATAATTTTTTCAAGAATTAATGTTGTCTCAAGCAAGAGACACATTAGGAAAGTTAATAAAAAGTGATAATTTTGACAAGTTACTCCATCATGCACCTACGAATTTCAAATATAGTCTTCAGGGATGTACATTAGAAGAGAACAAGTAGGAAATTCACTTCACCAGAAAGAAGGTGATTAAAGTAGAGATATTCCAAGTGGATTTCAAAACTAATAAAATAGAGCAAGGACTCATATTGAAAGAGGTATCTAGAGTGCATAAGCCATCCTTTATAAATATGGGCATAATCAAGCCTCAATATGATCGTGCATGTAACTAATATTTGGACAAAAAGGCAAAGATGTAGGCCACAATAGGAACTTTAAGTTCCACTTGATCTCCCTCTCTAGTCTATCATCTAATTCAAGTATTACACCCTCGACCATGCAATCCTTGATAACAAGTAAACTTTAGTCTCTTGAGTTAATATTACATACATTTTTTGCATAAAAGTTAACATATGTAACTGAGGCTTCCTTTTATTTGTATGTTGTTCACATTGCATGTAAAAGTTAATTGTATAAAATTATAACATACATGTGTTGCATAATTTTGTAAGTACATGTTTTGTTATGAAGATATAGTTTTAGTCGTATCTAATTATACATATAGAGTTTGCATTCTAGTAGGACTTTAATCCTAGTCATTAGCATATAATTCTTGCTTTGTGCATGATTTGGAGAATGAGATGACCCTGGCCCCAAATCTATATATACTTGTAATTTTCCCTTTTACACATGAGTTGTACTTTTGATCAATAAAGGAAGAGATCTTTTAATTGTCATGCAAATGTGTATATGAGTTTCTTTTCTAACTTTGTGTGATTTAATTATTGATTTATTTCAAGCTAATATCTCAATTTAAATTCACCTTCTATAGTGGATATCCTAATAAGTACTTACCATATCCTAATATTTCTATAGTGGATATCCTAATAAGTACTTACCTAAACTTTCTATAACCTTCCAAAGAGATATGGTAAGGTAGGATTTAATTAAAAATCTAGTATAACCATCCAATGCTCATATTGCTCAAGTGTAGTTATGGTCTTCAAAACATATGAGTCTTTTCCCAAGATAGGATGACAATCAACTAGAGGATAATTGGGATTAGATCCTAGATTTCTAGTAATTTTAGAGAGGTAATTACAATTTGAGGAACAATCAACTGTTCACAACATCTACTCCTCCACACAACACGACTATCCCCTTGGATCTGAAGGATAATAAAAGTCCACTCCCCCAAAAGGGAATGAACAACCCCTAAACATGAAAGCATAGAACAAAGGAGGATACAACATCATGGATGACATGAAGAAAATAAAATCAAACTAACTCTTTATGAGTTGGCTCAGATTACAGAAGAAAAGGAATTCTTATTGAAGTCTATTATAGGAAAACATGTTGAAGACAAGATGAAATATGCTCATATAAATGTTATATATAAAAGTTAGTCATAGGTGCCTCCCATCTTGTTGACTATCACAGAATTTGGTAAGAGTATACATAACTGCTTAGTCAGTTTTGGATCTTCGGCCACTGTAATGCCAACATCCATATGCCAAAAGATTTGGTTGACTCCAAACCTACCCAAGAGGATGGTTTTGTGGTTGGATAAGATAATAGTACCCATGGTTGGAGAATTGAAAAGTGTACGTATTAATTTTACATTTGAGCCATGCATACATATGACTATAGACATACTCATGGTATATATCCTAGGAGGATAGGGATTTATACTAAGTAGGGATTTGTCCAAAACACTAAACAAATATGTGGCAACAAACTTTCCCACATATGGCTACCATGGAGAGGAATTATGAATCAAATTTGAATAGATTGGGAGCCTAGGATAAATCATCCCATTATATAATACAATGACAATAATGAAGAGTTTAGCTATGAATATCCTAATATAGGGATTAACACCTTCAAAACGAAGTAGGGAATGCATGAGCCAGATATTCATGAACCTTCACAATTATGGAATTCTCATTTTGATGGTGTGAGATCTAAACAAGGATCAAGTGTTGGTGTCAAAATAATTGACCCATAGGGTAAGAAGCACCTATATGTATACATATTACAATTGTATTTCATGAACAATAGAGAAGAGTATGAGGCACTCATCTGGGGACTAAAATTTTCCCTAAAGAATAATGGCAAGAAGTTTTTGATTCATGGAATTTAGGGCTGGTAATTAATTAGGTCAAGAACAAGTACTAGTGTAAGTTGTCATATCTCAAAAGGTATAAACATAAGGTTTAAGATATGATTAAATCATTTAATATAGTGGTGGTCTCAAGAGAACTGAACCAAGTTGCTAATTTATTAACTAATTTAGCTACCAATTTAGCACCATTATAGGAATTCATGTTGCTAAGAATTTTTTGTAGATCTCTTGCCTTACTGATTAGTTCATAATAATTTGGATATTTTATAGGTGTTTAAAGAGGACTAATAAATTGTACAACTCTTGACTATTTTAGGATAGTTTGAATCTCAAATCATTGATGATAAAGATTTTAGATACCTAGTCAAAGACAAATTGAGAGAAGAATTTGTCCAACTCAAGGAAAATTGTCTACCCCTAGTTATGGTTTCCTTAGAAAAAACATTTGACATGGATCCTCAAGCCCTAGAGTGAAGATAACCCAAATTCAATAAGTCTAACTTCAAAAAATAAAACTTAGGCAATGTTAATTATCCACACTATGGTAACATTGGTCTAAGCTAAACTCAAGAAGAAAATAAAAAGGTGAGAGATTTGCTCATTCAATATAAGGGCATGGTTGCTTGGAATTATGAGGACTTAAAGGTTTTTAACCTGAAATTTATCATACATACAATCCCACTAAAGTAGGACCATAATCCATTCAAACAAAGCCAAAAGATATTTAATCCAATCTTGGAACCCCTTATCCATAAGGAAGTACAAAAACTATTAAGTGTTAGAACTATGTTCCCTATCAGACATTCAACCTCAGTTGCCAATTTGGTACTAATCAGGAAAATAATGGGGAAATCAAATCATGTGTCAACTTTAGAAATCTAAATAAATATTTTTAAAATGATAAATATGTTCTTCCTTCTCTAGATGAGGCAATCCATGTAGTAACCAATTTTATAATGATGTCTTTCTTAGATATGTTCTCAGGTTATAATCAGGTGATAGTGGAATTTGAGGATATACTGAAGAATGCAATTACTATGAAGTGCGGTAGTTATACATATAAAAGGATGCCTTTTGACCTGATTAACATGAGATCCACCATTCAATGGGCTATGGATCATAAATTTAAAGGAATGGTAGGTAAATGTATAATCACTTATATAGACGACCTCACTATTTTATCAAAGAATAGAAATGATCATATAAGCTATTTATAATCAATATTCAAAAGATGCATAAGGTTTTAAATCTTGATCAACCCTATGAAGAGAAGATTCAGTGTCACAAAAGTTAAATTATTAGGACACATCATCACCAAGTATGGGATCACCATTTATCTAGATAGGATTCAAAGAATCTCAAAGGACAACACTCCCAAGTATTAAAAAAAGATCTCAAGTCATTCTTCAGTAAGATCAATTTTTTAGGAGGTTGATTTCTAGTTTTTTAGAGATTGTTAGCCTTCTAAATACAGTGCTAAAATAGTATGGTAATATAGAGTGGACATTAGAATCTCGAAAGTTTTTTCAAAACATCAAATATGTCATTACTTAGGCCATAATGTTAGTCATCCTAGACTTCAATAAATATTTCTTCTATTTTTCCATTTTAGAGCACAAAATTTTTGTTATGCTTACTCAAAAAAGGGATGAAAGAAAGCACCCTATTGCATTTATGATCACAAATTTGAAGGAAGCAAAGCTCAAATAATATATCATAGACAAGTAGATTTATGTTTTTGTTAAAGCAATAAAGAAATTTCAACATTACATTCTGAGGATAAAACTATTGTTATTATGTTAGATTCAGCTATTAAGCTCACTTTGGGACAAAATGAATTGGGAGAATACATAGGTAAGTGGATAGAAAAGTTGTAACAATTTGACATAGAAATTAAATATACTAAAATTGTTAGAGGGCAAGGCATCATTCAACTTATGACTAAACCTGATTCTCACATCACTATTGAGAAAGTCCTTGAGGCCCAAGTATCTATAGAAGACTGGTATGTGAATATCATTTAATAATTAATCATAGGTACTTGTTGTATTAAACTCACCAGAGAAAAAAATGATCCCTACAGAGTAAATATTCTCCTTACATGACTAAAAAGGGAATTATTTACATAATAAATTATGAAAGTATCCACTTAAGATGCATATCATAGGAGGAAGTTCATGAAATTATGGAGAACCTACATCAAAAGATACACAGTGGTCATCCATATAGAAACACTATAGCACATAAGATTCTCAGAATGGGTTATTATTGGTGAAACATATTCGAGGATGTTCACAATCATGTTAGAACATGTTGTGAATGTCAAGTATTTATAAAAAAAGATGTACACATAACAATGTCATTACAACCCATAATTGAAGGAATACCATTTATGTAGTTGGGTTTGGATTTCATCAGTATTATCAATCCAAATTCCTTAGTCAACCACAAGTTTTTGCTTATTGACACATAGTATTATGTTAGGTGGTAATGAGTAATTACAAAACATAAGATGTAATTATTTTTATTGAAGAAAACATCACAAAAAGTTTTGGTACTCCCATGTCTCTAGTTTGTGGCAATGATGCAGAATTTCAACCAGCTAAGTTTATTGAATGGGCCCATGATAACTAAATTATCATTACATCATCATCCAATCATTACCCCAGAGAAATACATTGGCTAAATATACAAATAAAAATATAATTGATGCTATTAATAATCTAATTGCAAGTAATCCAAGAGAGTGGCATAATCTACTGAAATATGCACTATGGATAGACCAAACTAGATATAAATAAGCCCTCAAGGATTTACCATACCTACTAGTTTATGGATGTCAATTAGTATTCCCAATTATGCTTAAATTACAAACATATCAATTCATGCAGGAATATATTGAACCCAATGAGAAAGTGGAGTCCTAATTGTTGGGAATAATAAAAATATAAGATTCAAGGACATAAGCTTTATAAAATTTTAGTGAATACTAGGACCTAGTCAAAAGATGGTATGACAGAAGATCAAAACATAAAGCATTTAGAATATCTAATCTAGTGATTCTATTGGATAAAGTCCATGAAAAGAAAGGGAAACATGACAAATTTACCCCCTTAGAGATAATACTTTATTAGATATCTAAGATCATGGATAACAATGATTTTAATTTAAGGGACTTTCAAGGAAAAGAACTAACATATCTAGTCAATGGTTAGTTTTTGAATTACTACTTCATAGTTGTACCATCTAATGATATCCCTGAGTAATAATGAGTACTATAGTAAAGGTAGGATTATATTAGGTTTATTTATTTCATAGTTAAATTTCCCATTTATACGTCATTTACTTTCATTAGAGTAATTTTATACTTCCTAGAATAGTTTTTTTCTATTTTCTGTATTTTGTTTCATTAGATTAGTTCTCGATTTTATAGATTAGATGTCTTTTTTTCCAGGACAATCTGATCAACTTCTCTTCATATAACCAAGATAATATCTATATCACCATGTTTCTCATGCATGCTAGAGTTGCTAAATAAACCCAAAAAAATTATGGAAAGAACATAAATGGAATACACAATTAGTTTATCTGCAGGTTTTTCGCCTTTGTGTTTGATATTTTTGGAATTCACATATGCAATGAAAATATAACTAAAATGATATCACAATTGAATAATTTTATCATGTTTGTAAATTTTTTTATCACTAATTCATTCAAATTTAAAAAAAAAATCATATCCTTGGATCAAACACACTTTTTCATGTGAATAATTGTTTGAGGTAATGATCATTTATGCATATGTGGTTGATAGGGAGATTCTGGTAAAAAGAGTTTTACTCATACACTCACCACCTCATAGTGATTCATATCCCCTTATTTCATTTATACTTTAAAATAAATAGGATCAATGCATCTTAAAGAGTGATGAATAAATCCAAAAGAAAATCTAAAGATGATGAAAGACTCACATGATGAAATAAGATCAATGCTTCACACATCATGCAAAATTATAAAAGAAAAAATAGGGAATCAATGGTATCTCTATTGGGGATATGAACATCTGGATGATGATAGAGTAATGCCAGATTTTATTTCTTTTTTTATGTTTTAGAAACTAGAATGAAACATGTAGTTTAGTCCAAGTCTTTGATAAAAACTTTAAAAAAAAGGTTAAAAAACGTCATTTCATCACACACAAATCCAAGGTATGAACAAGGTTAACATGTTTATTGAAGTTTTTAAAGTCTCTTTTATGTTCCTAGTTTAATTACTCTTCTCTGGTATGATTTATTATTAACTAAAGATTTTGGGTTATCAAATACACAAGAGTATTCCCCATGTAAGTCACCATGTGTTGTATACAACATACCCCACTCTCAAATTTTTTAATAGGGTCCCATTACAAGTATGAAAATCTTAGTTTTGATTTAAAAGTCATTTTTATTAACAATTACATGAGTGATTAGTAAGTTTTTAGGCCCTAAAGCTCTTAATTCCCATGTTGATGGTTCTTTTTAAATGCACTACTATATGTCAATGCAATTAGTATTTTTCCATATCAAAGTTTTTTTCCAATTTCTATGATTCACTCAAACTAACATACTAATGGATTTGAGAAGTTGTTACATATATACGGGTTTTATGAATTTGAAGGAAATTTACAAATGAAAAATCCTAAGTCTTTAAGTTTTTCATTACTTTTGGTCTTCGAAACTTTTGGGCATCATTCAAATTGGTTTTCATGAATTTTATGCATCATGTCTTTTGTCTTCATGGATTTCAGGCTTCACATGTTTAGAATGTCACATGTTTTAGTCTTCAGATTTTTTTGCATTTTTGCATCATTTATCTTCATGATTTTTACATGTTGTGTCTTTTGGATGTCATAGATTTTGGCATTTCACAACTTTCATACTTAATGACCTTCAATTTTTTAGAAATTTTAGGTCTTCACAACATTTTATCTTTGTGGGTTTGGGTCTTTACCTATTTTCGGTCATTATGTGTTTTGGTTTTTTCTACTTTTGGCCTTTACATATTTTGATATTTGCATATTTTAGGTTTCACATATTCGTGCAAAATAGTGAAGGATTATTTTGACAAAAGTTAAAACATGCAAAAGCCATGAGTCTTCACATTTTACACATCCAAGGCATCACGTAATTAAGATAAATGAGAATTAACAAAAGTTATGACACTCAAATTTTTATATTATGCCACTTAATAGAATTGCGTTAACATAAAACTAGTGACCAAGTGACATGTATCTAAAGATGAAAACATGGCATTTTTATGAGTGAATGAAGGGTCTATGTGGCATATCCATCAAAATGAGCTGCCAAATTTGAATTAAATCAGTAGACAATATTTAATCCATTGGAAATTAATGGTGCATTAACTAGAGTTAATGAAGACATCTTAGAGCTATATGATTGAATTCTAAAGAGATGCCTTGTTATCAATTACCAAAGAGCTTAAGCAAACTTGCATTCTATAGAGAGCTAAAATCCTTGGTTTTTTTAATTTGCCTATGAATTACTTATAACAATCAACTCGTTTAATTATCATGTAAATTATACAAGTGAACTAAGTATACAATGGCTTCCTTATCCAACACATTCAGGGGAGCGCTAACACTATCAATACAATGAAAATAGAGATGTCTCCCCATTTGATTGAGACATCCAAATTATTTAATTATTTGAAAAAGTATGAGAATAAATTGAATTTTCTTATAAATTGTAATAATAATAAGGCCTTCAGCCATCTAGATTTGACGACTCCTCTATAGAAAATGAATTCCTTCAATTTGGTGGTTATCAAAACCCAAAAAAGCTAGATAATGGGTATCTAGTGCACAATCCTTGGTTTTAAAGTTGATTGAGATCAAAAGGTAGGTTATGAAAATTTTAAAATAATTAAAGTTGTCTCAAGAAAGAGGCACTTAAATAAATTTAATGTATATGGATAATTTTGACAAGCTACTCCTATAGGTAAATGTAAATTTTTAAATAGAGTCTACAGAGATGTACATGGGAAGAGATCGAGTAGGAACTTGGCTTTGCTAGAAAGAAGGTGACTGAAGTAGACATATTTTGAGTGGAGTTTTTAAATACAAAATAAGAGCATGGATGCCTATTGATGGAATTTTGTAGAGTGCATAGACCATCCCTTCTAAATATGGATGTAATCAAACCTCAATATGATCGAGCACACAAGTGTTATCAACACAAATGGTGAAGATGCAGGCCACAACAACAACTTTGAGTTTAAATCCACCTATCACTCTAACTCCATAATATATTTCAAGTGCTACCCCCTCAACCATGAAAGACCTCACAATGAGTAAATCTTAGTTTCGTGAGTTAATATTATATATATACTATGTATAAGAGTTAGCATATGTAACTCCATTTGTATGTTGTTCATATTGCATATAAAATTTAACTGTAGATTATTGTAACATACACATGTTTCATAATTTTGTAAGTATATATCTTTCTATGAAGATATAGTTTTGGTCGTATCTAATTATACACATAGAGTCTACATTCAAGTGGAACTTTTGTTCTAATCATTAGCATATAATTCTTGCTTTGTGCATGTGATTTGGAGAATGAGGTGACCCCATCCCCAAATATATATATATATATATATATATATATATATAGACACACACACACACACACACACACACACACACACACACACACACACACACACACACACACACACACACACACACACACACACACACACACACACACACACACACACACTTATGGTTTCCCCTTTTACAGAAGATTTGGAATTTTTATCAATACAAAAATAGATCTTTTGATTATCATCAACTATGTAATATGAGTTTCTTCTCTAGTGTTCTGTGATTTGATTATGAATTTCTTTCAAGCTAATAACTCAATATTTCATTATATGTAATAGTTGTTTTGAAGTTTCTTGTTTATTTAGTTATTGAAGGTGTAGTAATTAGAATTAGAAATAAGCATTTGAATTGACATATACCATAATCATTCAATAAGGCTATTGAGTGGTTCTGGATCATGCAATATGAATCCTATTTTTTTTGCCTTGGTAAATGTGGAGAATTAGTTTTTGTAATGTCTTGTTGCTTTAGATGGTCAATGACCTGACATAGGATAGAGTTGCAAAGTGTATACTCTCTTGTTTATTATAACTTAAATAAGCATTTGAATTGACATATATCATAATCATTCAATAAGGCTATTGAGTGGTTCTGGATCATGCAATATGAATCCTATTTTTTTTTGCCTTGGTAAATGTGGAGAATTGGTTTCTGTAATGTCTTGTTGCTTTAGATGGTCAATGACTTGACATAGGATAGAGTTGCAGAGTGTATACTCTCTTGTTTTTCATAACTTAAATTATTTTCCATTCCAAACTCCATAAGAGTTCCATCTGCAAAGTAATTTCCATTTGAGCAAGACTTTCTTTCTCCATATTATATAAACTCCCCAAGGTTAAAGATAAACTAACTCTCAAACTGACCATTAACTCTATTGGCATTCCTATCACCATATCTGATGATGCATCTATATAATATGTTATCCTTGGGATCTAAACATCCAAAAGAAATCTTTTTTTTTGGTGACACATATGGTACCAGTACTAATTTAATGCATATAAAGACAAGCACCTAGTGAAATGTTGGAAGATTTGTCACAAAGTGTGTAAATTTTTTAGGTATCCTAGTGACAAGTTCTATATATATGAATCCAATCTCAAGAAAATGTGTAATCCCCAATCCAAAGAAAATTATAAAGTGGAGTGCTAATAGAACATTTTTTTGCCAAATATAAAATAATTATTAATGATGTAAGATGTGATAACCAACATAACTGCAATGATATCTAAACCTACCATATAAATAATCAGATAAATTAAAAAAATATCTTCCCATATTTACAAAATTGATCCACATGTAACTCAGATTATCAAAAACATAAACCAACACATAATGCAAGCATTACTCATGTGTTTTATATTTTTGAAACCAATAGCAACATCAAGATAGACAATCATCAAAATTTAGTTGAAATCTGAAACGTATATTTTTCCATGTATTTTCTCAGATGCATGCACTAATTTACCCTTGAAAAGAAACATACTACCAAGATCTGATTGATTGTTGAAATTCTCCCACTTATGATAAATTGACTTCCAACTGTAGACATCCAATTCCTAACACCATTTGTGTTGAAATTGTCAATCTTACTAAGATTGCATTCAAATGCACATTTTAGGTCAAAATCCATAAAAACATACTAAATGGTTCAAAATTTTCATTTACAAGTGAAAATTTATGTCAAAGTATCGCTAAATGGGGCAATGCAATTTATGAGCTAGCTAACTTTGATCAATTCATTTTGAGTCAAAATGACGATTTCACCTTTTATGCTTTGGATCACTCTTTTCTCCTAAATTCATTGGTACATGCCACATACCTTTGTTATTTTGTGTTGAAAAAATCCTAAATAGAAATATGGTTCCAATGCATCTAACATTACCTTTTAATTCTTCTCGAGTAAAATTACAACTCAATAATATGACTTTTTGAGCATTGTGATTAATTGAGGACCAATTTTCAAATAATTGCACAAATGTTGATTAATCTTGTTTAAGGCTAATTAATCCAAATCAAGAGATTAATTGTATTTTTCATGAGATTTGTTGAATATTTATTTTTGAAAATTGATTCATATTAACTACATCATCAGGTGACATCATTTCTTGGGAAGACATCCCTAGGCCATAAATGCCACAAATATCAGGATTATGGGTCACCCATGCCTAATTAATTCCTCCCATGCCTCTTCAATGCCCCTTATTCAAAGTTCATGATGGATATAATTATATATTTCATTCCAAATATTAGGATTATCCATGGCCACACATCTCAATCTTAATATGGACGGTCATGGTTGATCCTGATCAATCTCAAAAATCTATAAATAGAGATGCCATGAACATCATTTCTAAGCTATTTTGGTGCAAGGCTACTATGTTCAAATATCTTCAAAGCTTGAACATTAAAAATTCATAATGTTAAATTATTTACACAATCCTTTGCATTTGGTGATTTGAAATCAATATCCTAGGTTTTATGCAGTATTCTTGAGGCATTGGAGGAGTATACCACCATTGTTGACAAAGACAAGGATGTTTGATCAAGGAAGAACATGTTTTTGAGCCACATGGGTATGGTGAATCCATTTGGGAAGGTAATGTGGTGTTGATTTCTTTTATTTGTATTTTTCTATCCTTCGTAATTCTCATAGGAATAGATAGGCTTGGTTAGTTAGTTCTTTATGCATGTTTCATTATTTATGGATTAATGTTTAAATAACTTACTTTGTATTCCTCTCTACATCGTAGCATGCCCATTGGGACAAGATGCATTTCACACCTAAAAAATATCACTTTTCAACTCTAAAATATCCATTTGAACCCTTAAAAGTCATACACATTTATTTTCTAACATTATTTTGCCATTTTTGTTTGACATGATTTTACATAGTAACTGATGTTAGCAAGTGATACCGACATCAGTTACCTGGCTTAAATAGCATCGGTTAGCAAAAAAAACATTGGTTAGGTCCTGATTAGCCAAAGTAACTATTTTTGGTTGTAATAACTAACATCATTTACTATTTTTTTTTAAACACGGACCGGAGAGCTATTTTTCCAAAGTTCATTATTTAAAGCTAAAAAGAGTTTCAAAGCTAAAGGACATGCTAACATTTTTACTACAAGAATAAGCTTTTGATTTGATAAAAAAATGTTTAAAACACCTCTTGTATGCTTAAAAATCAATTAGGAACTTTATTTTGGTGTTTCACAAAGAGTTTAGATGTTTCGGTGAATGTTTTCAAAGTTTGAAACTAAGAGCAAGGGGTCAAATGAACACCACCAAATATTTTATTTGGGTTTAAAATTAAACAAACTTATTAATTCTTGTTTTCAATAGTTGTTTACTTAGGTTTTGTTTGGCAAAAAGAATAATGTTGCGTGTATGCTCTCCATTTTTCCCCTATAGGGAACCCTTAGAATCAAAAGTGCCATTCCTATTGCAAATAACCTAGTCTAAGGCTTCGAAATAATGTCATCTAAAGCACTCCTCAAAAACTTGTCAATGTTTGCGTGACCTTGAAAATGACCCTAAAGTCTTTATATTTTATTCTTTCTTTATTTTTTATACAAACTTGGCTTGCGAGGGGGATATCATTACCTAGGGGGATATCATTACCTCCCATGAGTTATTTAGGGAAGCTTTGACCCAAGGTTTCACCTCCTAGCATTGACTTCATTTGACTCCTTTGGAGTTGTACATGGGACATATATGTAGTTGGAGATCACACTACACTGAGCGAACAATAGAATGTAGTGGTTGTAAAAAAGACTAGACCCTTTTACAACTAGCCAATGTCACAGTCACCTAATTTTTGTGCTTGTATTTTTCATCATTTGACATGAAAGTCATTATGCAATTGATTCCCCTAGAATGATCAAAACCTTGCTAGTTTAGTAGACCCCACTTTGCCATAACTTATCAGTTTAGACTTAAGATGTTTGTTTTTTGTCATTAGCTTACTTGGTCTTGATTTTTTTCTAAAACTACTTGTTAACTCAATGAACTTAACCAAAACACATTATCCTAAATTTTCTTGAGCAAGGGAGGCGTTACACTATCCAAATGGAAAATTCATATTTTCCTTGTTCAACTTATTATCAAAAGATTTGTGTCATGTCATCCATTTTGGCACAGTCATGCTACCCAATTGATTCTAGATATTTTACCCAATGTGTTTAAATCCTTCATTTATAATCCACATTTGAATTTGAACCTTTCTAAGTTCTAAGGGTTGGTGTGTCAAAGTGGGTTCACCATTTGTGCACTAAGCTTGTTTCAATTTAGGTTCAATTTTCCATTTGGATTGAAGGTCATTTATTGAGACTCAAACCACATTATCATCTTTGTGGACTCAAGTCATCTTACGTATTTCTCATGCTTTGAGTCCTAGAACATATTTTATCCTACTAAAATCATGTGACAATGTTATGTTGCCTATTTGGTCCTAGATTTATACTTAGTGATTCACATATGTTTTTACATCTTGAGTTGCTTTATTCATTTTGTCTTCTTCATAATCTAGAGAGCTTTCCTCTAAAATTCTAGAGTCAACTTGTCAAATTCTAAGCTAAATTTTATAATGTGGGTGTATCACAAAGATCTAGGCTTTGGTGTACTAGTTTTCACCTTAGGTCTTTGAGTTACCTAACTCTCTTCCAATTTATATGATTTCAACTTTACCAAAGGTTGAGTAAACTCGTGAACTAAATCTTTTAAAATTGTGCATAGTTTCAAACCACCCTCCCTTATAGTCTCATTGGTACCTTGGTTATTTGTTTAAAAGAGAGCCAAAACATACTTTAATTGGTTGCCAAAAATTGGTCCAAAGTTAGTCAATACACAAATCAGCAATTTTTAGACATGAATGAAAGGTTCACTTGTAGTGGGACCTCTTATAGCCTTAGTTATGAAGATGAGAAATTTTATTATGGTCAAGATAACCCCATTATTTTTTATGATATCCTCATAACAGTAGGATTTTAAGATGATTACAATGAATATCAACCCCATGAAGATTAAGATGAAGCCCTTCTTAGATTGATAGAATCAGGTGCTAGACTACCTTCTGAATTTCCTACAGAGCAATTCCATACCTTAGTTAGAGAAGGAGAAAAATGATGGTAAGAGCAAGATTTTGCACAAATAGACATACCTTCTTCCTCTAATATAGGAAAGGAAATAAAAAACAAAGTCAAAATGCACAAATCTAGATCTCTTAGCTAAGATCAAGATAATAAGTCAATGATATGCAGATCAACTTGTCACAGACTTAACTGAATCCCTAGTTGCCACTTCAATTAAATATAATGCTTTGAAAGATTAAGGAAATGTGGTTGAAAGTATGCAACAAATATTGGATGAGAACATTACCATAATGGATCAAGGAAATCTAAACAAACAGTTAAAGACATAAGAGACCTTACAAGATGTTCCATTTTACATAGAACATATGTTTTTCAATCATCAATAACCTCTTGTTACTTTACAAACTCAAAAATCAAAACATTTAGTCCGAATTGATGAAATACCTTAAGATAATTTGGCTAGTTATTTTCAACCAACCCAAAGTTTGGTAAATAAACATAGAAATTTCCAAAATTAGCATAGTGCAAAATAGCAAAATTCAGGGAATGTTTTACAATCTAAAGATCAATGGCCTGTGTTCTAAACTCAAGGGCCAAATCAGAACCAAGTCATAGATCAAAAGGTATATACTCCCCATAGATCCACACAAAACTAGGGGCACATTCCACCCCAATAGTAACAAAACTAGATGCACATTGCACCCCAACAATAACAAAACCAGAGGCACATTACACCATAACAACAATAAAATAAGGGGCACATTCCACCCCAATAGCAATAAAACTAGGGGCACATTCCACCCCAATAGAAACAAAATCAGGGGCACATTCCACCCCAACAACAACAAAACTAGGGGCACATTCCACCCTAATATCACCTTATCTAATCCACAAATTCACCAAACATGCAAGAATGGAATTCTATGAAAGAAAATGTCCAAAGATTGGAGTTGAAAAATAGAGTCAAAATTTACAAATTTGATGAGATATGACCATATCCGTTTGACTTATCTATTATCCAAAACCCCTTTCCACCTCATTTTGAGGCACCCAAGTTTGAGAAGTACAAAGGAAAAGGAGATCCACGTGAACACATACAAGCATTTTTCATCTTATGTCAAGAAGTTGCTTATAGTAGCGAGTATTTACTATGAATATTTCCTTGAAGTTTAGTGGGACAAGCTCTTGATTGGAAACTTAAACTACCCAAGGGATTAGTTGTGGATTGGAATGACCTGTAAAAAAAAATTATTAACCATTTCTCATATAACATATAACATGAATTAACCATTGTTGGCTTATGCAAAGACAAAAAACATGATGGTGAAAGTTTTACTGCATATTTGCAAAGGTGGAGAGCATTGGTAGGCCACTTTTAACACAATTTACCAAACAAATAGTTGGCTGATATCTTTGCACAAAATTTGCATCCTAAAGTTGTGCATAGTCTATGGTTAGCTTTTGCTAACTCATATGAAGAAATTATTGACAAAGGAGTGCAGATTGAGAAGGCTCTTATTGCTAGGGGCCTTGTTAATATTTGTGTGCAAGGCCAAGCATCTAGTAAGACTAAATCATTGGCTCAAATAGTTATGCAAGATAAGTCTAAGGCCTTTAGAAAAAATAAGAACATGGCTGGAAATGTGGTGACAAAAAAAAGACATGTACAAATGGTATAGGCTATGCATCCTTCAAATGTATAATTAACTCCCCCAAATCCATGCTTTGTAGGGACAAGCTCCATGAAGGACATTTCATAACAATTTTAGAGCCTTTAACAAGTTAGGGAATTAGTTGAAACAATGTTACAAAATCTCATTGTAGCTAATTGAATTATATGGCCAGTATTAAGGCCATTTCCTCAAGATCAGCCAAAACCAGACTAGTATAAAGAGAATGAATGGTGTAAATTTCATCATGTTTCTAGTCACGATGCATATTATTGCATTCAATTGTGACATATTATTGAGGACTTTATTGGTGAGCTAGAAATTAAGTTGGCCCCTAATTATGACACAAATTAGGATATGGGAATCTATAAAGACCCCTTTTCTTGACATGGATAAAGACATTCAACTAAAAACTATTAAAATCAAGGCTTATGACAACATCAATAGGGAGTCATCTAATACAATTTAGTTTCCAATCATAGTTGGTTCTATTTCTCATCACACATTATTCCATACTGTGGATATTGATCTTCTTTAAAACATAGTTATTAGTCATCCTTAGATCTATAAAGTACAAGTATTTCCATCTACTCTTCACCAATGCCTTAAATTTCCACATGATGGGATCAAGGTTACTATTCTCGATGATCAGTAGCCATACCAATATTGCAAACATGTTGAAGTAGAGTTTCATAATTATAACTATGGCCCAGGTTTATAATTCATTGGAAAGAAGAACAAAGATATTATTTCTCATCCATCTCCATCTAATTATATAGAACCTAGTGATCTAGCTTCTACTTCAGCCGATCCATTTCTTTTAGCTCTAGGTAAAAGGGTTATTATTAAAGATGTAGGCATTTCCACGTACCATCTAAAGGATGTCCTTCATATTTAAAAATTATCAAAATCCCCTAAAACATTTGGTAAGCCTAAAAAGACTCCTAATAGACCTAATTAGATTTGGCAACCAAAAAAGAAGCAACTAAAACCTCCTGTTGTTTTTGTACCTACAATTACACCAAAGAAAGATCAAGAGGCTTTTACCAAGGGAGATTGGTTATGTTCTGAAGGCCTTGATGATTATTTTTAGAATCCAAAATATCCTATCACTAATAGGATAATGGATTATCTTGATTATATAAGGAAAGGCCTTGGCCCACAGGTACAAGGAATTTTAGAGCCCTTATTAGCTAGAGTTGTCAATTGGAATTATGTCTCAAATTTATACCACCAAAGGATGACCTCATGACATTTGATAGTGACTCCTCTGAAATGACTAGTAACGAGAATCCTAAAAATGACATAATGTCTCATTATAGCCTTTTTGATGAGCTTACTGACTCAAATTTGTTTGATTCAAATACCATATTGACCATAATACCTATTGGAGCTTCTTGTCCTAAAGCAAAAAACCATCCTAGTGGTGCTTCCCTTATTAAAGTAGGACATTACATCTTTATTATTGGAACTTCCCATCCTAAAGAAAAAACCCATCCTAGTGGTGTTTCTCTTCCTAAAGCAAGATATTTATCTTTACCATTGGTACTTCCCATCTTGAGGAAAACCCTCATTGTAACCTATGTCTTTGATATCCTAAAATTATAGATTGGGATTAACAAAATTTGGTCATATACCTTGTTGAGTTTCAAAATGAAGAATCAATTGCAGAATACATGTGCCTATGAGATGCATTCCCCATTGGTGATCATAATTAGGGTTTTGATTTTTCATTGAATTATTTAGCCTACTTTTGAGAGTCGATAAACTTTTTTGATAATAATAAAGAATAAAAATTGAGATCTTTAAGTGAAAACCTCTTTGAGGTACTTGTTGATTAGGGAAAAAGTAAAGAAAAAGATAAGCCTTTGAGTGAAAACCTGCTTCAGTCGCTCCTAGGTGGGAAATTTTTTTCATCCCCTCAGAACATAGAAATTCCATCTATCCTAAGTTCCATTGCTAGTATAAGCATCTCTTCAAAACAACATCAAATATCTGAGCATCTTACTCTTGAGTTTCTAGAGGTCTTTGCCAATTGGCCTTTACCTAAGAAAGAAAATTTTGATTCTTCATATTATCAAGATCTTTGGGAGGAACAATAAGAAGATATAGCAGAGGAAGATAATCATGACCATATATTGCCTATAAGTCTAGAAGATGGATCCACAATCCTTATGGAGAGCACAACTGATGAGAATCTGGGAACCCATGAGGATCCCAAAAAAATTTATCTTGGAGCTTCCCTTACTGAAGAAAAATGTGAACATATTATATCCATTCTTAAGGATTATATAGACATATTTGCATGGGCATACTCTGACATGCTAGACTTGGACCCAAATTTTATTGTGCATCATCTTGTTATTCACCTTGATGCTAAATCAGTCAAGCAAAAGTTGAGAAATATGGAATCATGCATTTCCCTTTTAGTTAAGGCCGAGTTGGAAAAGTTGTTAAGAGCTGATTTTATCAAACCACTGGACTACTTTGAATGGACTTTTAACATAGTGCCAGTGAGTAAAAAGACCCCAAGCATACGTGTTTGTATTGATTTTCATGATATCAACAAAGAATGCCCCAAAAATGATTTTCCTCTGCCCAATATCGACATGGTTATCAGCTCAACTACTAGGTACAAGATGTTATCCTTAATGGATGGATTTTTTAGTGACAATCAGATCAAGATATCCCTTGAAGATTATCATAATACTACATTCACCACTCCATAGGGGACATTATATTTCATGCCATTTGGCTTGAATAATACTGGAGCCACATATCAACATGTAATCACTATCATTTTCCATGACATGATACATGATGTTGTTGATGACTATGTTGATGATATACTAGCAAAATAAAGAACAAGATCTAGACATCCTAACATTATATTAAGAATATTTGATAGGATTCATGCATATAAAGTTCACTTCAATCCTAAGAAATGTGTTCTTGGAGTCACATCAAAAAAATTGCTAGGGTTAATTGTATCACAATGAGGAATCAAAGTCGACCCTAAAAAGGTCAATGATATTATGGAAATGCCTCCACCAAACAATCTTAAATAGTTGTGAGGTCTACAAGGCAAGATCCAGTCTATACATAGGTTTATTTCTCAATTGAAAGATAAGTGCCACCCATTTACCCACCTCTTAAAGAAAGGGTTAACATTCCAATGGGATGAAGATTATTAGATAGGGATGCTTGGATTCATATACATGTGTGTGTGTGTGTGTGTGTGTGTGTGTGTGTGTGTGTGTGTGTGTGTGTGTGTGTGTGTGTGTGTGTGTGTGTGTGTGTGTGTGTGTGTGTGTGTGTGTGTTTGTGTGTGTGTGTGTGTGTGTGTGTGCGTGCACGCGCGTGCACATGCATGGGTGCATGTGTGCATGTGTGTATGTGTGCATGCATGTATCAATACATGTCTGTATGTGTGTGTATGTGTTAGTGCATTTGTGTGTGTGTGTGCACGCGCGTGTGCATGCATGCGTGTGTGTGTGCATGTGCATGCATGCATATGTGTGTGAACGTGTGCTTAAGTTTAAGATTTTAATGAATTATTGTGGTGTATCTGTATTGATGAACTTAATATGATTCATGTCGAGATGGTTTGATCTTTGAATAGTAAACATATATATTCATTATTTATGAAATATCATTATGTATAATTTTTGTTAAATGTATTTGATGGACTAAATGCATAGTTATGATTATTTTTTGTACTTTGCATGTTTGTATATTTGTTAATTAGAGTAATATGTTTTAATCATTTGTTTAAATAATATATTATATTTAACTAGTCTTGCACTAATAATGCCAAAGAAGTAGCGAGACAAACTTCACTAGCTTAGTTGGCATCATGAATCCAAGATGAAAGTAATCCAATCAAATGGTGTGTATGAAATTGATCGATCCTAGAGATCATATATTATTTGAAAACTTTTGCCAATGTAGTTTTAGATAAACATTGTCATTTTATATGTTTGATTTACTTATTTATGTGATATCATGTTAGAACATATTTTCTTTATGATACACATCATGAAGTAAAAATCTTATAACACACGTGTACTGGCATGTCTCTTTGGATTCCTACACCATCACTATCTAAATATTTATAAATGGAGGGACATTCCCTTATGGGGGATTTTGAGGGGGATCGATGTTCAGTAGTTGGTGTGAAAAATTTCTCAGATGATTCTCTCCCTCATCATTGCAATACTTACTTGGAGACTACACTTAAGATTATCAGAGATACATGAGTTAGTTTGAATCAAGATTTGTAGAGCATAGTATCTATTTATTATATCAAGGATAAAATATTTTAATGGAAATGTTAATGTATTATTTTTTTATACTTCAACAACAATAGTTGTATTATTGAACCAGTTATGACTGGATTTTAGAATGACTATTTTCCTTGCATTTATGTTATGTTACATGAAATGCTAGTGATTAAAAATTATTGTTATAAGTTTGTTGTGATCTAATATGATTTTATAGTATGTTAAAAATCACTAATTATATTCTCATGGTGTAATATAATGAAAGAATAAATGTTGAATTTTTAATTTAAAAAATAAAAATAAACTATTAGATTATTGTAGTATAATCCATGAGAGGTTGTTACATGTGGTATAATAGGTGAGACTCAAACTTTATGATTTAATGAGTTTGAAAACATTTTCATATTATTTTTTTTAGAGAGAAAGAATAATGTCTCAAATAAAAGAACTAGGTGAGGGTCCTTTGAATGTCAATGATAATAACCTTCTAATTGATCTTAACTAGTTTACCATTGAACAATATTTAATATTAAATCAGATTCTCATAGCCATGAATGATACCATGGATAATATCATATCCTTGAGACATGAAGTTAATAGACATAGAGAGGAAGAACATTAAGAAGAACTTGATGAGCATCTCACTAAGTATTAAAACCAACATGATGTGAGATCTCAAGTGGCTATAGAGTTGTCTAGTGACATGAGGAAGGTGAGTCCACCTAAGTTCGATGGAACTGTCATAGGTGATAGATCTAAAGCATGGCTAGTAAAGATGGAGAAGTATTTAAATATTTGAAACTACTATGAATTCACCAAAGTAGTTTAGGGAGCATACTAACTAGCTGGTGAAGTAGGTACATGGTGGACAAACAAGAAGTTAGAAATGAATCTTAATTTGACCACCACTACTTGGTAGTATTTTGAGACATTGTTTAGGTCACAATGGATTTTATAGATTTATTTTTTAATCAAAATCTCACATATTTTAAAAGTATGAAGTAAGGAGATTTATTGGTGAATGAGTTCTAGGATCAATTCACCAAACTTTTAAAGTATGTACCTCAATACCAAGAAGATGGGAGGTTCAGGTTCATGAAGTTTATCATGAGATTAAAACCCTAGATTGGTGGTGAGTAGATGTTCATGTACCTTATACCATGGATTATGTTTTGGAGAAAGCAGTCAAGTAGGAACAAAATTTGAAGTCTCATACATAGGCCATGGACAAGTTCAAGAAAAAGCTTGGGAGTTCTAAGCCAACTTTCAATAAGAATAACTATAATTAGAGTAGTAGAGACTCCAAGGGTCAGTTCAAAAATTAGAATGTCAAATTCAACAATGGATCAAACAATAAGACACCAATCAATGGCTTTAAAGGTGGTTTTAAGAGAAACCTATAGATTGACAGGAAAGGACCACTTGAAGGCTATTTAATTTATGGAGGAGACCATTATGCTAGTGAGTGCACTTAAGATAAGTATAAGAACAAAGGTCCTAATCCTCAATAGAAAAATTTTCCATAGTTTATTCATGTGGTAATTGATAATTGGAAAGTTGAATTTCAAGCATCACTTATAGAGCTATCAATTTTTTTTTGAACATCCAATTTATATTTTGATAGATATAGGGGGTAATAAATGTTTTATAGCTCCAAGAAAGCTCAGTAAGTTTCTTAAAAAAGATGGATTTATGGTTAATGCATGGTCAGTACAGTATGGGAATGATTCAAAAGTCATGGTTGATAAGTTTTTAATTGCAGTAAAAATTAAGCTTCTTAAATTCACAATAGTAGCGGTTATGTATATAGTACCAATAGGGTCATATGATGTGATCCTAGGAGTCAACTAGATTGCAAAACACAAGGCCAAGTTTGACTACTACTTCAAAAAAAATTAGTGTCTAGATGATTTTATAAATCACACACAAATTTAGGTTGAGAAAAAAGAGTTGAGGCTTAGGCATATTTCTATAATGCAACTTAAGAGGGCTCAGGGAAAAAGGTGTCAAGTATTTATTATCAAAATAAATGAAATGGAGGAACCTAAGGAATTGTCTCTTGAATATTACCCATTTATTAGAGATTTTCATGATCTATTTCTAGAAGAATTACTAGGATTGTATCCTAAATGTAAGTTTGAATTCTTTATCGATATCATACCTAGATTGGAATACCAATGTAAGTCACCTTATAGGATGGTAACCACTAAGTTGGTTGAATTGAAAGATCAAATTCAAGAATTGTTTTTAAAGGGGTTGATCAGACTTAGTGTGTCACCATGGGGTAGATTGGTTAGCTTTATCAATAATAAGGATGGTGCAGTTTTACTTTACATTGATTATAGGATGTTGAACAAGGCGAATATCAAAAACAAGTAGCCACCACCTTGTATAGATGAATTTTTCCATTAAATATGGGGAACAACATTATTTTCTAAGATTAATCTTAGAGTGGGATACTATCAGCTAAGTATTTGATATGAAGATATTCTAAAGATAGCTTTTAGAACTCATTATGGGCATTATGAGTTCATAGTGTTACCTTTTGGATTGACTAACACACCAGTAACATTAATGAATATTATGAATAGTGTGTTCAGATATTATCTAGATCACTTTATTTTAGTATTTTTGGATGACATTATTATATATTCTAAGAATGAATGGGAGCACAATCAACATCTAAAATTGTTTCTGAAATGGTTGTAAAATCACAAGCTATATGGTAAGTTGTTTAAGTGTGCATTTATTTAAGAGAGTGAAATATTTAAGACATTATTTCTATTGATGGTATTTATATAGATCTAGATAAGATAAGAACTATTATTGAGTGGCCAATGCCAAGTAATGTAGATGAGGTAAGAAGTTTCATGGGATTAGAAGGCTATTATAGGATGTTTATTCTATTTTTTTTCAAAATAGCTAACCTAATTAAATCCTTGCAATGAAAGAATCAAAGATTTTTCTAGTCAAAAAAGTGTAAAGTAGATTTTTAGGAATTGAAAAGAAGGCTTACTTTGTAACCAGTGTTAAGATCTCTTGACCCCAATGGTAAACTTTTACTGATCAGAGATGCATCAGGAGAGGGACTAAGATGAGTCATTATGCAAGACAGTGTAGTAGTGGCTTATGAATCTAGGAAGCTAAAAACTTATGAGGTGAATTATGCCCCTCATGATTTTGAAATTGTAGTAATTATTCATGCTTTGTAAGTTTAGAGAAATTATTTGTTAGAAAAAATGTTTGAGCTCAAGACTAATAACTTAATACTCAAGTAAATTTTCACCCAACTAAATTTGAATGCTTGTCAGAGATGTTGGTTAGAGTTTCTGACTGACTATGACTTTTATATCAATTACATTAAAGGTAAAGAGAATAGAGTGGTTAATGTATTGAGTCATAAAATCTACATAAAACTTATTATCAGGAGTACTTTTATGGATCTTTTGATTGAGTTCTCACCAAGAAACAAATTTTATTATCTAGTCAGAAAAGTATTATCTAAGAACGCTTAGAATCCTTGGTATAAAGGATTCAATTTTGAGAGTGATGATATTTTGTATTACAATGGAAGGGTGTATATGCCAAATCAAGAGAATCTGTAGAGGACAGTGCTAAAAGAATTACACAGTGCCCTATACTCAGGACATCTAGGAGTAACCAAGCTCATGTCAAAACTTAAACATCTATATTTCTAAAAGTGAATCAAGAAGATGTGGCAGGCTATATGTCACATTGTCTAGAATTTTGGTGAGTGAAAGTTGAGTATGTGCACCCAACTTGATTATTATATTTGCATGATATACCATAGTATAAATGACAGGTGATCATCATGGACTTTGTGCATAATTTATCAATGTCAAAAAATATGCACGATATGATATTGTTAGTTGTTGACAAACTAACCAAGGTGGATCATTTTATATTAGGCAATTTGATAGATGATTCACCTACCCTTATGAAGAGGTTCATAAAGGAAGTGTATTGGTTGTATGGGTTTATAGAGAAGATAATTTTAGATCATGATCTAGAGATGACTTCTAGGTTTTAGGTAACTCTAAACTTAGCTTTTTGGTATGCAACTAAACATTAACACTACATAACACCCAGAGACTATAAACATGTTTCAGTTGATGCTTATGATGATTTGAATTATGTGATCGAATGTATGATTTTAGTGCATAGATCTGCTCATACAATGTTTTCTTATGATCATGTTGTCGATGTTTACACTAAGTTGGATTGTCTAACATAGTGACTTGTTTAAATGATATTTGATAAATATAATTATCTTGATTTAAGGTCTTTATATGTAATAAATAGTTAAGGCATTAGTATAAATCTATGATTAAATAATGATATATATGTATATCATCCATTTATATTGGTAATTAATTAAAATAGTTATCTTGTTTAAACGAAAAATTTAATTGATTTATTTTGTCTTTTATAGAGATAATTAATGATTACATTTATATTAAGGAAATTTAAATAATAATAATGTTATATTTATAGCTAGACCAATCCATGGATTACTTTCTCTATTTGAAGTTTTAAAATTATCATTTTATTATGACTTAAGTGGACCGAAGTCAATAACTAACTTGGATTTAAACAAAGATTTAAACATGCACAATTTAAGAAATTGAAAAAAACACTCAAGAAGATATGTTAATTAAGATTAACTTCAAATGCTAAATAAAACATATTTATGCATGAAGAAAAAAAGGAATCTAAAAGAAGAATAGATTATAATAAGAAGAGAAGAGAATAAGATGAAGGATATAGAGGATAATACTTTGCAAGAAGGTGGAGAGTACGATGATGAAAAAATAATAGAGTACACAAAGGAAAGGAGGTAGAGGAATACAGTGAAGGGAAGAGAAGAGAGGATGGAAGAGTACAACAAGAGGATACAAGAGAATAGTGAGAGTGGCAAAAGAGACAAGTAAGAAGGAAAATAATCCTGGTTAAACTAAGGTGTTGAAAGTTGGTTTAGTAATTGAGATTCTTTTTTTATAGAATGCTAGAAATGAGTCTACATTTATATTTGAATGAAAATATGTATAATTGTATTTATTAATGTCTGTATAATTTAAAATACAAGACAAGATATATACTAAGTTAATTTTAGAATACATATACTCCAACAATTATGGATGGTATAAATATGAAATATAGAATTAGCTAATGAAATACATAGGTATATTGTATAGGTTTAAATTTTGAATGACAACAAAAACCATAGAGTTGATTTGAAAAGGGTGAAGAATAGAAAACTATTGGATGACTTGTTAAAAATTAGGGACAATTTGATTTGTAAAATATGGTTACATACAATAGGCATCCATATAAATTAAATTTGATTATTTTAGAATAGTTTAAAAAAATCATCAGAATTAATAGTTTTTGAAGACTCTTCTTATCAAATACACATGCATGATTATATACGGTCAAGGACTATAAAACAAAGTATGTATTTAAATGGACTACATTTTTTAAGTCAGATTATACATATAAATATATTTGTATAATATTCTAAATAAGTATATGTGTGTTTTCAATACAAGACAACTTATTTATGCATGTGATTTTCAAAATATTTATATTTGCCAAGATGTTTTCAAATTTTATTTATACCTAGTCATTCTGAGTACATATACTCTATTTGGAAAACAAATACGTATGAAAGAAACTACATTTCCTCTTTACCAAAGTAAAAATTTGGATGGAACTTAATTTTTTGCCTTGGATTTCCATGTGAAGGTTTAAACTTGAGTTCATGTATGTAAACATGTCTTTCCAAACTCTTTATTGTTTATAACAAGTAAACGATCGAGTTAGAAGAGGTGCATGCATAATGTATTTGACGTATACATTATAAAATAACTTTGCATGCATATTAGTGATCAATAATGAAGTTCACTAATTATGAATAGATTTAGTATTCTTGTCGATAGGCAGTATTTGAGTTATTCACTTGTAAACGAGTCAAGAACTTTTAGTTGAGTTAAACTAATTAGTAGTGAATAATAGTATTTAACTGTGAATAATATTGTTTTATGATACTTTTAAAACTAAGAGTTGAAAATTTAACAGAGTATATATATATATATATATATATATATATATATATATATATATATATATATATATATATATATATATGTAAAGGGATGTCAATAAGAGATATAGTCGATATGGAATGATAAACCCTATTACAAATCTGAAATCTATACTATGTATAGTTGTTTACCATTAGTGTAGGCTTTTTCCACCTACTGGTTTTACCTACATGTCTTATTAGATTACTTAGGTTAGTTAATTAAGTCATTAAGAGTCATTTACCTTTAAGTGGGTTCTAAATGTGAGTTAGGGTTTTACCTTTTTGGTGATCTAATCTCACCCTATATGTACTTTATTTTTTCCTAAAGTAGATAATGCAAACATTTCCTTTGTGGAATTTCCTTATTTTTGGAGCTCTCATTCTACCTCTACAAGAATTCAGCATTCATTGCATGGGTGCTATTTAGAGATCCTAGCAAAATTTATCATGGTACCAGAGCTTTCTTGAGAGCCTCATGCATTTGTCTCCTTTGGTAAGATCCTCCTGCATTCACCTTGCTTTTTTTCATATTGTATGGCCACATTTTTAACCTTGGAGGTTTTTTATAAAAGCTAACTCAAAACTCATTTTAGAAGGCCTTTTATTAAAAATTAGTTTGCAAATATTTTGTCAGTTTTTTGAGATCTAAAATGGGTTATTCTTAGTTTTTTGAGAAAGTTCATGGATTTTCCAAAAAAATTGATTTCTTCTATCACCATCTGTATGGTCGAAGTAATCTATCCTATAAACCTTGATTTACTCTTCATTGACCAAATTAGGTTTCTAAAGTGCTTCTACTTGCTCACTAACTAAATCAGGTTTTTGGAGTGTTTCTACTTAGAAGTAATCAGGTTTCTGCAGGGTGATAACTTATAAAGAATTAGGTTTCTCGACCCCGACTACTTACTCATAGACGAAATCAAGTTTCTCAAGTGATTCAGCTTATAAGTAATTGGGTTTATCAACCCTAATTACTTACTCACTAGACCCATTCAAGGTTTTGAAGGTCAACTACTTATTACTCATTACTTGATTTATAAGTAATAAGTTATGTAGGTTGAAGACCCTGATTTATCTAGCTAGACCCATTCAAGTTTTCAAAGGTCAAAAACGTATCACTCATTTGAAGTAAAGTAGTTACAAGAACCCAATGTAAAGTAACTCAAATAACTTGAAATACACTGTGGATAAGTAATCAATTTTTCCAATGTTAACTGCTTATAACTTTTTATAAGTAGAAGTAGTTCAAGAACCCAAAGTTGAAGTTGTTTAGAACCTCAAGCAAGTAAGTGTGTGACGTTCTAGAAGCCATCAAATTCTAGATAAAAGGTAATGAATAAATAGACTTAAGTTGTTTCTTTTTTTTGGATTTTTGGATTTTTGGTGAAAAAAACATAAGGGTGAAAAAACTTTTCATTTTTGGAAAGGGTCCAAGAATATGTTGAAGTAAGAACTTGTGTCATAAATTTTAATTGGTAACTCCTTTTTTATTGTCATTTTCTTCAAAATTGCTTGTTTTTTATGCTTTACATATTGGACCTATCATTGGGCCTTCTATAGCTATAAAAAAAATCACATTTTTTGTACACCCTTGAATTCATTATCAGTTGTATCTAATGTTCCTCTTGTTTCTTGTACTTACGCACCTACTACTCAAGATGAATTTTTAATTGAATTCGATGTCTATACAAGTGTGCTTGTATTTGAGACATCTAGGGGGGTCATTTCTTGATAGTTTTAAAGGGGTACTTGTGTGTTTGTTTTGCATTCAATCTTTCTTTTTTTCATATCACTTCTTTACTTACTACAATAATACTTACTTTTGCACTATGGATTCATTCTCAATAAGTCTACTTACACCATTTAATTATCATGAATGGAAACCTATAATGGAAATTATCTTGTAATGTAAGGGTTACCATTAAATTATAATGGGCATTAAGATTGAACCTAATAATGTTGGAGTGAAAATCAAATATTTTAACCATTGTGATAAAGTCTATGGACTATTGTGTCTCTCAATCTCCCTAGATCTACTCTTTCACATTGAATCTACAAAAAGACCTACTAAAATGTGGACCACATTGTCTAAGCTCTTTGGAGTGTAGGATGTGATGAGAGGACATGAGCTAGAAAATGAGCTCATCAAATTGAGCCTAGATGTCTTTGACACTCTTCAAGATTTTTTCACCAAGTTTAGACTTTTGAGATTGCAGTTGAAAGCATGTGGAATTAACAATAAAGAGGAAAAACTTGTTCTATCAATACTCTCTAAATTAAGTCCTAAATATTTTGTATTTGTTCTTACTTTCTAAGCCACTAAGAGTGCTTTTGACACCACATGGAAGATGCCTTCTTTAGATACCTTTGTTATCGATCTAATTCAGGAGCAAGATAAGTTAATATAAATGGGCACAGTGAAGTCACCTAATTCTCATGCATTTCTTGTAGAGAAAGATATGGCTTCTAACAATAGAGAGAGAAAGTAGATCAAGAAAAAGGATGAGAATGGTGAAAATATTTCCACCTCTAAATCAAAAAATATGACCTTTTCTTCTAGTCATAAGCCTAAGAAAGATTGAATCAAATGTGGGCATTACTTAGGTAAGCATGATGAGAGTAAATTTTTTAAGAAATAAATTGACCACCTTACTAGCATTCTTATTCAAAACAACATAGGTGTTCCAAATTATATAATAACATATTCATTGACCCATGAATCCACTAAGGCAAATGACTCTAATAAAGAAAAGGAAAAAGAGAATAACAAGGGGAAACATAAGGGCAAATCCTTAGTTACAATTGTGCCTCAAACTCCTCCTACATGGAGCATTAATTTTGGTGCTTACATCACATGGCATTTTCATAGATTGATGTCAATTCTTTAAAACCATGTAACATGTACTCTATAAAATTGGGTGATAACACTTCTAAAAAGGTTCTCAGGAGAGGGTCTATTGAAGTGAGTATTGGAACATTCAATAATGTTTTAAGTGTACCCTTACTCTCAACTAATCTCCTATCAGTGTACCAGATCACTCACCTTGGTTTGAGTATGCAAATTAAATTTATTGTAAATTTAGTGTAAATCAAGGATTTGCATAGTGATACTATTTTGGATATGAAAATGGTCAATCATCAGACTCAGCTATATATCTTCTCACACTTTGCTCCTAACTCTCCTTTAGATTCTTTAGATTCATCTTTAGACTCACCTATACTTGATGACACTTCTGAGCATGAGCTTCTTTCTAATATTAACAACTCTTATTATTTAGATGACTATAATAGTGAAGTGGAAACACCATCATATCCTTGTCACCTTCTAGATATTCAAGAGTTAGTTCTTAACCCACCTACCTCTAGTCTACTTTTGCCATTATAGGGTAAATATCTACTGATCCATGACACATCAGACATTGAGGAGTCTATTACATAGTCACATAGGTTTCCATAGGCCTTATTCACCTCTACTTATATTACACCATCTTGGCATAGAGCATTTGGGCTGCCTACCTCACAGTATGTGGATCATTCCTTTAATAGGAATTACACCTTGGTTGAAGGTCCATCAGGCACTTGGCAGACAAACTCATTATTCCAAGGTAATTCACTCTTCACTACATCTACTTCTGATTCACATTTACTTTTGAGCATTCCTCTAGGGGACACAAGATGCTATAGTCAATTGTAGACCTTAGTGGGGATTTTTAGCTCTCTTCTCTTTTTAGGGGAGGATTTTTATTCCTATGGGTTTCTTCCTTTACCCTAGTTTATGGGAGTCGCATTGTACTTGGCTATCTCATCAGGCCTCATTTCTAGAACCCAATTCTTCTACCCACATAATCTACACTTTATGGGAGGTGTTAATGTAGGCATTTTCTACCTAGCGGTTTTCCTTACACATCTTGTGAACTTACTTAGGTTAGTTAATTAAGTCATTAAGGGTTATTTACCTTTAAGTGGGTTCTAATTATGAGTTAGGGTTTTAATTTTTTGATGACCTAATCTCACCCCTATATGTACTTTCTTTTTTTCTAAAGTGGCTAATGCAAAAATTTATTTTGTAGAGTTTTCTTATTTTTGGAGCTCTCATTCTGCCTCTACAAGAATTTGACATTCATCATGTGTTTGTTATTTAGAGATCTTGGAAAAATATATCATATACAAATTATTATGTGTAATTGAACATTACCTATATGAATTGGTTATAGGGATGCTTGGATTCATACATATATATATATATATATATATATATATATATATATATATATATATACATATACATATATATATATATACATATATATATATACATATATATATATATATACATATATATATATATATACATATATATATACATATATATATACACATATATACATATATACACATATATACATATATATATATACATATATATATATATATATATATATATATACATATATATATATATATATATATACATACATATATATATATATATAGACACATATATATACATACATATATATGTATATATATGTATATGTATATGTATATATATGTATATGTATATATATATATATATATGTATACATATATATATATATATATATGTATGTATATATATGTGTCTATATATATATATGTATGTATATATATGTGTCTATATATATATGTATGTATATATATATATATACATATATATATATATATATATACATACATATATATATATATATATATATATATATATATATATATATATATATATATGAAAATGTGTGTGTATGTGCACATAGACAATTATGTTTAAGATTTTAATGAATTCTTATGGTGTATATGTATTTATGAACTTAATATGATTCATGTCAGTATGGTATTATCTTTGAGTAGTAAATGTATATATTAATTATATTTGAAATATCATTATGTATTTATTTCTTTAAATGTATTTGATGGACTAAATGCATAGCTAAGATTTTTTATATACTTCACATGTTTATATATTTTTTAATTGGAGTAATATGTTTTAGTCATTGGTTTACATATTATACTATGTTTGACTAGTCTTTCACTAATAATGCCAAAGAATTAGTGAGATGAACTTCTCTATCTTAGTTGGCATCATAAATCCAAGATGAAAGTAATTCAATCAAAGGGTGTGTATGAAATTGATATATCCTAGAGATCATATTCTCACAACCATGAATGATACTAGGGATACTTTCAGAGAGAAATAATAATGACACAAATAAAAGCATTGGGTGAGGGTCCTTTGAATGCCAATGATAATAACCTTCCAATTGATCCTAACTAATTTATCATTGAATAATCTGTAATATTAAATCATATTCTCACAACCATGAATGATACTAGGGATACTATCATAGCCCTGAGACATGAAGTTCATAGACATGGAGAGGAAGAACATCAAGAAGAACCTGATGAGCATCTCACTGAGTAAGAAAACCAATAGGATGCAAGATCTCAAGTAGCTATAGATTTGTCTAGGGACATGAGAAAGGTGAGTCCACCTAAGTTCGATGGAACTACCCTAGGTGACAGAGCTAAAGCATGGCTAGTAGATGTGGATAAGTATTTAAAGATTCAAAACTAATCTGAATTCACCAAATTAGTTTGGGGAGCATACCAATTGGTTGGTAAATTAGTTACATGGTGGGCAAATAAGAAGTTAGCAATGAATCTCAATTTGACCACCACTACTTGGTAGTAGTTTGTGACATCGTTCAGGTCGCAATGGCTTCCATAACTTTATTTTTTAAAAGAATCTCACATATTTTCAAATTATGAATTAGGGAGATTTATTGGTGAATGAGTACTTGGATTAGTTCACCAAACTTTTGAAGTATGTACCTTAGTACCAAGTAGATGAGAGGTTTAGGTTCATGAAGTTTATTATGGGATTAAAACCCTAGATTGGTGGTAAGTAGATGTTCATGGACCTTGTACCATGGACTAGGTTTTTGAGAAGGCAATCAAGTAGGATCAGAAGATAAAGTCTCTTGCATAGGCCATGGACAAGTTCAATAAAATTTTTGGGAGTTCTAAGCTAACACTTAATAAGAAGAACTAGAAATAAAATAGTAGAGACTCCAAGGTTAATTAAAAAATCAGAATTTTGAATTCAACAATGGATCAAGAAATAAGACACCACTCACTGGTTTCAAACGTTGTTTTAAGAGAAACCTACAGATTGATAGGAAACGACCACTTGAATGCTATTTCATTTATGGAGGAGACCATTATGCTAGTGAATGCACTCAAGACAAGTCTAAGAACAAATGTCCTAATTCTCAATAGAGTAATTTTTCATAGTTTATTCATGTGGTAATTGATAATTGGAAAGCTAAATTTCAAGCATCACTTGTAAAGCTATTATAAATTTCGTTTAAACATCCAATTTCTATTTTGATAGATACAGGGGATACTAAATGTTTTATAGCTCCTATAATGCTCAACAAGTTTCTTATAAAAGATGGATTTATGGTTAATGCATGGTCAGTAGAGTATGAGAATGACTCAAAAGTCATGGTTGATAAGTGTTTAATTAAAGTAGATATTAAGCTGCCTAAACTCACAATAGTAGTGGATCTATATGTAGTACTAGTAGGGTCATATGATGTGAGCCTAGGAGTCAACTAGCTTGCAAAACACAAGGCCAAGTTTGACTACTACTTGAAAAAAGTTTAGTGTCTAGATGATCTCAAAAATCACACACAAATTTAGGTTGAGAAAAAAGAGTTGAGGCTTAGGCATATTTTTATAATGCACATCAGTAGGGCTAAGGGAAAAAGGTGATAAGTATTTATCATCAAGATAAATGAAATGGAGGAACCTAAGGAACCCTATCTTGAATATTACCTACTTATTAGAGATTTTCATGATGTGTTTCTAGAAAAATTACTAGGATTGCCTCCTAATTGTGAGTTTGATTTCTCTATCAATATCATACCTAGATCAGAATCATAGTCCAAGGCACCTTATAATGACCACTAAGTTGGTTGAATTGAAAGATCAATTCTAGGAATTGTTTTCAAAGGGGTTGATCAGACCTAGTGTGTCACCATGGGGTGCACTGATTGAATTTATCAAGAATAAGGATGGTGTTCTTTGAATTTACTTTGATTAAAGGATGTTGAACAAGGCAACTATCAAAAATAGTTATCCACCACCTTGTATAGATGATCTTTTCAATTAAATATGGGGAGCAATAGTCTTTTCCAAGATTAATCTTAGAGTGGGATACTATAAGTTGAGGATTTGATATGAAGATATTCTAAAGATAGCTTTTAGAACTCGCTATGGGCATTATGAGTTCACAATGTTACCTTTTGGGTTGACTAACACAATAATAACATTAATGAATATCATGAACAGTGTGTTCAAATATTATCTAGATGAATTTATTTTACTATTTTTGGATGACATTTTTATGTATTCTAAGAATGAATAGGAGCACATTCAACATCTTGTACTAGTTTTCCAATGGTTGCAGAAGCACAAGCTATAGTTAAGTTGTCTAAGTGTACATTTTTCTAAGAGAGTGAAATATTTAAGACATTATTTCTACAGATGGTATTTTTATAGATCTAGATAAGATAAAAACTATTATGGAGTGACCAGCACTAAGTAATGTGCATGAGGTAAGAAGTTTCATGGGATTATAAGGCTATTATAGGAAGTCCATTCCAAATTTTTCCAAAATAGTTAATCTAATTACATCCTTGAAATGAAAGAATCAAAGATTCGTTTGGTCATAAAAGTGTAAAAGAGATTTTTAGGAATTGAAAAAGGGAAATTTTTGGCATAAATGTTAAGATCTCTTGACCCCAATGGTAAATTTTCAATGATTAGAGATACATCAAGAGAGGGAATAGGAGGAGTCATTATGCATGACAGTGTAGTAGTGGCTTATGAATCTAGGAAACTAAAAACTTATGAGGTGAATTATGCCCCTCATGATTTTGTAATTGTAGCAATTATTCATGCTTTGCAAGTTTAGAGAAATTATTTGTTATAAAAAATGTTTGAGCTTAAGACTGATAACTTAGTAGTCAAGAAAATTTTCACCCAACTAAATTTGAATGCTTGTCAAAGATGTTGGTTAAAGTTTTTTATTGATTACAACTTTTATATCAATTACATCAAAGGTAAATAGAATAGAGTGGTTGATGCCTTGAATCATAGAAGGTACATAGAACTTATTATCAAGAGTAATTTTAGGGATCCTGTGATTGAGTTCTCACCAAGAAACAAATTTTATGATATAGTCAAAAAAGTATTATCTAAGAATGCTTAGAATCCTTGTTATAAAGGATTCAATTTTGAGAGTGATGGTATTTTTCATTACAATGGAAGGATGTATATACTAGATCAAGAGAATATATAAAACACAGTGCTAAAATAGTTATACAATGCCCCATACTCATCACATCTAAGAGTAACCAAGCTCATGTCAAAACTTAAACATCTATATTTATAGAAAGGAATCAATAAGATGTGGTAGACTATATGTCACATTGTCTGGAATGTTAGCGAGTGAAAGTTGAGTATATGCACCCAACTAGATTATTATATGTGCATGATAAACCAAAGTATAAGTGGTAGGTGATCAGCATGGACTTTGTGCATACTTTATCAATGTCAAAAAATATGCATGATATGATCTTGGTAGTTATTGACAAACTAACCAAGGTGGATCATTTTATACTAGGAAATTTGATAAATGATGCACCTACCCATGTGAAGAGGTTCATAAAGGAAGTGTATAGGTTTTATTCATTTCTATAGAAGATAATTTTGGATCATGATCTGGAGATGACTTCTAGGTTTTAGGTAACTCTAAACTTAGCTTTTTGGTATGCAACTAAACTTTAACACTACATATAACCTAGAGACTGATGGTCAATTTGAATGAGTTAATAAAGTGTTAGAGGATCTTCTTCATATGTATTATATGGATCATAAATACAAATGGAAAGATTATCTTCCATTAGTTGAGTTTGCATATACAAACTCATACTAATCAACTTTGAAGATGGTACCATTTGAGACACTGTATGGAAGAAGGTTCAAGATACCAATCAGTTTAGATAGGTTAGAGGACAAGATAGTCTTTGGGCCTAAGATGCTTTCAAAAATGGAAGATCAAGTTAGAATAATCAGATAGAGATTGGTCAAGGCCAATGATAGACAAAAGAGTTATGCTGATCTGAAGAGGATAGATAGATAATTTTCTATAGGTGATAAAGTGTTATTATGGGTTAATCCACATAAGACCTCCATTAATTTCAAAAAATTAATGAAACTATCATAAAGATTTGTGGGACCCTTCGATGTGTTATAAGTGGTCAATAATATAGCGTATATACTTGTATTTCCACCAGGCCTAGCTCTCTTGCATAATGTTTTCCATGTATCTTATCTTAAAAAGTATATGGTTGATCTTTCATATGTTATAATTTAGAATGCTTTGCAAGTTCTAGATCTTAGGGTGGTCATGGTAGAACCAATCAGAGTAACTCCCACTCACAAATTTCATTTTCATAATAAAGAAGTGTCACAGTACAAGGTCTTATGAGACTAATAATCTAAGGATAGTGCTTCTTGGGAGGATAATGATGAGTTGTACAAGGTATTTCCATATTTGTTTTCATGATTTGATACTTTGTAATATGTTTTTATTTTGTTAAACTTTGTTTGTTAGTCAGAACTTTTATTTGAATAAGTGTCACCAAGATGATGACCATTTTTAAGGGGGAAGGATTTTACATCTCAATTTCACCCTAAGTTTTATAACCTTTGATTCCATGGATTATTATGGTTATCATTTGATTTTTATTATTTTTATTTACCTTTATGATGTATACTAGCTATGAGACAATGATATGTTGATTAGTTTACATAATGGATTAATTATGTGACAGTTATACTTTTTTATTTCTGTGCATTGTAGATGAATATTTGTTAGTTATGCATCATTATTTCTTAATATATATGATGATTCAACCTACATACCTACTTGTCACAAGGTGGATATAGGTTTGGTTATTCCATCAAAACATGATAGAGGGAGAGCATCATCAAAGAAGATGGCATAGATGGGATGATTGGGGGATGACAAAGGAATTGCTAATAACCCAACACACACCACTGTAGAATAACTTATTTAACTCTCTATTTGAGCTTGATAGTTTATTTTTGAGTGCTAATATATTTATTCTATAAATATGTTTCATTTGCTGCTTATGACGATCTGAATTGTGTGATCTAATGTATGATTTTAGTGCATAGATTTACTCATACAATTTTTTTTTTATGATCATGTTGTCGATGTTTACACTAAAGTCGATAGTCCAATATAGTGACTTTTTTAAAAGATATTTGGTAAATATCATTGTCTTTATTTAATGTCTTTATATGTAATAAATAGTCAAGGCATTAGTATAAATCTATGATTAAATAATGATATATATGTATATGTATATAATGCATCTACATTGGTAATTAATTAAAATAGTTATCTTGTTTAAATGGAAATTTTATTGATTTAATTTGTCTTTTATAGAGATAATTAATGATTACATTTATATTAAGGAAATTTAAATAATAATAATAATGCTAGATTTATAGCTAGACCAATCCATGGATTACTTGCTTGTTTTAAAGTTTTAAAATTATTGTTTTATTATGACTTAGGTGGACCTAAGTCGATAACTAACTTGGATTTGAATAAAGATTTAAAAATGCACAATTTAAGAAATTGAAAAAAAAAACTCAAGAATATATGTTAATTTAGCTCAACTTGAAATGCTAAATAAAACATATTTATGCATGAAGAAAAAAAGGAATCTAAAAGAAGATTAAATTATAATAAGAAGAAAAGAGAATATAATGAAGGATATAGAGGATAATATATTACAAGAAGAACGTAGAGAGTACAGCAATGAAAAAATAATAGAGTACACAAAGGAAAGGAAGGAGAGGAATACAGTGAAGGGAAGAGAAGAGAGGATGGAAGAGTACATCAAGAGCATGTAAGAGGATGGTGAGAGTGGAAAAAGAGACAAGTAAGAAGGAAAAGAATCCTAGTTAAACTAAGGTGTTGAAAGTTGGTATAGTAATTGAGATTCTTTTTTTATAGAATGTTGGAAATGAGTCTACATTTATATTTGAATGAAAAAATGTATACGTGTATGTATTAATGTATGTATAATTTAAAATACAAGACAAGATATATACTAAGTTGATTTTAGACTGCATATTCTCCAAAAATTATGGATGGTGTAAATATGAAATATAAAATTAGCTAATGAAATATGCAGGTATATTGGATAGGTTTAAAGTCTGAATGAAAACAAAAACCATGGATTTGATTTGAAAAGGGTGAAGAATAGAAAAATCTTGGATGATTTGTTAAAAATTAGGTATAATTCAATTTGTGAAATATGGTTACATACAATAGGCAGCCATATAAATTGAATTTGAGTAGTTCAGAATAGATTAAACAAATCATCAGATTTAATTTTTTTTTAAGGCTCCTCTTATGGAATACACATGCATGATTATATACGGTCCAGGAATATAAAACAAAGTATGTATTTAAATGGACTACACTTTTTAAGTCATATTATAAATATAAATATATTTGTATAGGATTATACATAAGTATATGTGTGTTTTAAATACAAGACAAAACTTATTTATGCATGTGATTTTCAAAATATTTGTATTTGCCAAGATGTTTTCAAATTTTATTTATACATAGTCATTCTGAGTACGTATACTCTGTTTGGAAAAGAAATACGTATGAAAGAAACTACATTTCCTCTTTACCAAAGTAAAAATTTGGATGGAACTTTATTTTTTGCCTTGGATTTCAATGTGAAGTTTTAAACTTGAGTTCATGTATGTAAACATGTCTTTCCACACTCTTCATTGGTTATAACAAGTCACCCATCGAGCTAGAAGAAGTGCATGCATAATTTTTTTGATGTATACATTATAAAATGACTTTTCATGCATATTAGTGGTCAATAATGAAGTCCACTAATTATGACTAGATTTATTATTCTTGGTGATAGGCAGTATTTGAGTTATTCACTTGTAAATGAGTCAATAACTTTTAGTTGAGTTAAACTACTTAGTAGTGAATAATAGTATTTGAATATGAATAAATTTTTTTTATGATACTTTTAAAACTAAGAGTTGAACATTTAACATTGTGTGTGTGTGTGTGTGTGTGTGTGTGTGTGTGTGTGTGTGTGGATCTCAATAAGAACTAAAGGTATATATGGAATGATAAACCATGTTACAATTCTAAAATATAGTACTATGTACAGTTGTATACAACTTGTTGTGTGAAATTGAACATTATCTATATGAAATGGTTATACATATTCTTAGATTATTATATAAATATAGATATGATGTGTGTGTTTGTGTGTGTGTGTGTGCGCGCACACACATGCCTGTTTTTAAGATTTCAATGAATAATTGTGATGTATATGTAACTATGAACTTAATACGATTCATACCCAAATGTGTGATCTTTGAATATTAAATGTACATATTCATTATGTTTTAGATGTCATTATGTGTGAGTTTTATTTAATGCATTTGATGGACTAAATGCATAGTTATTATTATTTCTCAAACTTAGTATATTTATATATTTGTTAAGAGGAGTAATCTATTTTAATCATTGGTTTATACACTATGTTATATTTAACCAGTCTTGCATTGATAATGCCAAATAAGTAGTAAGATAGACTTCACTATCTTAATTTCCATCATGAATGCAAGATGAAGGTAATATGATCACATGGTGTGTATGAAATTGGCATATCCTAGAGATCATATGTTATTTGGAAACTTTGGCCAAAGCAATTGTTGACTATTTTGATCACAAGTCAAAATAAGTCAACCCCCTTTAGTAAAAAAACTTGATATAAGGGTATATTAGCATGTTATAGGGTGTGTCATGATCAATTTTATGTCATTAAATGAGTTTTTAGCCTTGGTCATAGTTAAATCTAGTCATAAGTCATTCTATGTCATTTAAGGGACATATTTAGGTTTTAAATGAACATGGTATATTTTTAATTAGTGTACAAGTGTTCCAAACTCTATTTTAAAATTCAATGTGTCATATTTCTTGTTAGGAATGTCAATCCTATCTGAAGCTTGTAGGTTCCTAACTGAAATCAAGAAAACAAGTGAAAAAGAGGAGGTTTTATTAGTTGTATGACCTATATAAGTGTGTGGCATGTGGGATAATCTTATGGAATGGATATTCAACTTATCTACCTTAATTTAAATTGTTGATCTACTTTGGAAGCATAAAATGTCTAATAATAATTTTACTCTTTCATCACTCCACTAGACATGCAAAACTTGTCAACAAGTTTTCTGATGGTATGGTTAGTAAGAGAGGTTTTAGGTTAAATGATATTGTGTGTTGTTATTACACTTGGTCTAATTAGAATTCATGATAGGAGTTATAATAATGGTTTTGTATACTTTATGAACTATTTTTAAGAAGTTGACTATCTCATTTTGCTTGATAATCCTCACACCCTACATGTTTTACATCTATTTGAGCTATTCCATAAAAATAAATTGATGAAAATGATTATATAGAAGTTATACATTCTTCTCTCATGAATTACATATTTTTTTCATGGTAGTTGTAGGCTAAGACCACCACTGCTAGTTGTAGGCATGTTACACCAAATGCAGAGGTCCTAGTTCTTATAATGGTCTCAAATGAGTGTGATATGTTTCATTTTTTTCATGTCATAGTATTCACCTCCTTCATTCCAATCTCAGTCTCACAAATTATCATCTATGAAGTCACATTTATTTTTCACACACTCAACTTCTTGCAAGTTTCCACCTACAGTCATGGTGTTATGAAGGTCCAGAACATGTTCATGAAAAGGTCATGGAGAGTCTTAACAAGATGGATAACTTCTTATGACATGAGAAGTAAATTAAAGACTTCAATTTTTATATGATAGACTGTGAAAGTCAATACAAACTCCATACAAAGTCCTGCAACATTAATGCATACCTACAAGTGCGCTCAAAGAGGTCAATCATGTTGAAGCAAAGCATTTATCTAGTTTCAAGTTCCTTATGATTAAAAGGATTAATTTTAATAAATTTATAAGGTCCAATATGAACCATAAGACCATACAACATACAATTTTTCATGGCTTGCCTTCATTGCCCTTGTCTGTAACTATGTGCAGATCTACAGGTGGCTCTCAAAGAAGTTTGAGGATGTTGCATAGGGAGTTTGAACATGTGTTGAGGCTTTATGGAGTTTGAAAGTTTGGGTAATTTCATAAGAATGATGTTTGAGGTTATTTAATTGTAGGCCCACTTGATTCATGTCTCATGATTCCAAAAATTGAGTTTAGAGACAAATAACCTTAAAACCTCTGAAACAGAGCCCTATCTACTTTTGAGGCTATCATATAATAGTGTAACATGGAGTCTAGATTTATCTAGATAATCCCATAATGTAACCCTCATGTAGGGGTAATATATTGTGAAATAAGAGTGGGTGTTTGGTCCTACAAGTGATGTAAAGAAGGGTCCCAATTCATGCATTTTGTCATTGAAGAAGGTCAATGTTCTTTGTAGGATTTAGAACTTCAAATGGTATCATTGTCTAAGATAGTATGACAAGAGTGTATAGCCATATAAAATGACCTTATTGAGGTGAGATGAAATAGTGTATCAAAGAACACATTGAGAAGAGTTGGAATGCAATGGTTTTTATCTACATGAAAACATAACAGACTCCTTTTGGACCCAAGAAAATATACCTATAGGTTTCCAATAAAGGTAACATATAGAATATGTAGGTTGAGTGATAATTTATAGTTCTAAGAATGAAATGGGTATGTTTCAACTATTAATTTAAGCCAAAATATTCCAATAAGTCCTAAAAATTAAATGGATTATGCATGACATTATGCAAGTGTACTTTTGCCTCAAAAAGGTCACCTATAGTCAACTATAGGTTGACATTGCACTAGATTATAATAGTGCAAAGGTTATCCTAACATATGCATGGTAAGAATAAGTACTAAGAAATGTGAAATGACCTTAATTACTCTAAGGAACATCTAACATGGAATGAGGTATGATATTCATGTGTACCTATAAGCACCTCTATTCTATGTTGAAACATAGTCACAGTTGACTGTCAGCTGAGCTTATCAAAGTAGAAGGTGAACAATGAAAGGTTTGACAAAGGTTTGATGATCAACATGTTTGTATTAAATCTATAGTGGTTATTCACATTCTACATGCTCATCATAATGGAAAAAGGGCCAAGATTTGGTCCTCAAAAGTAACCTACAACCCATACTTAGAATCTTGCACACAGTTAACTTTCTAAGGGTTTGTCTTAGGATTTGGAGGTGTAGATGTGATCTAAACCTAAAAATAAGTACATAATCTCCCCATAACTTAATGAATCCTCTCATACACTCATTTAGTCTAGGACAATAGGGGAGATGACCTCTATTCTATCTTAGATAGAGGGCACTCCTAAAGAACTAAAACCCTATAGGTTTAGCAAGTAAGGTTAGGAGAATGAATTGAAAGGTGTTGGATGTAGTGAGATGTGCTGAGTATAAACAAACCCAAAAGACTCATCATAGTCATATGAATATACTTAGAAGATGTGGTGAGTATTTATATATATACTAAGCTTACTAGGCCTTGATTAGGCTTAAATCTCTAAGGGCATGTAACCTCACTTATACAACTAGGTGAACATTATAATAAATTAGAACCTATTCATGGGGATACATGAATTATGTCATAACATCTAGTTTGTAGATAAGGTCAAAAAAGACTATTTTTTGGCCTAGGAGCTTAACAGGCTAAGTAGAATGCAAGGGAAAACTTGGGAAGGCAAATTTAGAAGCTCACACCTATACAAATACTTAGCATGGGATCTCAAGGAGGTAGGAGATGTTGGATAGGGTCTTGAACTTGAACTTTTTGGAATTTATTTAGGGTTTGAACATCACAATTGTATGAATAATCCTTAAAGGCTAAAACCCTCTAAAACCCTTGATAAGGAACTGATTGGAAAACAAATAAGAAAGGGTATCCAAATGGGATAGTTTGTGTAGGAATATGATTGGAACTTGTAGAAGACTCCCCATGACTCTTCTCATATACTTAGGCCCTACCCTACTTATATAGATAGGGTGTAAAACTAGTTCTATTGACAATTTTTAGTGTTTTTTATGTACATAAAGGTTTCAAAGGATGTAAATATCTTTGGGAGTTAGGATGGGACATAATATAACCCTTCATTCTCATTTATTGCTTCAGTAAAGCTAAAAATTACTTCTACTATCACCTTCATCTCAACCAATCCAAACTGGCATAGTGAACAAAGAATGATCACCAAGTGAGAAGGTGAGAACTCCAAGTGGGAGGGATTTTAAGGTCTACTTGATGAATATATAAGAAATGATTACCCATAAAAAGTATCATACACTCACCTGTATGGATTGGTTTTTGTAACTGAAGCACACCTTGGTGCCAAGTATGAAGGGTGAGTGAAATAAGGGTGATTATGACTATAGGCAATGAGAACACTTATCTAAAAGAATACTAATGATTAGGGACACATCCAATTCATATTGGAGTTTATTTATAAACCCTACCTCATAATGAAATAATCTCAGTTGTCCCTAGTCTATTGTAGAGTGTTCATGGAAAGCCAAATGATGAAGGTAGTTTTCAAACATGTAGTTGAAGAGTCCCATGCCATATTTTGGGAGTTTCATTCCTTTGAGGAACATTTTTGCAAGTTAATATTTTAGGTTCTATCTCATACTTAATTTATATACATATGTAACTCCTCTTAGCCTTATAAGTGTTTTTGTGACTCTTGGACTTCATTCTCCTCTCTCCTCTCTCTAATTCTATAAGTACTAGACATTTTGGATATTGTCTAATAATTCCACACCATGTATGGAAAATCCCTATTGGTTTGATGTTTTAATTTTCCTTTGAGCAATAAATGTAGTCTAGTTTTGAGTTCATGAACATTTTGACTAAGTGTGTGAAGTAATGAATGGTGAGGTCTAGTGACAAGTTCTATCCTTACTTCTCCTTATCCTTTGATGTTTATGAAAGATTTATCATTATAATAGGTCATATAGAGTGTATCTACTATTTTAGGCTCCCTTCATGTGTAAAAGTGTCCTTGGATTTATTAATCTTATCTTTGGTCTATTTATCTTGACTTATTTGATGCATATCACCTATATTGTAATGATATTGATTATTCAATATATGTAGAAATACCCTTAAGGTAGGGAAACACCATATAATAATCCTTTAGGAAGGAATAACTCCATAATGTCTCTTCGAGGGGACAACCTCCAATATCCTCTTACAATAGAAGACTCAATGATTACTTGATATCTTTACCATGATAATCATCTCCTATATATATACATCTATCTAACCCATGAATGGATAACCTCCTAATCCCAATGTAGGCTGACCATTACCCAATATACTAATTCCAAAAGTTACTCTATTATCCTAATATATTGTACCCATATAACTAAGGGGATGTGTGCCACATGTCATCATCTCCATCAACCCATATACATAAATACATCATATCCCTAGGTACATAGCATTCCTTCCCTCCTTGACATGTTTCATCCTCGAAACATAAGAAGAAACCAAATAATGAGTGTGCTTCAAATCATTGCACACTTGTCTCCAATCTCGGTCATCTAGCCATCCATATGTGATCTTGGCAGGTGATAGCTCTCTAAGCTTATTTCCAAATTTCATTGTGCTCTTCTATTTGAATTTATGATCATAATTTTACTACTTTGGTGTCCAATCATAATTATTCCTCTTTTTATTCCATGTACCATATTCCACTGCGCTACTCTAATTCCAACCATGACCATAGTAGGTATTCTTACATGCATAGTCATAGTGATTCATTCCATGTGCCATAGTATTTTTTTTGGATTCCATGCATATCCATAATGATTGGAAATTTTGTTTCTTGTATAGACAAAATGATTGTTATTATGACACTTCCTCACCTAGTTCCATGATTGTTTCCTCTCACGATGATGTGGGTGTCTATTTACCTAAACATTTTCCAATACTTTGACCTTATCCACCTTTGCTTCTACCTCTTCCACATTTTCCTTCTTTGTCTCTTGACTAGATGAAGTGATCATTTATAGTGTGTCTTTATCTATATCATCTAATTCTTCATCATGATCTTCATCACCTATTTCCATCTTATCCTCATGATCTACCTGGATTTTTATTGGTGTCTTTTTCATTATAATATATTGTAAATTGATCTTCTTTTTCCTATACCAAAACTTCATGAACTTTTTTTGAATATTAATATTCATTTTTCCCAAAGTCTCTAACCATGGATATCCAAGAACTATATCCACATCATCCATATCTAAAGCATAAAAATCTGAATGCAAAACATATTTTTGCATAATGAGCTTCAGATCTTCAAACATTGAAATATTCTTACCATCTACTTGAACTTCTTTGATATTCTTTGCTTGAACATGTAGATGCTTGGACACATTCATGTTGATGAAATTATACTTACTGGTAGGGTTATGGACACAATAACCCTTTTCTTTTAAATGCATCCATGAAATTGAAAAATTGACTCAGATTTCTTTGGAGCCAAATAATTTGAACCTTTATCATCCAATTCTTCTTCTTCTTCTTCTTCTTCTTCTTCTCCTTCTTCTTCTTCTTCTTCTACTGATTCTTCTTTTTTTGCTTCTTATTTTATAGCCCATCGATCTAAAAAAATCTGTTCCATTTCTTTCCATGAAGAAAACCTTTCTGTATAGCTCAACTGATCAAACCAATCTAGTGCAGGCCCAGACAAAAAATGAGTTAATCATCTTTGCCCAAAAGTTTTTATAAAATGATTCTCCAAAAGGATCCACCATTATTTAGCATCAATATCATCTTCCCCTGAAAATTTTTTCAACTCCATGATCCACAAATAAATTAGGGTTCATGAAACCCTAAAATGAAAAAAATGATCCATAAAATCACAATAAATCATTCTAAACAACTCAAAAAATTCTGAAAATTTGACTGTACTTCTCCTAAGTTTTCTTACATCTCCAGTAAAAATTTCTAATAGAAATTCCATATATTTCAGAAGATATAGTGAAACTTTTATAAACCCTAAAATATCAATAACTCCCTTAAAACGAATCAAAAAATTCTGAAATTTTTACTACACTTCTATTATATTTTCTTACATCTTCAGTAAAAATTTCAAATAAAAATTTCTTATATTTCATAATATATAGTGAAACTAGTGTTTCAATCCACACAAATTACCCAAATCAAAGCTCTGATACCACTTATAATGATCTTGATTATTCAATATATGCAGAAATACCCTTAAGGTAGGAAAACACCATATAATAATATTTTATGAAGGAATAACTCCACAATGTCTCTTCAAGGGGACAACCTCCAATATCCTCTTACAATAGAAGACTCAATGCTTACTTGATATCTTTACCATGATAATCATCTCATATATATATATATATATATATATATATATATATATATATATATATATATATATATATATATATATATATATATATATATATATATAACCCATGGATGGTAACCTCCTAATCCAAATGTAGGCCTACCATTACCAAATATACTACTTACACAAGTTACTTTATTATCCTAATATATTGTACCCATATAACTAACTAAGGGGATGTGTACCACATGTCGGCATCTCCATCAACCCATATACATCAATACATCATATTCCTAGATACATAGCATATATATTGGAATATTTGTGTTAGAACATCTTATGACTTTGAATCTAGTTTGTAGGCCTTGTTTCTTAGTGAAATAAGTATGATATCATAGTGGATATCTCTATGGTGTATCATCCCCATAAATTATATTTATTTCATGCATACTTCTATCCTTTTTCCCATAAACAAATAGTTAGTATAGGAGATAAGCACTTCAAGGTAAATTCAGGGAGGTAGCCCTTAAATCGAGAGGTCTACTTATAATATTGGTAAACCCACATACCTAGAAGTATTCCCATGTTGCCAAAATATTAGAGTAGGCATCAACCTCCTCCTCTAGGGTATAAGATTTGGTGACAATAGTAATTATGGATAGACATTGCCATTTCATATGTTTGATTTACGTGTTTGTGTGATATCATGTTAGAAAATATTTTCTTTATGGTACATATCATGTAGCATAAATATTATAGCACACAAGTATTGGCATGCCTCTGGATTCCCGCACCATCACCATCTACCTATCTATGAAGGGAGGGCCATTCTATGATGGGGGATTATGTGAGGGATTGATGGTCTATGGTTAGTATGGAAAAGTGCTCAGATTATGCTCTCCCTCCCCACTATAGTACTTACTCAGAGACTACACTTGAGATTATTAGAGATTTAAATAGATTTAAATGTTATTATACAATTTGGTGACCAAAACATTTGTCCCAAATATTTCATAACATCTTATGGTATTCTAAGGTGTGTTCGTATAAAACCTAGGGCTTCTAGACATCATGTATTAAAACTCCCCACTTGCTTACTACACTATTTATGCTCAAGTGATGTTTGCAAGGGTAGCAGTGGGATAAAAATATGTAGTCACATTAATTGGCCCAAGTGGGAACTTCCACTATGTGAAGCATAATAACAAAACCAAAAGTTAGTATTGAAATGTTTGTGTGGTTCTTGAAAGTAACTTATCAATGTTAGTAGTGAGCTTAGATGCTAAAAAATTAGTCCAATTGAAGTCCTCTCACTATCATATCATTTGATACACAATATCAATTACCCATCTTATTTCTTACTTTGATTGCTTAGTGGTCTACCATTATATTTTTATGATGCATTTGAATAGAGTTCACATCGAAGCATCCTTAATTGAATCAAATTGTGTTTCTCTACCTACTCATGTGGTATATTTTTCCTATATATCTAAATGTATTTTTGGTACCATAGATTTATATTAATTGATGGATTTAACTCGATTTAGAAGGCCTATGACTCACACCATTGTCTACATAGTGATCTAAATTATGATATCTTAGGATAAATTAATATCCCCTTGATTTTAGAGACCCAATAGGGTCATCATGACCTCATCCAATTTCCCAAATATAAGAAACCCAATCATCCTTTTTGTGTTAGAACCTTGAAGTGGATCTTGAAGTACGAGGGATACTGATCGTGTAACTCTTGGAGGACCTTGGGGAAATAAAGAAGTTTATACTGCATCAATGAAATCAAAGGGATTAGAGTCATTATAATTGGTTTGATGAAGACCTAACCCAATCCCTATCTCCTCTTTCTAATCATCTATGAGTAGGATCAACAAGTGACCTTTGTCCATAACTATATCAGTGATATGTGATGAATGGTTATTCTGCATGATTAGGCTCTGGTTCAAAATCCATTTATAGGAATATATTTTGAGATCAAATATTAGAATTCTATTGTTAGTTGGAGTTTTTAATTTTTGTATCTATTAATTGTATCAAGGTTAAATGCCTAGTGTAATTGTAATTGTATTATTTTGTTATACTTCAATAGTAGTAGTTGTATTATTGAACCAGTCATGGCAGGATTTTAAAGTGACTACTTTCCTTGCATTTATGTTATGTTACATGAAATTCTAGTGATTAAAACTTATTTTTAAAAGTTTGATTTAGTCTAATATGATTTTATAGTATGTTGAAAATCACTAATTAGATTCTTGTGGTGTAATCTAATGAAAGAATAAATGTTGAGTTTCTAATTAAAAAAATTATATTGTATTATTCTAGCACAATCCATGAGAGGTTGTTACAACCCTTGTGTTGATGGAACAACTTGTCTCATAAATATATGACACCCTATAAGAATAATCAATTTTGTAAACTCTACTTCTAAGAGTTAGATTTAATTTATGCTTGGATGACTTGAACAAAATTTTCAACTTTTTGTGGTGGAGAAAGTGGTGTGGATGTTGTGTTTTTCAAAAATTATAATTTTATTGGAGATTCACTCCACATATGGGAGGAAATTTTTAGGTTTTTTCAAGTTGTCATTCAAAATCCTCATTCTAGAATGTGTATTCTTGGTTAAATTTAAGGCTTTAACAATTTGTTCCCATTTGTAACCATTCAACTTAAAAACTCCATTCAAGTGTTTGATATCATCCTATAAGGGATCTTCATAACAAATTTTTAACACTATAGTGACTAAGGTTTTAAGGACCCTTGTTTTTTAAGAAGGATGGTGGTGAGATTTCATGTGTAGGTAGAGATCTATGTGGGCAGATTTTATACAAAGCTTACAAGAGAAAGAGTCATCATATTTTATTAAAAGGAGGATGTCTAAGAAGGGAATACTACCTTCACATTCTAATTATTTTTAAACTTGATGAAATCAATAATCATGTTCAAGTGGGTATGGAAATCCTCTAGTTTCTCTAAACCATGTGGCCAGTTGCCATGGGTGTCATCTACATATCATTTCCAACAAGTGGGTTTCAATGGGAAGGAGTTGAGAGCTAGGTCTTCAAAATATTTCATAAACAAATTGGCCACCATAGGGGAGAGAGGGGATCCCATTACAACACCCTCTATTTGTTTATAGATGACTCCTAAGAAAAAAAGAAAGTTGACTTCAGACAAAAAGTTATCCGAGATGGAGTCTCCTCATATACATGATTTTTAACTACCTTGATTGTGTCAATAATAGGAATCTTAGTGAAGAGTGACATGACATAAAAGCTAACTAGAATGTCCTCATTAGAGACTTTCTTGTCCTTGATAAAATCCATAAAATCATGGGAGTCTTCGATAAAATAAGATGTTTTGCCTATTAATGGTTTTAACTTGTTGGCCAAGAAATAGACTAAGGCATAATTTGGAGAGTCAATGGTATCAATGATAGGCCTAATGGGGATATAATTCTTTTGTATCTTTGGGGATCCATAAATTCTAGGGGTGGTAGTTTTCTTAGGAAGAATAAATTTTTTAATGTTTACATCTAGGGAGGATTAATTAATTATTTTTGTAACTAACCTAGAGATTTTGGAAATAGGGTTAGAAGATAATATTCTATATCTCCTACTATTTTGCAAGTGGTCAAGCATCTTTGAGTTGTAATCACTCTTGTTTAAAATAATTGTTGCATTTCCTTTATCAGCTTTAGTTATGACAATATTTTCATTACTATTGATGTTCTTCAAGGTATTCCAATCCTTTGTTGAAATGTTTGATCTTGGGGATTTGGATTTCCTAAAAGCTAATACATACTCTTGTCTAACTTCCTTGGTTGCCTCATTGGTAGGCTCTTCAACACATTTTCAATTTCTACTAAGAAATATTCCCTAGAGATATGTTTAGGGGTAAGAATGAATGTTAGTCAGATTTTTAAAATATTGAAGGAGGGGCTATCTAAAGGAAAACTAGATAAATTGAAAATAAGTTTGTTTTCCCCATCGTTTGTAGCTCTAAGAGAAAATGAGCTTACCCTATTAATGGAATTGGAAGAGATAAGGGAAAGATTGTGAAAGTTACAAATAAAAAGTACTGGGGTAAAGGGAAGAGATACAATGCTATGGGTACTGACAAGGTCGTTAATACGATTATGAGGATCAAAGGTAGGGGGAAGTCATAATGAATTAAGAATCAACAAGTAGGAAGAGTTTGGAGATTCAACAGAGTTTGATTTGTTTTCCAAATTAAAAAGCTATTTTTTTCATGAATCTCAAGGAAATAATATGAATGATGAGTAGTACGATTGGGAAGATCCAAATTTAAAGGAACCATATTAAGAGGGGAAGAACAGGAGTTAAATTTGACAGTTTAAATGTTTTTTAAGTTTAAACAATAAAATACAATCAAATTTTTAAACTATATTAAATGATGGGGAAAAAATTAAATAACCTATCAATTTGACATTCAAAATTAAAACACAACAATTTCAAAATATTATCTACAATTTATAAGCATATCTATGGTTATATGCCTAATAGCCCATTGCCAATGTGAACCCTGAGTCCATGACTATCATAATAAATTGCATGTACAAGTGGCATGCAAGTTGGTTAAAAATTGAATGAAAATATTTTTAAATATCCTAATCCATAAATCTAAGTATTGGGATTTGGCACTACTACTCGATGCTCACAATTAATAGTACTATTAGTCCATGGTTCACCTTTTATTTTTTTTTATCTAGTATCAGCTATAGCCTACAGCCTATGCATCAATGTTATTTTTATTAATGCATAATGCATTCAATGTGTCTTGGTCTCTATATAGGATAATAGATTTAGTTATTTTTTTTGATAGCTTTGTAAGCATTAGATAGTAACTATGCATGCCCTGTAGACTGCAGTCAATTCCCCATTATCATATTAAATATGGACTAAGTTCACATATCTGGTAAGACCATAAGAAAAGTAATTTTAAGATGGGGATTGACCTATGAAATATTGAAAACTTTTTTGGGAAGCTAGATGCCCTAGGAAGAGGGTATGTTAGTTTATAGTGATTTTTAATCTCTGTGCTCAAAAATAATAGAAAAAGGGAAAAAAGATTTAACATAGAGGTTTACGGTAGAAGGAGATGCTCAAAATTAGAATGAAGGTTGTTTGTCAAGAATATTTCACCATTTATATTTTAAGGCAAATGAATCTTTGTACTCTATTTTCATGTGAAATGGCTTGAGATAATTATTTAGGACATTCAAATATGTGTATATACAATTAAATGTTTATATGAAATAAACCAATAATTAGGCTACGTTTAGAATTATGTAGATTGAATAATGGGTAAAATTTACAAAATGTTTATGATGGATAATATATTCATAAAATTAAAATCTTGGACCAATGCATCTCATTGTAGAAAATCCTAAAGTAATTAGTGATTCTGCTAATGAATAAAATCAAGTCCAAACAATTTCTCCATTGAACTTTTGAACTTTCTTCAGCCCATAGGAAAAAAATATGGTAAAAAAATCTAGCTATGGCATTGCACTTTACTATTACATAAAAACAAAAAATATTTTTGACCTACTTCCTTACAAACAAAAAAACACAAGGAGGGAAGGTTTTCAAATTTCTCGCCTAGGTTGAGGGTTGATGGTTGAGGATTAAAGAGGAAATGAAATAAGACTATTCAACGATGGTACTTGGATATATTTATTATTAAATTTGAGTTGCATTTCCACTCCAAAAGTCTTATCAAGGCACCTAGAATTGAGTACACATATATGATAATTTGCCTCCCTTGTGATTTGAGTAATGGTGGCAAACAAGATTATTCATAGTTGTCTTTCATCAAGGCAATGATTTTGATTTTCCTCCTATTCTACAATAAAAATTAGTTTGCCTATGATGTTGGTGTATCCTTTATCTATCTCTAATGATTAGGTAGCATGGCTTTCTTAGACCAACACTTCTACAATCTACCTACAGATTTGGTTATTTAGTATTTTAATAGAGGACATTGGATTATGATGGTGTAAATAGAAAAATTGTATTTTTTTACAAGATATTAATCTCAGTGACAATATAATTATTATTATAAACTATAATTCTTATTCTAACTTAATTATAAAATTTGTCAATTTAAGAAAATGTTCTATTGTAAATTCCTTGCATAGGGTATAATTATATGCATGTGTTTGTTTGAAGTATGCCCTGCATTTGGAATGGATTTTTTTGTATTTAAATGTATGTTTTGTGTTTTATTTTCTATGCCCTACATTTGGAATGAATTTTTTTTAGTCAACTACCTGCTTTGAAGTATGCCCTACAAGCACTCATCTTTTTATAATATCTTTAATTTAAAGTTTTTCTGATATATTGAAATGGATGTAAATGGGAAGCAGTAGGTTGGGTGATCGATTAGTCACCATCTATTATATTTGGCTTCTTAAAACCTTTGTCCATATTAATTTTGATAAGATATGTCATTTTTATGCTCTTCTTCTAAATATATATTTTAATTTAGATAGGGGTTTTCTTGAATATTTTTGTTGTTCGTTGTAAGAGCTTAAACTTCAATATTCATATATTTTGATAGCATACAAATTTGGAAATTTATGTTGGTTTTTGATATTCATGTTTTTTTATAACATTATACCGAAATATTTATATGTTGTTTTTTATCTATACTAAAAATAATTATGAGGCTAAAAACTAGCAAACATGACCTTGTAATATGTCCCTTGGGATGTTGATTTATACTCTAGTTTCAAATCATTTAAGATAAAATAAATTATACTCCTTTAGTGTTAGTCATAATTAAATGGATTAGGTTCACAATGATTTGTAGCATATTTAGGGTATAATAATTTGTTAACCCATCTTATCTTTCAATCTGAATAACTTTTGAATTTGAACACTTCTAGTCCTTCTCCTAAATTAGACAAGGCATTTGGTTATTTTAATTTAGGAATGATGCCATTCGTAGAGACACATAGTGAGAATGTATGGCTAGTGACCACTCTCTACCCCCATAGAATCTCCAAAGAGATCCCATAGTTTCAATTTATGTCATTTTAGCTACTTTGTGTATTGATTTAAAAAGTTAATGGTACCATCAAACAAATGGCAAGCTGTGAAGGGAAGCAATTTGCATACCCAGTCCCACTATAATAGTAGAAAACTTAAAGTCTACTTTTCAAATTCTATCTTCTCATTGAGTCTAGGTTTGAAATTCACTATAGCCTATAATAGTAAAAAATATAAGTGTATCCATTTCTATATCACATTCCCATGTATTTTTTGTTGTAGGATGCACCAGGATGGATTTAATCAAATCAACTCCTAGATATCAAATTATAGAAGTGCATAAAGTGGCTCATATAAGTGAAGTGGTAGTGATACTTATTGTAGTGTGCCACATTTTTATTGACATTGTGTGCACATGTTAAAAAAATTCATTTTTCCCTCCATTTTACTACAATGTAAATCTATAAAACTATTTTAAAAATAACATTTTCTCAAATTAATAGAAAAAACCATTTATATGAATAATATCTTTATTTTTATATCATTTTATTATATGAAATTATATATTTTTATATTTATATGAAATTATAAGTCAAAAATGAGAAACGAATGTCATGTGCAAAGTGACATTAATTTAAAAACTGTCAAAACAAATTCTTGATGGGTAAGAGTGACCATAAAATTTAACCCTTGCATAAGAGTGAGAAGTGTTTGTAGAATGGCCCAAGATGTTGTTCTAGATATAAAACAAATTGGAGAAAACTTTTTAGTTGAGGATGGTGATAATGTTAGAAAAGCATAGATCCCAATGTGGTATGATAACATGTTCAAAAAATTAGATTGGTGGAAAGGGGAGATGTTTGGAAAGAGAGGGGAAAAGGGAGCATTATTTAGGTAGAATATTTGAAATTTAAAATATTATGGTAGTTAATGAAAGATATGGAAGTATTTACAATAGGGATAGAATTACATGAACCATGCTTAGTTGACTCAATAGAATGAAGATAGATGCCAAAAAAGTGAGACAAGATGGAGTATATAGAGAAACCCAGAGGAGCCCATGTAGAAAAATAGTAACATAATGAGCCAATTGAATCATTAAAACCAAGAACCATGAATGAAGGAGTTGATAGTAACATTTTTATGTGAAGACCACTTTCAATGGTAACAAAATTGGCTACTAAGCTACCATCATAGAGAGGGGACAAGACTTAGACAATATTTTCATGTTCTTCTAAAGAAACAAAAAAAATCTCTGACAACTTTTGTGTTAGGTAGTTGTGTTAATATAGGGAAATTTTGTTACAGCCCTTGGTCCCATAGGTTACTTAGTATTTTGTACCTTATTAAAATCTTTTATTTATTCATTGATTCTAACTTCCTTATACTTTTAATTCTCATAATCCTATTAATAAGCTTGTCAATACTCATAGCAATGTATCTCTTCCCTTTACCCTAGTATCTTTGATTTTTAACTTTGATATGTTTTCCCTTCTCTCTTCCAATTCTATTACTAGGGTAAACTCATTCACTCTTAGAGCTGTAAATGATTGGGAGAACAAATTTGTTGTCAATTTATCTAGTTTCCCTTTAGATAGGTCATTCTTCAATATTTTAAAAAAGGCACTAGGATTTAATGCTACCCCCAAACATATCCCTTGGGAAGATTTCTTAGTAAAAATTGAAAATGTGTAGAATAGCCTACCTCATGAGGTAGCCAAGGAAGTTAGACAAGATTGTGTCATATCTCTGAGGAAAGCCAAACCCCCAAGATCAAAAATCTCAAGAGAGGATTGGAATGTCTTGAAAAACCTCATTAGTAATGACAATATTGTCATCAGTAAATCCGATAAAGGAAATGCAATAGTTATTTTAAACAAGAGTGATTACAACTCAAAGATGCTTGACCACTTGAAAATAGAAGGAGATATAGAGTGTTATATTCTAATCCTATTTCTAAATTTAGTTATGAAAGTGATTAATCAATCCTCTTTAGATGTAAATATTAAAAAATGATGTCTTTTTAAGAAAATTATGACCCCTAAAATTTCTGGATCCCTGAAGATACACAAGGATAGGATCCCTATTAACACTATTTTTGGTATCACTAACTCTTTAACTTATACCTTAGCCTCTTCCTTTGCCAACAATTTAAAACCATTAATAGGCAAAACTTCTTATTTTATTGAAGACTCCCATGATTTTGCAGATTTTATCAAGGACAAGAATGTCTCTAATGAAGATATTTTAGTTAGTTTTGATGTCATGCCACTCTTCACCAAGATTAATATTAGTGACACAATCAAGATAGTTATAAATCATGTAGATGAGGAGAGTACATCTCTAATAACTCTTTGTCTAAAGTCAACTTTCTTTTCTTTCTTAGGAGTCATCTATGAACAAACTCTAGGGTGTTACAATGGGATCCCCTCTCTCCCCTATGGTTGACAATTTTGTTTATGGAATATTTTGAAGACCTAGCTCTTAACTCTTTCCTATTGAAACCTGCTTGATGGAAAAGATACATAGATGACACCCATGTCAACTGGGTACATGTTTTAGAGAAACTAGAGGATTTTCATATCCACTTGAACAAGATTATTGATTCCATAAAGTTTACAAAAAAAAAAAGAATGTGAAGATATTCTTCCCTTCTTATATATCCTTATCTCAAGAAAATATGATGGTCCTTTCTCTAGTAATCTTTATAAAAAAAATACCCATACAAATCTCTACCTACATCTAAACTTTCACCACCATCCTTCTCAGAAAATAGGGATCCTTAAAACCTTAGCCACTAGAGCATTAAGAATTTGTGATGAGGTTAACTTAGAGGATGAGATCTAACACTTGATTGAAGTTTTTTATTTTAATTTTTACAAAGGGAATCAAATTGCTAAAGCCTTCAAATGGGCAAATAATACACATGCTAGACTAAGGATTTTGAATGATAACTTGAACAAACTTATAACTTTCTTCTAATATGTCGACTAAATCTCTTTAAAAATTACAATTAAAAAAAAAAACATCCACACCACTTTTATCCACCAAAAAAATATCATAATTATAGTCAATTCATCCAAAGACAAATTTAATCCAACTCTTACAAGTGGATTTTACAAAATTTATTATTCTTGCAGGGTGGCATATATTGGTGAGATAGGACCTTCCGTCAACATAAGATTAAATGAATATGTTGAAGATATCAATAAAAAAAGGTTCATCAAGTTAGCACTAGTGAAGCATTCTTTTAATATTTGCATAGAAGATACTAAAATTCTATCCATAGAAGACCACTACTTTAAACATCATCGAAGAAAAGCCGTAGAAATTCACAAGTATGACAAGAACCTTAATAGAGATGGTGGCCATGAATTAAACCGATCTTGGAGACCTATCATTAAATTAATTATAAAATAATGATTATATCTCAAACATCTAGTCTATTTTAGTCTCTTCTTCACTCTCTCTAGCCTAATGTGGTTTAAGTTCTCTAATTGGTTTCCCCTTCCCCCTTCTAGGTTCCCCATTTCAAGATCTTCTCACTCTTATTTTTTTCCTTTTGACCTCTCTTTCACCTCTTCCTTTCTCTAACCTTGTGTCACATTGGACTCTAATTGATTCACGTCACCCCCTTCTTACTTCATTCTACATTGAGCTTTATTTTTTATTCTCACTCTATTAATCTTTTCCCCCAATTTATTCCACTCTCATCTAAAAATTGGTCTTTTACATTTATCATGTTAATCACCTTTTGTGTTTTACTTTGGTAAAACATTTTTCTCATGTTTAACTTCCAAACTTTTATTTCATCTAAATTCTTATCAATTTTTCATGTCATCCCCCACCTCCATCTTATTTCATTAGCTCATTGACTTATGTCTTTCTTCTTAGTTTATTAAAATTCCCCATTCTCCCCCATCCCACTTAATTTATTTTTCTCTTTTTAATCTTAATTCTCTCTCTCCCTTTCCCCCCAGAAACTTTTCATTTCTTAACTACAACTTGACATTTATATTTACCCCTTTCTTAATAGATTCTACGTATTAATACTCTAATGATCCACTTTATTTTTAATTAAATTTTTTATTTTTATTTTTAATTTAAAAAAAATCACTTTCATTATTGTTTAAGTTTTTATTCCTTTGTAGTATCCTCTTTTTTTTGACTTAATTCTTTTAACTATTTAACATCACTCTACTTCATTGCCATATCTATAAGCGAAATGTCTAAGTCAACAAATTAATAATTTCATTCTCTCATCTTGATGATGATTCATCAAATAGGATCAGAAACATCCATATAAAAAATCCAACATAATTTTATTCAAAAATCTTTACAATTTAACTCATGGATTGTAGAAATACCATCTTTTTGAAGATTGATATTTCATCATATTCAAAATGAGATGGTACTTTTAGTTGCATGTCAATATGTAGAAGATTTATGAATAGAAGAATGTATGCTTATTATCTCATACTCGAGTATATTTCTAGATCACATGCATAACTAAATATGATAATGCATTAGCTAAAACTGGAAGTAGAGGGTCAAAAATAATTCCACACCTTGGAGTACCAAAAAGAACAACCCATAACACTCAAATGTATTCCCTTTATCCAAATAACTGTGTTGCAGTAGTTGGGAACAACTTACAAGAGTATTAAGTTTTAGCTTTCCACATTGCTTGCACAACTAAGTGTGAGAAGGAATTAGTTGAAGCACAAAGTCTAGGATAAAAAATAATTCCAAACCTTGGAATATAAAATCACATTGTATATCCCTCTACTATTCTCCCTTAATCCAAATGACTTAGCATAGTAGTTGGGTAAAACATGGAAGAATCAAGAGAAACATGCAACTACTTGAAGGACCCAACAAAATAGAACTTTTAGGCAAAGAATTTCCTTCATAAAAATTTGTCGCACCTAATTTATGTAATTTTTTATAATAACTAATTTATTTGGTTGACTAGGTTGTGGCCTGTAACCAAATAATTTTCAACTGTACTTAGAATAAAAATCTTTAGATTCTAACCAAAAAATAGAGAAAAATTTCGCTAAAATTAATTGTCAATGGCACTTATAAAAAATTCCATCTACTTTTTCTGACAGCAAGAATACGTGATCAATAGGAAAATCCAGTAAGCAATTGTACCAAATAACTTTCATTGAAAAGACATTTGCGTCATACACTGTTATTCCTAAATAATAAGATCATTATTTTTTTTAAAATTGCAATTAATGGAAAGGATTTAATAATTTAATGAGATCCAATAATTGAGAATGTATTTGGGAATGTGGGTCTAATTCTTTGAACACATTTTCTATTAAAAATAGATGAAATTTTCATTAATTACAAATATATTTATATTTAATAGTTGAGCATTGATATTATATGTTAATTTATATGAAAATTTAAACTTATATAAAAGATATTGTGTTATTCAACTAAAATATTTAAAATTTGTATGTTTAAATATTAAGTTCAATAATATTGATTTTTTTATTACTTGTCAAATACAATATGTTCTTTCACTTACTATCAAAAGTTAAAATCTTATCAACTTAATACTTCAACATGTGATTTTTTTAAAAATAACTTATGCAAGTATACATTTACTTTGTCTTCATTTTTATTTTTAAAACTTCAAACGATTGACTCTAAATATTTTCTACTCAATGTCCTATCAATTTAATAAATGCTTCAACATGGGCAAACTTTTGGAACAACTTGTGTAAGTACACAACCTTTCCTTGCTCCAAAAGGTATCCCTGTATAATTAAAAATGGACATAAGGCTCACTAAACTCTTTAATGCAATCTAAAAATAATTAAAAAAATTAAAAAATCAATCCAAACAAAATTAAATGAAATAATAAGATGAAAAAAATAAAAAAATATTTGAAATAAAATTAAACCAGCCAATGGGATGCAAGTCTACAGATCATAAGAGTTTTCAAATTTAAATCTCAATTTACCTATATAAATAAACCTTATTATGTATTCCTATTCCCATACCACTCTTTGAAGAGAATATTGCTAGACATTTCATCAAAAACAATAACAACATGTAAGAAAAAAAATATTAAATATTAAATACCACTTTTTTTATACATTTTTGCTTGGCATTTTATCAACTATACCAATAACAGGGAAGCACATTTTAGATATAATTTTGTAATTTATAGTCCTTTGATACAATTTTATATAATTTATAATTTATACACTTTGTTTCTCATTAGTCATTAGATTGGATGCTTTAGTCCAATTTTTTAATAAAAATTATTGATACAAATGATATTAGAAGACTAGACCACTTTTTTGGATATATAATTCAATAATTTATAGTCTTTTGATCCAATTTTCTATAATTTATAATTTATACACTTTGTTTTTCATTTGTCTCTAGTTTGGAAGCTTTAATCTATTTTTTTAATAAACAACATTGATATAATCAATATTAGAATATTAAACCACTCTTTTTTCTAGTGTCTTAGATGTGACTTTGCTATGAGTTTTTTAGATTCTTAAACCTAATGAATAGATTACTTGATTAACTAAAAAGGTATCCATCCAAACTAATTAGATTGCAACTAAAATGGAGCATGCTATAAGGGATGTTGAAAATATTGGGTACTCCACTTGATTATTGGTAAAAAAATGGAGAATCACTATAAGTACACTCAACTATTGGTTGTTGGGCATTAAAACTATAAAAAATGACCCACCAACCATTTTGATAGATGAGGAAGAACTTGTGGTTGTTCAATGGTGCAAATATATGACAAAACTTGGTCATGGACTTGAAATTATATAACTCAAGTCATATGTATCCCACATATGTGAAAATAGGCCAAACCTTTTCAAGGATGGAATGCCTAACAAGTCTTGATGGGTTGGCTTTTAAAAGAGGCACCTAGACTTGTCCATTAAGTCAATGGAAGGCTTGGATAGAGATAGAGCATTCTATATAAGGCCTTCCATTATAGATGAATTTTAAAATAACTTAGATAAGGTTTAATAATCTAACCACTATGGACCTTAAAAAATTTACAACTATGATGAAACTAGACTATAGGCTAACATGAACACTGTTACGTGGGTCATATTAAAAAGATGATGTCAAAGTGTTCATTACATAGTTCCAAAAAGTGGTAAATATATCAACATTATTATTTGTGTTAATGTAGTAGGCAAAATAATTCTTGGATTCTATCTTTTCAAGGAAAAAATATAAAAACTTGCATTTCATGTTATAAACCAGGAGCATGTATGGCAGCCCAACATCATGCTTGGGTAATGAAAGAACTATTTTTAATTAGCTACACCATTTCAATAGATCAATAATAGGTAGTGTTTCTCCTTATAATAGGCACCTAATGATTTTTTTATGGCCATAGAGTCATGTAACAATGACAATTTTTGAAGAGGCTAGGTGTTTGGGAACCGATCTTATTAATTTTCCATCGCATACTTCCCATAGGCTACAACCATTAGATGTTAGTGTATTATCACCATTAAATAATTAGTTAAAATCTAAAATTTAAAAGTGGATGCCTCAAAATCATGAACTTGAGATCAACATGTCTGACTTGACTGAGCTGGGTAACATAACTTTCAAAAATATTCTTCTACAAAAAATATAAAGTTAGGTTTTAAGAGGAAATGTGTATGGCCATTTAGTAGACATTCACTTGTAGAAGAGATGATACTAAGTGAAGCATATGAATTTTTATATGAAGATGATGAGACTAAAATTTAAAACATCATGTCATTATTTAGATATGGAGAGGATCATATAGATATAATTATTGGACTTCAAAAAGGATTTGGAGCAGTTTTAAATGAAAATATAGACCCAATTCCTCATAGTATCTTCCAAGGTATACATGTAACCTAAAAATAAGAGTGTAATGAATATGGTAAACAAATAGGTCAATGAAAGCATGTGTCTAACATTCAAGAACATGTTTTTGGAGAGGGGTTAATCCTTTCTTCATAAATAAGCCAACCAAACTAGATCAAGGAAGGGGAAACAAAACTAGGTGTAAACTTGCAATTTTCCAATGCAAATGTGGGATTTTCAATACCATCCGATCATACAGTTGTACTTGATGAAGATTTAGTTTAATACTATGTTATTACAAGGGATTTTCATGATTATGATGATGCAATTAGTCCTGCAAAAATAGAAGATGTGATATCAAATAACAATGAAGAACCTACATATAGTCAAAGTAAAGAAAATCCAACAAGGTCAAGTTTAAATAGTTTACTTAAACTACCAATAGAGAGGGTTGTGCATAATTCCCCTTGATTATCAAATGATGCAGTTAGATTGAGTAGGAAATCTAAAATTTTATTTACATATGACTTTTTAGAAATGCTTCATGGCCAAGAAACACAAAAATAGGAAATAGAGGAAATTAAGGCTAGGAGGAACATCAAATGGAAGCAAAATAAAGAATTAATATAAACTAAGAGGGATTTTAAGGAGAAACTTATTTTTTAGAATGAGTTAAAAAGAAAAGAAAAATAAAGACAAAGACAAAGGGAAATGGAAAAACATGAGAAGGAGCAAAAGAAAAAATGAGGAGTATGAGAAATCAATGAAAGAGACATAAAGATAGAGAAGGTTAGAAAAAATGAAAAATATTTTTTCTATAACATCTAATTATCATGGAAATGATAAACATCTATGCTTTTTCCTTTGAAAACACAAGTAGTTATTAGTTAAGCAATCCACTTACTCTAACTAATCAATTGAAGATGATAGGTTTTTTTCAATGAAGGGTAGAACTAAATTTTCAAGAAATGATAAGTGGTATAATAAAAACTCTAAAAACATCAATGGTATTGAAAAATGTCCCAATAAAATATTTGAAGGGGAAGGCTCTTGAAAAACTCTAAGTGTGCAACTTTTTGTCTTGAAGGAGTAAGCTCTTAAAAAACTATAAGTATGTAACTTTTTGTATTAATTTTTAAGATTAGACAAATAATTTTGTTGTACATAATGATCAAGTATGATAGAGCACCCTTTTTTTCACCTTAGTTTGTATAGTTTCATTTAATGTTACACAATGTAAATTGTATGTTATATAAATAATACTATCTAATGTTTTTGCCAATTAAATTATTGAGTACTATTATATAATTAGAATAAACATGTTTGTATGATTCACATTGGCATATCCTTGCTTATAGTGAATTAAAATAAGGATTTATCACCATTATTAGAGTTTCAAGTGATGAAGTGCATGTATGGGCTTATTCATGTCCAAAATGTCATCCTCAATGACAACATGATATTTGTATGAATGTAATTTATTTATATGTTGAAATGATTATTTGTATGAGTTGTATTCATGTCATTTATTACACAAGCTAACCTTAAATGGTCACTAATTTTTATTAGCCAAAATTACTCATTCCAAATGGATCACAGATCGACTACACTAAATTAAACTACAATTACTATAGTTTAAAAATTCATAAAATATTCATAGATGGACATAATTATTTATTTTTTAACAGATATTCAAATCCCAAGACCTACACCTAGTTCTCCATTTATGCATAATTCAAAATAAATAAACCTAGAATGCTAAAAAACATTCCTTTTAGTCTATAAGGAGTAGATTTAATCTTAATATTCAATAGAAAAATTCACAAATTAAATAAATTAATTTTTTTTAACAAACATTCCAAGCCATATTCACTATTTTTAAACCAATTATTTATTTTTTTAACAAGCATTCAAATATTGAGACCTGCACCTTGTTCACCATTTCTTTAAAAGTCAAAAGAAATAAACCTAGAATATTAAAAACTACCATTCATTTCAGCCTATGAGGGGTAGATTCAATCCCAAGAATCAATATAATAATTCATAAATCAACAAAATTATTTAATTTTTAACCAAAATTCCAAGTTATATTCATAATATTTACACCATTTGGCTCATATCCTTAGTGAGGTATAAAAAACCTCACTTGTGAGTAGTGATGGCTAAACAAAATTCAAGGATTAATCATGTTTAAACATATAAGTAAAAATTAAGATGGCTCTTCTAAAGCCCTACTTGATTTGGATATGAAATATCTATGTTTTGTTAAGATTAATTAATGTATTTTAATTACTTTAGTTAATCTTGTTTAGGGTGTGTGCATGCCTAAGGGCTTAGTGGGCCACACTAGCTCTTTAGTGGGGGACAATGGCCTTACCACTCAGTCTTTAGTGGGAAACAATAGTCTCACCACTTAGCTAATGGGAGGGGAAATTGTTTGTCTTCCACTCACCTCTTACTCTTCTTATTTAATAACACTCTTGGAGTGCATTTGAATAGCAAGGAGGTGAGGAGATATGTATCACTATCATTTCTATTATAGATAGTTTGTTCTTTGTGTGAACAATGCATTTATGTTTTCTTCTATGGTAATGTGCTATTAGAGAGACCCTAGGTGAGTGCATTGATCACTCTAACATGATAATAGTGGTCTTCATGCATCCATTATCTAGTTCAATACTTCAAATGCTTTTTATTTTTCTCCACCATTAAAGGCCTTACAACACCCACAGTTATAGTTTTTTGTCTAGTTTTGAATTGATCACTTCAAAATGATAATAGAGTGGTATTCATGCATCCATTATCTAGTTAAATAATTGAAATCCTTTACATTTTTCTCCACCATTTAAGGCCTTATGACACCCATAGTTATAGTTTGTTGTCTAGTTTTGAATTTTTTAAAACTAAGTTTATTTTTGCCAAACATTTGTACACATATTTTAAGCGCCTTCTTTATTTTTTTGGATTTAGGATTGTTAGTGTGAATATTATTGATAGGTATCTAAGGAATCTAATCTCGAAATAGAGGGTCTTGATTTTGTGGTTTTTAAACCATTTTTTGGTCTTACTAGCTCCTTTTGGATCATGGACCCTATTTTCTAGCAATGGTTGTTCCCTTTGATTTAGACTCTAATATTTTGTGTGGTGGACTAGTCGAGACTCAAAATGATTTGTTTGCTTACTTGTGCTCTCTATATTCCAAAGATATTGATAGAGTGTACTTCTCTTTATATTTTGTATTATTATTGACTAGGACATTGTCCCAAGAGGTGGAAGTCAACAATATGGACCTGAACATAGTTGCCTCATTGAAGAGATCCTGATGCATTGAAGGAAAAATTTTAGGTGGTAATTTATTTTCTTCATTTGGCTCAAGCTAAATCCTTTGTAAACTAGTCTAATCAAATTTTTATACTATCATTAAATGATATTTTTGATTCATGAGACCATTGACAACATGGCTTTGCAAAGTGGTAATTTTTGAAGTGGTTGGAAGGAGATTGGAGTGGGTTGAAATCTAGAAATATTGATCAACCTATAGGTTTTATGCCATCTATGGAAAATAATTTTAGAGGAAATGTGCCTCAGTATTTGGGGCAAAATAGAAATATCTAATAGTCTATTGTTTCTATGGACCACATGTTCTATTATAAGTGTACATGTCGCTGTCATTAATGCCTCAATCCTATTGAATGATTTATAAATGGAATTGATATCCAAACCTCTTGATGGATGCATTCTTCATATATATCATAGCTTGCTTCTATGCCACCCTCAACCCCCTTTCATTATCTATGTGATAATTAGCCACTGCCTTTGAATCCCTCTACCTTTACATGGCCTACTATCATTTTTCATCACCATTGATATTATAGCTCACACCTCATGTCACAACTCACACCACCACTTGTCCTCCACTCCTTGGAAAAGTGAACAACCTTGGCCATCCTCCTCAAGCCCTAGAACTAATATTTAATGTCAATTTTTGGACATTATTATTCTTTAAACCATTGCACTTGACGGGATTTGTTTGTTACATGAAAGGGGGGATCGTTTGTAAATAGGGGCACTTTAAATTTTAAATGGGGAAAATATTAAACAATTAAGGGAATATTTATATGAATGGGGGGAGGGGGGCGAAGAGCCGGGGGGGGGGGGGGGGTGGGGGCTTAAATTCTTGTTGAGTGGGAAACATTTTCATACACAGTGATTCTCAACTTCAAAAAGTTAGACTTCATGATAAAGGGGTCAAATTACTTTATGAGTGGGAGACAGGGTATTTTATCTTGGTAGGGTTAATACCATAGTGAGTGAATGAGAGATATTTTTTAATTATTTTTTTAATTAAAAACAATCCATTGAAATATTATTATGGGTACTATATTATATGGATAGTGTTTGTATTATTTCATTAATGTAACATCCCTACTGGGATCTACCTAGAAATAAATGATTTTTTAAATTTAAAACAACATCTACTTTCAATAGATTACACCATGATAATTTACTTAGTGACCATATAAACTACTCTAAGTGTGATAACTATAAATGAAGAATGTGACATCATACATCACTTATCACTATCATCATAAGAAACACATCTTAATAGAATATAGAAAGTAATTACAAATAAATAGCCATGGTTGATACATGCCTATAGCCACTGTTATCAATCTATAATAATTAAGTAATTACATTTATTCATGATAATTTTACAATAATAAATATAATACAATGTACATATATAAGATACATGGCTCCATTAAGCATATGTCCCTCAGACTCTAGTATATGTAGTAATCTCAAATGTTGTCTCCAAATAAGTAATATTTTGGGGAGGGAGAGCATCATATAAGCACTTTTACACACTAACTACAGGCCAATGATCTCCTGCACAAATTCCACTATGGAATGATCCTCCCTTAATGGATGAGTAGAAAGTGATGGCATGAGAATCTAGAGAGACAAGCTAGTACCCATGTGATGTATGAATTCTAAAACTAAACATGCAGTGTATCATAAAAAACCCCATTCTAATCAAGATATTTCACAAACATGTAAATCATACTCATGAAATAACAATGTCTCATTAACATTAATTTATCTAAATTTTTCAATAATTAATGATCTAAGGATCATTCAAATGCATACACACCACTTGATTCGATTAACTTCATTTGGCATTATGATGGTAGTAAACTAGTGAAGTCCATTTCACTACTTAATATCAGTAATGTGAGATGTGGTTAACATAATATAACCAATATATTCATACATGTTACATCCTACTAGCAATTATATAACATGCTAATAACAAGAATAATCTAAAAGCATACTTGTATTCCATCAAATGTATGAAAGAATCTCACAATATTATTTATCCCATAAATAATAGAAATAATAACTCCATTTTATACCATCTGAGTATAATGTACATCTAAATGTAATTTATAATTACTATAAGGAGTTTCCAAATATACTACATCCTATGATAACCCATATTATCATAGTCTATTTTTCCTAAGCATAACTAGTAAATACCATAACCAATCATAATAAAGTAGAATAAAATAATGGAAACATAAGCATTTGTTCAAACAACTAGATATAACAAAGAAAGACTCAGCTCTCACGAAACACATAATATTCCATTATAACATTTGTTATACTCTCAGGGGTGATATGTATGCATAAATAATATCCTACTATATAGAATATATAATATAGTTTCAAACCACCAATGGAATTATAATTAGAGGTACACGCCCTGATGTGCATGTATAAACTATGTAGGCATATGTATACTGATATTATTTTAAACATAATATTAATTAATTCATTAATACATATCATATTATATTAATATATCCACCTTACATGTTTTTTTTCATTTGTTATAAATATATGATAAATTATCTTATGCATATCATAAATCTTATCCTAATAGAATGATAGATTATTTATGAGTTATATATGCTTCCCATGCTTAATCAAAGCTATGTTTGATATTGATATGTTTATAACTACATATACACTTATTCAATGAATCAAAACTATTTCCATTACTTTATAAGTCAATACCACATGTAAAGTACCTTACATATCCATGTGTAATAATTATTGATCCACATATTTACATTATTGTAATAGCTTCTGGTTTTAGTTTTATAAGTTTATTTCCATGTTGTTAATAAGTTATGCTCATTATACTATGATATATAAATAGATGTACATATGGAATGTCTATGGTTATACCCTTTACACTATATACCATAGAACATAGTATATACTAACCTAATAGCCGTACAACTAGTTCAGCATATAACCACATATATTATACGTAATACAGATATAATGTAATTGCTATTATATATCCAAGTGGTAGTGTTATAGAATGCCCAATGTGGCAGTATCATATATCTACTATATCTTAGATACTGCATCATGTCAATGAAATATACTAAATAAGAACCAACTTATGGGGCATAATGATAACTCTACCTCTACTATCATACAGTTCATATCCAAATTAAGCCAAACCCAAGAAAATATATCTTCTTGGCTATTATATTATTCTATTTTGCCATGGACCTTGTTGTTTATTTTAGAATGTTATCTACTTTCAATGTGGTAATCTATTGTTATCTATTATATCTACTATAGTGGCAGAATATCTATGTTATAGTGATTTACATATCATATGGAAAAGAAATTATAAAGAAATATAAAAGCTAGTGCAATAGTTTTAGGATAATGATCCAATAACATAAAAATGTTATTTCTCAAAACAAAATAAAAATGTAACACATTAAAATATTATTCAATAGCATAGGTACTACCAAAATATTATACCATTGTATAATATAACACATGATTATTTACTTAGATCAATTCCTCCATTGACTATTAAACACATACATAATGCAATTTTTGTATATATGATCCATGGCTATATGAATCACCATAGTTTAAAAAATTAAGTACTGTTATATCTATTAATTGAATATGTAATTGTGATTGAATTAGTATAAGTATGTAAAGGATTGTTATATCTATTAATTGACTTGGTAAACTATTATATGAAATACCACAATACTTATGTCTAAGTCACATCATAAATATATATCTTTTCTATGAAATTAATATATATAGATTCATTGTTTGACTTTGATTTCTACCTGGCTTACTAGTTTGTGTGTTATTTAGATAGGGTTTTTATAGGTTCTACATAAATACTCTTTACCATACCCAAATTGTTATAACCATATACAATAAAATATATGCACTATTTTATGAATTTCCGCACTTAAACTATCATAATTGTTGCATCATATAACGTCTAAATCACTATCTAAAACTTCTATTGGTTCTCTATACTTTTAATTAGTTTAATGAATATCCAATAGTTTAATGTATATAGATCAAGTATATATGTATTTTTATTATTCAACAGACATTTATGTGTTTATTAATATAGTTCACATAATCACATAGAACATAAATACATTGCCTACCTCTCAAACTTTGACCTATAATTGCTTAGTTTTAAAGAGATATTCTCCCTTTGCACAACTCGCTCCTTTTCTTCTCTTCCAATCTCTTCCACACTATGTCGAGCCTTACTTCCTTTTGCTTGGATATCTTATGCTTATTTTTTTCTAAAATCTCTCTTCATAATATATGTCTTTCTCTTTTTAGATTTTTCCTTTTTCCTTTGTATTTTTTTGTTTTTCTTTACGTATTATTGTTTTTCTTTAATTTCTTTTGTTTTTTTCCTAATTTTCTTCTTAATTAGAAATTATTATATTATATATATTTTATTTCTAATTCTTAAGAGTTCATATATTTGTTAATTAGATTAGCATCTCAAATGTCATGATGATTTAATAGTAAATTCATAAATCAATAAACTCAAATTTAATCTAATTATACAAATCACATTTATAAAAATATTAATGGTCACATACATAAATTAGGTAATGTGAAATATATATAACCATTTAAACTATGCTATCAACCATGTATAAACAATTATCTAATACAAACAACATCAAAACATACTATATTAACCATTTCACTATGCATCTAACATGTATTAGTAATGTGGTGTGTGCATAGTTCTAACCGGTTTCTCTATCATCCTCCAACATATTCATCTATGTCACCCTATCTGATGATTCTCTTCCTCCATCACACTTTGAGTGATGAGTTTTCCTACATCAAACTCATAACAAGTAGCTAGTTAGACTATAATATCATGATACACATACATCATAAAATATAAATGAAATAACAAATCAATATGATCATGTTGTAAGAATAAACACTATAACAAACTCATAGAAAGGTAATCATGTAACCTAAATAATATTCAACTATCCCTTAATAACATATATCTCTTAGGTTAGCTGAAACTAGCTAAGTCAAATTGTTAATGATAAGTTTACATGGATAAATCAAGTTTGCTCAATGAGGAATCAGGATGTAACATCCTCCCCCCTAAAGCTACTCATCATCTTGGATGACTCTTATTCAAACATAAGATTAGGATTAAAATATTGTTTAGCAAAAAAATAAAATAGTATAAAGTATCAAATAAAATAAATAAATATGAAAATCAAGTGTAGAACTCATCATAGTCCTTGCAAGTAGCACTATCCTTAGAGTATTAGTCCCATAATACCTTTCACTGTGACATCTCTCTATTATACAAATAAAGTTTGTGAGTGTTAATTAATCTGATTGGTTCTACCATGCCTACCCCAAGATTAATAATCTACAAAGCATTCCAATATAACACATGCGTAGAATTAGCTATATACTTTTTGATACAAACAACATCAAAACATACTATATTAACCATTTCACTATGCATCTAACATGTATTACTAATGTGGTGTGTGCAGAGTTCTAACCGGTTTCTCTATCATCCTCCAACATATTCATCTATGTCACCCTATCTGATGATGCTCTTCCTCCATCACACTTTGAGTGATGAGTTTTCCTACATAAAACTCACAACAAGTAGGTAGTTAGACTATAATATCATGATATACATACATCATAAAATATAAATGAAATAACAAATCAATATGATCATGTTGTAAGAATAAACACTATAAAAAACTCATAGAAATGTAATCATGTAAGCTAAATAATATCCAACTATCCCTTAATAACATATATCTCTTAGGTTAGCTAAAACTAACTAAGTCAAATTGTTAATGATAAGTATCTGTGGATAAATCAAGTTTTCTTAATGAGGAATCAGGATGTAACATCCTGCCCCTTAAAGATACTCATCATCTCATATGACTCTTATTCAAACATAAGATTAGGATTAAAATATTGTTTAGCAAAAAAATAACATAGTATAAATTATCAAATCAAATAAATAAATATGAAAATCGAGTGTAGAACTCATCATAGTCCTTGAAAGTAGCACTATTCTTAGAGTATTAGTCCCATAATACCTTGCATTGTGACATCTCTCTATTACACAAATAAAGCTTGTGAGTGTTAATTACTATGATTAGTTCTACCATTCATACCCTAAGATCCATAATCTACAAAGCATTCCAATCCAACACATGCATAGAATTAGCTATATAATTTTTGAGATAATAAACATTGGAAGATATTATGAAATAGAACTAGGGATGGTGGCAATACAAGCCTATACACTATAGGATTGACTACTTCTAACACCTTGAAGGGTCTTCTATATCTCAGTGATATTTTTTCTGACTTCCCAAATTTAATTGAGCTCTTTTGTAGCTTAACCCATATGAACACTTTATTACCCACAAAAAATTTCCTATCTGTCATCTTCAGATTGGCATAACTCTTCTACCTGAATAATCTAAATTTTTCTTCCATTTTTGAAATCATCTCAAGTCTAAATACTACCCTATCCTCCAACCTATCTCAATTGATTGGTGTCCTACACCTTATTCCACATAGTGCCTCAAATGGTGTCATCTTCAAACTTGATTGGTATGAGTTATTATATGCAAACTCAACCAATTAAATATAATCTTCACACTTGTACCATTGATCTATTAAATACATACAAAGAAGATCCTCCACTACTTCATAAAATCTCTCAGTCTAACCATCGATCTCTGGGTGATATGTAGTAGTGAAATTTAGTTGTGTACCTAAAGCTGAATTTTGAGTTACACAAAATATAGAAGTCATCTTTGGATCATGATACAAAATTATCTTCTTAGGAAATTCATGTAACATATATACTTCCTTTAAAAACCTCTATGTAAGGGTGGGTGCGTCATCTAACAAATTGTCTAGTATAAAATGAGCCACCTTGGTTAGTTTGTCAACTACTACCAAGATCATATTGTGCATATTTTTTGACATCAGTATACCTTAGAAAAATTCCATACTAATCACTTGCCATTTTCATTTCATTATATCATGTAGATATAACAACCCAACTGGATGCACATGCTTATCTTTCATTCAATGACATTCCAGACAACATGATAGATATTTTTCTACATCTTTCTTGATTTATTTCTAGAAATATAGTGGTGTAAGCTCTACCATGAGCTTGGTTACTCCTAAATGTCTTGAATATGGGGTATTGTAAAGTTATTTTAGCACTTTTTTTTGTACATTCTATTGATTTGGAACATACTACCTTCCATTATAATTCAAAAGACCATCACTCTCCAATCTAAATCCCTTATACCAAGGATTCCAATCATTATTAGAAAATGATTTTTTTACCTAATCATATAATTCATCTCCTGGTGAGAATTTAATCATTCGATCCTTGAAAATACACCTAATAGTAGTGATAATTTTTATGTACCTTTTATGACTTAGGCCACTATCTACTTTATTCTCCTTGCCTTTGATATAGTTGATCTCAAAATTATAATTAGAAAAAAACTCTAGCTAACGTCTCTGATGAGCATTCAAATTTTTTTGGGTGAAGATGTACTTGAGTCCCAAGTTATCCATCTAGATCTCAAATAAACTTCCCAAAAAGTAATGTCACTACACTTACAAAGAATCTAAAATTATTGTAAGTTCCAATTCATGAGAGGTGTAGTTCATCTCATAAGGCTTTAGCTTCCTTGAATTATAAGCCACCATTAGACCATCCTACATAAATACTCCTCCTAGGCTATCCCTTGATGTATCTATGATCACTGAAAATTGATCATTGGGGTCAAGAAATCTTACCACTGGTATTGATGTAAGACTTCATTTCAATTCCTATAAATTTACTTCGTACTTCTCTGAGTAGATAAAAATTTGGTTCTTATGTTGTAAAGAGGTAATTATATTAGCTATCTTGGAAAAATTAAGAATGAACATCCTATAATAGTCTTCTAACCCCATGAAAATTCCCACCTCATGCACATTATTTGACATTGGCCATTCCATAATGGATCTTATCCTTATAATATATACTGAGATACCACCTATAGAGATAATATGTCTGAGATATTGCACTTTCTCCTATAAAAATGTACACTTAGAGAACTTTCCATATAACTTGTGCTTCCATAACTATTGCATAACTAGTTCTAGATGTTGAAGGTGCTCCTCTTCATTCTTAGATTATATAAGAATGTCATCTAAAATAAAATGATCAAGATAATCTCTGAACACACAATTCATGATATTCATAAATGTTGTTAGAGCATTTGTCAATCCAAATGGTAACACTATGAACTCATAGTACCTATATTAATTTCTAAATGTTGTCTTTGGAATATCCTCATCCCTTATCCTTAGCTAATAGTATCTTACTCTAAGATCAATCTTAGAAAAGACCATTGCTCCACAAATTTTATCAAAAATATAATCTATATGAGGTAGTAGATACCTATTTTTTATATTTAGCTTATTAAATATTTTATAATAAATGCAAAGTCAAAGAGTACCATCCTTATTCTTAATAAAGACAATTGGTGTACCCTATAGTTACACACTTGGCCGAATCAACACCTTAGACAACAATTCTTAGAGTTGAGCCTTCAATTCAATCAAATCAATGATTTTCATCCTATATGGTACCTTAGACTATGGTTATGATCTAGATATAATGTCAATAAAAAAAGTGAACTCACGTTTAGGTAGCAAACTTGGCAATTATTTCATAAACATATCATGAAAATTCCTAACAAATGGATAATCTTTGAGAGATGGTTCTCTAGGTTATTCCATTTCATTTATCTTGATGATAAATTCTTGGCACCCTATTCATTGGGCCCTCTTGAGTTTATAGTATAAATATGACTAATTCTCAACTCTCTTTTATTGCCTTAAATTTATGTTTGATTTCTAAATTCATCAAAACACTCAACCTTCTTCATGTAGTAGTCAACCTTGGCCTTGTGTTTTGAAATCCAATTGACTCCTAAGATCACATAATACGACCCTAATTGTGATACATAAAGATCCACTATTAGTGTAAATTCGGGCAACCTAATCTCTACCTCAACTAAACACTTGTCAACCATGACTTTTGAGTCATTCCCATGCTATACTGACCATGCATTTTCCATTACTCTAGATCTTCTAGTTAACTTACTAAAAATTTTAGGAGCTATAAAACATTTTGAATCCCTTGTATCTATTAAAATGGAAATGAGATGTTCATATAAGGTACTTGATAGGTCTATGGATAATGCTTGATATTTGCCTTATCGATTGTCAACTATTATCTAAATACACCACTAAAAATTGCCCTATTGAAGAATAAGACCTTTGTTCTTTGACTTGTTCTAAGTATAGCCATGAGCATAATGGTCACCTCCACAAATAAAATAACCTCTAGGTGGTCCTTTCCTATTAGCATGCTGGTTTCCTTTGAAACCACCTTTGGAACCATTGCTTGGTTTCTTATTACCTGAACCATTATTGAATTTGTCATTTTGAATTTTGAATTGATTCTTGGAGTCTCCACTCCTATATTCATAATTCTTAGATTTGAATGTTGACTTAGAATTTACAAACTTTTTGTTGAACTTCTATAAAAGAGACTTCAACTTTTGTTTCTATTTGACTACCTTCTCGAGGACTTGGTCTATAGTAGAAGGACCATGGACATCCACCTCTTCACCAATATGGGGTCTCAATCTCATGATAAAATTTTTGATCCTAAACCTCTCATCTCCCTAGTACTAAGGTATGTACTTCAGAAGTTTGTTGAAATACTCCTAGTACTCATTCACCAATATGTCTCCCTACTTTAGATCCTAAAAATCTATGAGCTTCTGATCAAAATAAAATTGTGGAAACAACCATGACCTAAACACAGTCATAAATTAATCAAAATTAGTGGTGGTTGAGTTAAATTAATTTCTAACCTCTTGTTATCCCACCATGTAGTTGCCTCACTAGCTAACTAGTATGTGACTCATAATACTTTAGTGACCTTAGAGTAGTTTAGAATCTCAAAATACTTCTCCATCTCAATCAACCATGTTTCAAATCCATCACCCAAAATAGTTATATTAAACATAGGTCAATTCACATTCTTCATATATCTATATGTGTCTATAGCTACCTAATCTCTCACATCCTAAGGGTGTTCCTTCTCAATAAGATGCTCTTTTCAAGTACATCTTGATGTTCTTGTTGACCATTTTGACCATAAGTCAATATGGGTCAACGCCCTATAGTTAATAATTGATATGGGGATGGAACATAGTGTCATAGGGTGTGTTGTGGTCTATTTGATGTAATTTAAAGTCATTATAACTTTGGTATGATCTTGTTTATTCTATATCATTTAGAGTCATCGAAGGGGTCAGAATGTCATAGCATGTCACATAGGAATGAATAGATTAGTTTGCTTATGAATTTTATAAGTATGTTTAGAAAACCTTTCAATCCAAAAAGACTACATGGACATGATTATTTTGGTGCCAAGATCATCCTCTATAAATTTCATGTCTTGATGAGCTTTCTATCACAATATTTAAGCATTTGAAGTTCAACTAGTAGAGATAGATGTACATAGGGACGTTAAGTTCAAGCCCCATAAAATGATCATTTGGATTAAAATGCTCTTGAGGTTTAACATAGGGTTAAAAATTGGAAATATCTTAGGTGTTCAAATAATATCTAAGGGCAAGTGGGTAGTTAATGAGTCAAAATAGTCCTTGGGGTAGATCAATGGTACACATTTCTACATATAATTTAAGATCAAGGATCTACATTTAAAGACCAGGACCTAGATCCAATAGAGTGTACCAAATCATATAGATAAGATCAAATGGTGAAAATGAGGTTTAAATTTTCAAAATATCCTAATCAAACACAAAACTTCCAAGTGGAAAAATGTCATTCAATAAAGCTAAAATCGATGGCATACATTGAGTCATAAAGATAAGATCCAATAGTGCACATTAAGTCAAAGGGTTAAAATATCTTGAGAAAGCACACAATGCTATTAAATGTCATAATATTAGATGTTTATGTCATAGATAAATGTTCCAAGTCAAAATTCTAATTGAGGAGACTGTAGAGGAGATCAATAGAGCAATTTTGATTGGATTCCAGATGGTCAAGATGAGGCTACATGTCTAAATAATGACAACCATATTTTAAAATGGAATGAGCAATGTGGAAATGAAATTACACATAGGTATCCATATAGGGTCAAAGGATTATTTACCAAATCAAGCCCTTCAAACTCAGATGCCACCATGAAAGCTCAATCAAGATCTCAGATAAATAATGGTTGTTAAATGTGAAGAAAGAAGTCTAGGAGACAAATGGATGACTACAGATTGTAAATAAAAGTGTTTAGAAGATATATAGTAGCTAGGAAAATGTCTATGACTATCATCATATATGTTTTGACTCTACTAAATTATTTTTAAATGCTTGAGAGATGGTTCATGATGAAGACAATTTCATAGAGGCTAGTTGAAGAGTCTCTGCACCATTTTTGAGAGTTTGTCATGGTTTATATGGCCATTTATCCTAGGATACATTAATAGTCTATTTAACACTCCATTCCCATATAATGTAACTAATTCTCATGCCTTTATATGTGTCATTGGGACCTTTGATCTTCTTTATTACATTCTTTTCTCCTCCTTCTCTAGTTCTATAAGTAGTTACCATTTTGGCCTTTGTAAAATATAACACACCATGTATCGTGAAGCCATGTTGGTTTTGACATTAAACTTTTCCTTAGAACAATAAATGTAATTATTTGAGTTTATATCTCATCTTGTTAAAGTGTGTGAAGAGATGCATAGTGAATAGTTAAGTGATAGCTATTTATCCTGGCTTTCTCTCAGTCCTTCCATGTTTGATGCAAGTGATTTCATCCTAGAAGGTCATATGAAGTGTAGTTAAGTGTATGAATATATCTTAATTGTATAATTAGCTTTATTATCTAAAACTAATCTATGATCTTACTTACTTTGGATAGTTTTCATGCATCTCACCTTCATATTAGAACACTAATGCTAGTATATTGTAGGACTCATAGGCTATTGTTATAGGCATTATTTATTTGTGAAATAAGTACATTGGTCATGTGGAAGACATCTCGGTGTTTCACCTTTTTTTAATAGGTTTATTCCATGTAAATTTTATCCCTTTCCCCCATAAGAAAATAGTTATCATAGGTGAAATTACTTCAAGATACATTTAGGTAGCCATCCTTTAAATCTAGAGACTAACTTCCACTAAAGGTACACCCACATACTTGGAAGGGTTCCCATGTTTCCCAAATATAGAAGATGCTAAAACACCCTCTTTTAGGGTGCAATATTTTTTGACAATATGTGTGGCATGCCTAGTGGGACCATTGTCATTAAGAAAACTTGTCAAGATGAATGTCGATCTTGACAACATCAGCTTCAAATTGGTGTGCTACTTAGAATTTGACAACTAAATCAAGGTAAAATCTAGTTCAAGTCCATTTTACTATTATAAAATTACTCTCATAATTTATGGTTCTCACTAGGTCATCCTTTAGTAGTGTGTTCAACCCCATTAATCCACATATTCAGCATGAACTTCCCCTTGAAGTTCAATATCCCCAGCCTAATCTATCCTTTAGAGAAATAGTAGATTTTGATATAGAGGAAGAGGTTGAATAAATTGAAGAGTTTGAATATTTTGAAGAAGATATGTCTAGACCTCATGCTCTCCCCACCTTCAACACTAAAAATATAATTCACCTTTAAGTATATGATGTTATTCCTCCTAATACCATAAAAGGTGTACATATATTCAATGGTGAAAGTCATGTTACACCTAATGAACACATTAGGGATGTCTCCATATTTTTTAGCTTCCATACATCACTCAAGAGAAAATTCATATTAGAATCCTTACCATGTACCTTAGAGGGAAGGATCTTGATTGGTATAGATCTCTATAAAAGTGAATTCATCACATCATGGGATGAGTTTGGAGTGTTGTTAACCTCATGATTTGGAAATGAAAGTGACCATGCCTCTCTTATATATCAGTTCAATGTGATCAAGAGAGAATCCAAAGAAATAATGCATGACTTCAATGAAAGGTTCCAAAAGTCTTTGTTTATATTTCCTCCTCCCATTAGGCCACCTCCTAGCTTTGTGTTCCCTACCTACTTAAGAGCCATTGAAACTAAAATTGTTATCATGTTTTAATACATGGGTGGTTCCGCTCTTCCCAAATCATAGGAACTTGCTATCAAAGCTAAAAATGGTCTCATACAAGCTGAAATGTTACTTCCTAAGGTGTCTATGCCTCTATTATTTCATACTTCTGCTAATACTCTAGATGTGGCCCAAATTCCTAATTCTAACACCAAGCATAGAGTTTCTCCTAATAATGAAGATAATGTCATGGATAATGATGCAAAAATTTAAATGCTAACAGCTCAACTAAGGCAAGCTAACATACAACTAGGTGCCTATCATAATCCTTACCCCTATCAAAAACAATATGGTTAGAAATTTGTAAGAGGTCAATGGTATCCTAACTTTAACATGTATACTAATGTGTACAATCTAGCTCCACCACCAATGCAAGAGAAATGGTACCAGTTCATAGAAATTTACTTTAAGAAGAAGATTTACAACAAGGCTAATTCATGGATGACAATGAAAGTAGAGATCAAGTTATTATTAATAAATGAGTTAATCCTCTCTTATCATTTGAGGATGAATCATGATATAGACAAATTAAGGTGGATAACCTTAAGGAGTGATATTCACTAACATTCTAGCAAAGGACACTTTTATGCTTAATCAATGAACCTCTATTGTATATAACACTAGAGATAAGATAAAGGCTTTAGGTGGTGATAGTAATGTGCTTAAAATCTCAATCATTCCTCATACAAAAAAATAAGGTATGGTTGTAGGTGTGGAAACCCCAAATAACTTTACATATACTCAAAATCAGAACATTGAAAGAATTGTCCAAGTCACTCTAACTCCTTAGGTTCCAAGTACTTCCTTTCCTCCAAGAATCCAAGAGAAAGTAGGTATGATTTATTTAAACATTTTAGATTCATTTAAGAGTACTAAATTATCCATTTCCCTTTGGGATGTTCTTCATATGCCTGGTCAAAAAAAGGTTTCTACAAAATAATTAATTTCTATCCCTACTAGTGTCCCTCCTTCAAATTAAAGTCATGATCATGTTGTTGTTTAAAATTATCCTAAAACTATTGTTGAACCATCTACTAGGGCTGAAAAACCTCCACCATTTTATCTCACTCTCATAATGGGTGAAAAACTAATCCATAAAAACATAGTTGATAGTGGAGCTTCTACTTTAGTCATGCCTAAAATAGTAGGTAATACTTTGGGCCTAAAGTATGAGCCTCAAAGAAAATTATTTATCCAACTAGATGGTACACCTACCAAGATGATAGGATTGATCAAAAACTTGAAGGTTTTCTTACATGATTGTCCTAGTTTTCCTATCCTTCAAGATATAGTTGTTGTTGACCTCCCAACTCAATTTGAAATTTGCCTATCAAGGGACTTTATAGCCAATATAAGTGGATATATTTCATATGAATATTATTTCTTAGTGTTTAAGACAATATATGGAACTAATATGACCATAATGACTCAGCCTCTTGTAAAGTTTCATATTGAGCCCTACATTGAGATAAGCTCTAATTTGAATTTTGTTGCTCATGAAGAGAAGGATTCTATTATAGATGATCATACTTCTTCCAAGATTTAAGGAATTTATAATTTTTTTCTTGATGAATATGATACCAATACTTATGAACATGATCCTTATGCATTTATGGAGAAAACTGATCTAGGATTATATTGTATACATGAAGAAGGAATACCAACACCTCTACTTGTTAAAGAAGAAGGTGAAGATGATAAGATGTGGAAGATGTTTTTTAATGGTTCAAAAAGTTGAATTGGTGTAGTATATGGTGTTATGTTGTTCTTCCCATCCAAAAAATAATACTATGATTCATATATATTCCATTTTAGTTACACTTGTAATGTGGTTGAGTATGAAAATTTAATTAATGGCCTTCAATGGGTAAGGAGAAAGGGAATCAAATTTCAAGTATATAGAGATAGTAAATTGGTTGTTCATTATGTTAGGAATGTGTCTATTGCTAATAACCATTTTATTAAGTCATATAATCATAGGGTATGGTATTTTCTTGAATACTTTAATGCATTCAACATACAATCAGTCCCAAGGGAGCATAATAATCATGTTGATAGACTAGCCACCATAAGAGCTCAATTTGATACTCCAACTACCAAAAAAAAATGAGGCAAATAAATCTCAAAATAATATCATTACCAGACCTTATATACTTGATAACAAAGTGTCTTGTCAAGAGTTTGATAGTGACAAACACATTGCATGCTTCTTGAAAAATGAGGTTGAGTTTTCTTCAAGGAATCAAAAGAGACTCCAAGAACAATTTGGTGATTAGATTGTTAAGCTAAGGACAAATAAGATACCTAATGGTCTAGTGATCTTATAAATTATATTAAATGAATATTATCAAAACAATAAGGAAAAATTGAGTATGTATATAAAAGAGGAGAACTATGAAAGAGTCTTGATCTTCAAAGATAGACTCCTCAAACTAGGCAAGGTATGTTCTACATTATAGAAACAAGAATTCATTGAGTTGTGTAAAGAGTTTCATGATATCTTTACTTGGGAATAAAAGTATCTCAAAGGATTTTATTCTAGCATATAAAACCATACCATTGAACTAGAACCTAGAGTTAAACCGATTAGATAGAAACAAAGACCCATCAATCCTAAAGTTGAGCAAATCATGAGGTTAGAGCTCACCAAACTCCTTGAATATAAAATAATGTTTCCTATCAATAATTCAACATGGGTATCTAACCTTATACCTATTATAAAAAATAATGGGGAGATAATGCTTTCTATGTACTTTAGAGATATTAATAGGGTGTCACTCAAAGATCACTATCCTCTACCATTGATGGAATAGATTTTGCAAGTTGTTTTACAATCTCAATGTTTTTCTCTCTTAGATGGATATTCAAGTTATAATTAGATTATTTTGAATGAATATGATAAATTTAAGGCATCATTCATTACTAAATGGGGGACTTTTGCTTATAAAAATATGCCATTTATTTGTCAAATGTTGGTGCTACATTTCAAAGAGTAATAGACATGACCTTCAAAGGTTTGATCAATGAGATGCTAATTTATCTAGATGATATAATATTATTTTATAAATATGCTAATGAACATATGAAACATTGAGATAAGTGTTTGAAATATGTAGGCAATATGAAGTATCTCTTAATCCAAAAAAATGCATCTTTGTTATGCATGAAGGTAAGATCTTAGGACACATTCTTTCCAAAGATGGTTTGTCTATTGATCATAAAAGGATAGAGGATAATTTAGGACTATCATTACCCTTACATAAGAAAGGTCTCCAAATTTTCTTAGGTAAGATAAATTTTGTAAGGAGATTCATACCTAGTTTTGCATCTTTTGTGAAACCTATCACAGCCATGCTAAAAAAGAATTGGGTCTTTTCTTATACTAATGAAGGTAAGAATAATTTTAAATCCATTAAGAAATAAATTGCACAAGATCTTACTCTTGTGAACCCTGATTTTGTTACATAATTCATGTTGTATTCATTTTTTAACCTTGACACTATCTCAGTTATGTTGATGCAAAGGAATGATGAGGGTGTAGAGAAACCAATTGCATTCTTTAGTCAAGGTTTTGAATATTATGAAATAAAGTATACCTTTATTGAGAAGAAATTCCTTGATATTTTAATAAGACTAAAGAAGTTTAAGCATATGGTTTCAAATAAAATTCATGTTATGGTCTCTCATCCTAGTATCAAGGATATTCTTTTGGGTAAAGACCTTAGTGAGAAGAGGGTAGGGTGGATTACTAAGGTAATGGAATATGATGTTGATATCAAAGTAATAAATTTGATAAAATTTAAGGGCCTTTGTGAACATCTAGCTTTATATATTCGTGAGTCAAAAGAAGGGGTTTTAATCAATCATGATTTCCCCCAACCAATTAGTTCCTTGCATATACAGAGTTTGACATAAGATGTGATCAAATTTATTCAAAGTGGTGAGTATCCTAATGATATGAGTAGATATCAAATGAGATATTTTAGATTGTAAGATATTCCCTTTTGACTTGTAGATGGTGTGATTTTTAGAAGAGATACTAATGGTGTATTATTGAGGTGCATTGACAATGACCAATTTAAAGTGTTGCTTGAGAAGTTCTGTGATGGAATAGTAGGAGGTCATTTCTCCCTAGAACCATAGCTACCAAGATCATGAGGGCATGATATTATTGGTCTAGCCTCTTCAAGGAATGCCATGCTTGGGTGAGAAGGTGTGTAAAATATGCTTTATTTTTGGAAAAATAGAAGCTTACATCCCTTCCTTTGAAGCCTATCCAGGTGGATCAACCTTTCATGCAATGGGGTCTTCATTTCCTTAGCATGATAAACCCCCCATCAATTTTTTGTCATAAATATATACCCATATAAATTTATTACTTTATGAGGTTGGTTGAGGTAGTAGCATTGAAGGAATGTAATGAGAATGCTATCTTGGAGTTCTATGAGAGCATCATATCAAGGTTTGACACTCCTACTATTATTTCAGACAATGCTCTTACTTTTATGGGTGTTAAGATTACTGATTAGGTAAATAGTAATGGCATATTCTTGAGTACTTCATCTAATTATTACCCTCAAGGTAATGGGTTGGCTGAAACTACTAACAATGTGATCAAAATCATCTATAGAACCTTAGAGCATAACCAGAGGGCTTGGTACACTAAATTAAAGATGAACTTCTGGGCTGATAGGATAACTCCCAAGAGGTTAATAGGGAATTATCCTTTTGTGATTGTCTATGGAAGATAGTCTAGGTTTTATATCTCTCAGGAGTTTTCTACCTTAGAGTTGGTACATCAATTAGAGTTGCTTGAAAACACTCCAATGGAGGTGAGATTGATAGAATTAATGGAGTTACAAGAGACGATAAATAAGGCTCATCAATCTATGGAACATCACCAAGTATTAATAGAGAGGTATTCTAAAAAGAAATAAACTCCAATATTATTTCAAGAAGGTGACATTGTATTTCAGTGGGATGAAGATAGAGCAAAACTAGGGAGGCACACCAAATTTGACACCCTATAGAGTGGAGCATGTGTCATCATCAAGTGCAAGCAAAGAAATTCTTTCCAATTAGAAAGGATTAATGGAGAAGGGATGCCTATAAATATGAATGGGATACATTTAAAACCATAATATTGAGGAGTAAAGGTCAATTTTTTAAATAATATATTAGGTGTGTGTTTTATTTTAGTTGTGTGTGTTGTGTTCCCTAAGTGTTCTAATTAAACACATGTGTATTTCTAATTTGTGTCTTGTTTTTGTTATTTTATATTATTTGGTGTGTTTTTTAAGGAAAATTGTGTAAAACCTATGTAAAATTGACTCCATAGCCAAACGGACAAGATTAAGCAACTAGTCTTGGCATAACAAGCATACCACCCTTGGGAAATCACCAAGAATGTTTACCATTTTAGCCACAAGTCAAAATGGGTCAAACCCTTATAGTAAAGACTTGATATGGGAATGAAATATAGTGTAATATGGTGTGTTGTGGTATATTAAATTTCATTTAATGCCATTCTAACCTTGGTCATGATCTAGTTTAGTTTATGTCATTTAGAGTCATCTAGGGAATCAAAACGTCATGACATGTTACACAAGAATGAATAGATCAGTTTCCTTATGCATTTTACAAGTGTGATAAGAAATAATTTCAAGAAAAAAATACTACATGGACATGATGCTTTTTTTTACAGTTTCATATTTTGCAAATTTTATGTCTTAATGAGCTTGGTATCTTAAGATATATGGATTTAAAGTTGGACTAACAGAGATAGACATATGTATAGATGTCAAGTTTAGGCCCTATGAAATGACCATTTGGATTCAAATGATATTTATGTTTAACATAGGTTCAAAAATTAATAATATATTAGGTGTTTAAATCAGATCTAATGGCACGTAGGCAATCAATGAGTCAAAAAGGTCCTTAAGGTAGATCAATGGTACACATTTCTGCATACAAAATAAGATCAATGATCTATATTTAAACACTAGGAACCAAATCCAATGGAGTGAATAAAATATTATATATAGGATATAATTGTTTGAGTGAAGATCAAAGATTCAAAATATCCTAATTGAATGTAAATCTACCAAGTGGTGAAACATCGTTTAATCAAGCTGAGATTAACAATGTGCATTGATTCAAAGGGTCAAAGGATTGTAGTAAATAATTTAATGTGATAAAATTTCATAATATTGGATTAATAATTCATATATCAATGGAAAAATTTAAATCAAAGAGACTATAGAGGAAATCGATAGAAAAATTTTGATCGATTTCTAGATAGACAAGATGAGGCTATGTGTCCAAATGATGACATGCATATTTTAAAATTGAATGAGTGATGTGGAAAGGGAATGAAACATAGGAATAAATTTAGGATAAAAGGATTATATATCAAATCAATCCCTTCAGACTTAAATGCTACCATAGAATCTCAATCGAGATCCAAGATAAACAGTGACTACCAGATGTGAAGAATAAAGTCCAAGAGACAAATGGATGATTATAGATAGTAAATACATGTGTTAAGAAGATAGATAATAGATAATAAAAATTTTATGACTATCATAATATATTTTTTGACTCTCCTAATTTTATTTCAAATGCCCAAAAGATGATTCATGATAAAGGCAATTTCATAGAAGCTAGATGAAGAGTCGCTACACCATTTCAGAGAGTTTGTCTTGGCTTATATAGACATTTGTATTAAGAGACATTCATAGTATACTTCACACTCCATTACCATAAAATTTAACTGGTTCTCATACCTTAACATGTGTCATTGTAACCTTTGATCTTCTTTACTACATTCTTTTCTCCTCCTTCTCTAGTTCTATAAGTATCTGCCATTTTGGGCTTTGTAAAAAGTAACACACCACTTATAGCGAAGCCCTACTAGTTTTAACATTGCACTTTGCCTTAGAATAATAAATTTAATATACTAATTTTATATATCATATTTTTAAATTGTGTAAAGAGATGAATAATGAATAGCTAAGTGATATCCATCTATCATGTCTTTCTCTCAATCCTTCCATGTTTGATGCAATTTATTTCAGCCTAATAGATCATATGAAGTATAGTTAAGTATATGAATATATATATTAAGTGTATAATGAGATTTAGTATCTATAACTGATATATGGTCTTACTTACTTTAGATAGTCTTCATGCATCTCACCTTCATATTGAAACACTAATGCTAGTGCATTCTATGACTCATAGGCTAGTGTTGTAGGCATTATTTCATTGTGAAAAAAGTACAATGGTCATATGGAAGACATCTTGGTGCATCACATTTTTATAATATGTTTATTTCATGTAAATTATATCCCTTTTCCCTCATAATTAAATAGTTATCATAGGTGAAAGTACTTAAAGATACATTCGGGGAGGTAGCGCTTAAATCTAGAGGCTCACTTCCATTGTAGGTATACCCACAAACATGGAAGTGTTCCCATGTTTCCCAAATATGGAAGAGGATTAAACACCATATTTTAGGGTGAAGGATTTTGTGACAATAATTATTCCTCATTATGGCCATGAACTACCTGCTCCAAGGTTGTAATTTGATCCATGGTCTCATTCATGGCTGCAAGAATCTAATCTATCTTTGTTCCTTGCTCAGCGGTGAACTAGCTAAGATCAAATGCAATCTTACTATCATTGATATTTGATGCACCCTCTCCACAAACTCTATCTTTCACCATCCTCATTTTTGTTAACATAAGTATATGAAAATTTTAGTAGACTCATTAGGTCTTAGACTTCTATCTATATCCTTGATACCACATGTAACATCCCCACTAGAATCTACATGTAAATATGTGATTTTTGTTTTAATTTAAAATAACATATAATTTAATTATAATACACAAAAAGAATATAATTAATGATCATGTATAATATTCTAAGTGTGATAACTATAAATGACTCATGTGACAGCATAGATCATTGATCACTATCATCATACAAAATACATCATAATCAAATATAAAACATAATTATAAATAATTAGCCATGGTTGATACATGCCTACAACCATTATTATCAATGTACAATAATTAAATAATTATAGTTATTCATGATAATTTTTTGATAATAAATCCAATATAATATACATATATAAGATACATTGCTCCACAGAGCATAAGTCCCCTAAAATGGTAATCTCAAGTGTCATCCCCAAGTCAATAATACTATGGGGAGGGAGAGCATCATCCAAGTGATTTTCCACACCAACCATGAAAAAACAATCCCCTACATAAATCCCACCAATAAATGGCCCTCCCTTCATGGATGATTAGATAGTGATGGCATGGGAATCTAGAGAGACAAGGTAGTACCCATGTGTTGTATGATTTATAAAACTAAACATGTAGTATATCATAAAAACAAATCGTTCTAATAAAGATATCACACAAACATGTAAATAATACTCATAAAATGATAGTGTCTTACTAACATTACATTGGCCAAAGTTTTTAATAATTAATGATCTAAGGATCATTCAAATTCATACACACCACTTGATTGGATTACCTTCATTTGGCATTGTAATGTTAGTAAGTTAGTGAAGTCCATTTTACTACTTACTCAGTATCAACAATGTGAGATATGGTTAACATAATATAACCAATAGATTTATATATATTACATCCTAATAGAAATAATATAACATGATAAGCATAGGAATAATCTAAAAGCATACATTTATTCCATCAAACTTATGAATAAATCTCACAATATTATCTATCCCATAAATAATAAAAATAATAACTATGATTTATACCAACTTTGTAATTTCTAATTGCTATAAGTAGTTTCAAAATATACTACACTCTATGATAACTCTATATTATCATAGTCTAGTGTTCTTAAGCAAAACTACTAAACACCACAACTAGTCATAATAAAGTAATATAAATTAATGGAAATATATGCTTCTATTCAAACAACTAGATATAAGAAAGAAACTCTCAATTCTCATGAAATATATAATATTTCATTCCAGCATTTTTTATACTTTTAGAGGTGATATGCATTCATAAATAAGATTCTACTATGAAAAAATCTAAAATATAGTTTAAAACCACCAATGAAATTATAATTAGAGGTACACACCTCGATGTACATGTATACACTATTTAGGCATATGCATACCTATATTATCTTAAGCATATTATTAATTAATTTATTAATACATAGCATATTATAGTAATGTATCCACCCTACGTTTTTTGTTTCAGATCTTATAAATACATGATAAGTTATCTCATGCATATCATAAAGCTTATCCTAAGAAAATGATAGATTACATATGATCTATATATGCTTCTCATGCTTAATCAAAGCTATGTTATGATATTGATATTTTTATAACTACATATATGCTAGTGAAATGAATAAAAACTATTTAAATTATGTTATAAGTCAATACCAAATGTAACATACCTTACATATCCATAGGTAATAATTATGGATCCACATATTTACATTAATGTAATAGGTTCTGGTTTTAGTTTTATAAGTTTAATTCCATGCTATTAACAAGTTACACTCATTATACTATGATATAAAAATAGATGTAAATATGGAATCTCTATGGTTATATCCTCTATGCTATATACCATAGAGCATAGTATATACTAACATGATAACCATATAACTAGCTAAGCATATAACAACATGTATTATACTTAATACAAATATGATGTAATTGCTATTATATCTCCGAGTGGAAATGCTATAGAATGCCCAATGTGGTAGTATCTTATATCTACTATATCCTAGACACCACAACATGTGAATGAAATATACTAAATAAGGGCAAACTTATGGGACCTAATGATAACTCTACCTCTACTATAAAATAGCTCATATCCAAATTATGCCAAACCTAAGCAAATATATCTTCTTTACTATTGTATTATTCTATTTTTCCATGGACCTTGTTGTTGATTGTGGAATGTGATCTACTTCCAATATGGCAATCTATTGTTATCTATTATATCTAATATAGTGGTGGAATATCTATGTTATATTGATTTACATATCATATGGCATAAATAATTATAAATAAATGTAAAAACTAGTGAAATAGTATTAGGTTAGCGATCTAATAACATATAAATGTTATTTCTCAAAATAAAATAGAAATGTAGCACATAAATCTTGTTACATAGCCCAGGGATTACTAGAATATTACACCACAATATAATATAGCACAAGATTATTTACTCAGATTGATTCCTCCATTGATTTTTAAACACCTAAAGAATGTGGTTTTCATATATATGAGCCATGGTTATATGAATGACCATTATTTAAATAATTAATTAATATTATATCTATTAATTGAATATGTAATTATGATTGAATTAGTATAAGTATTCAAAGTAATGTTATATCTATTAATAAGCTTGATGAGCTAATATATGAAATGCCATAACACTTATACCCAAGTTACCATATAAATATGGAGTTTTGCTAAGAATTTAGTATATATAGATTCATTGTTTTCCTTTGATTTCTACCTAGTTTACTAGTTTGTGTGTTATATAGATAAGGTTTTTATAAGTTCCGCATAAATACTTTTTTCCATACCCAAGCCATTATAACTATAAATAATAAAATATATGGACTATTTTATGAATCACCACACTTAAAATATCATAACTTTTTCATCATATAACATCTAAATCTCTATCTAAAACTTCTATTAGTTTGTTATGCATTAATTAGTTTAATGAATATTCAACAGTTTGATGTATATAAATTAGGTACATATGTATTTGTATTATTCAACATACATATATGTGTTTATTAATACAATTCACATTATCATGCATAACATAAATACATTTCCTACCTCTCAAACACTGACCTAAAATTGCTTAGATCTTAAGAGATATTCTCCCTTTGCTTGGCTCTCTCCTTATTTTCTTCTCTTCCAATCTCTTCCACACCCTGGTGCACCTTACTTCATTTTTCGAAGATATCTTATGCTCATTTTTTTCCAAAAGCTTTCTTCATAATATGGTGTGGTTTTCTCTTTTTCTCTTTTTACTTTTTATTTTTCCTTTTTATTTATTTATTATTATTTTTTTCTTTTATTTTTTCCTAATTTTAAACTTTTCTCACCTTAATCCAATTTGATTTTATTTATTTTAAGAATTTATCCTATTTTTCCTCTTAATTAGAAATTATTGTATTTTATTTCTAATTTTCAATAGTTCATATATTTTCTAATTAAATTATCATCTCAAATTTCATGATAATTTAATGATAAATTCATAAATCAATAAACTCAAATTTAATCCAATTATGCAAATCACATCTCTAAAATATTAATGTTCCCACACACAAATCATACAATATGAAATCTACATAACCATTTAAACTATGATATCAACCATGTATAAATAACTATCTAATAAAAATGGCATCAAGACACAATATATTAACCATTCCACTATGCATCTAACATGTATTACTAATGTAGTGTATGCATTGTTTTTGGTGGTTTCTCTGTCATCCTCCAACATCTCCATCTACATCGCCCTCTCTGATGATTCTCTCCCTCCATCATACTCTAAGGGATGAGTTCTTGTATGTCAAACTCATAATAATTAGGTATTTATACCATAACATCATGATATACATACATCATAAAATATAATTGAAATGACAAATCAACATGATCATGTTTTAAGAATATACACTAAAAGACGTAGGAGACAATAAAATGTTCATTTAGTCATGAGTGAGGTATTTAGGTGGATTATAAGATTTTTTAGTCTTATAGCATGCCTTATAAGGCAGTTGAGTCATTAATTTATTCTTGTAGTGAGTCCTGATAGACCTTTGCTATTTTCCTGCTAAAATGGGATTTTGAATATTTGAATTTGTGTTAGTGTGTTAGGAGTACTTTGAGGAAATGTCAAGGAATGTCATGTTAGTAAATATTAGTACAAGGTAATGTATGGGTTTAGGTGATTTTATAATGGTGTAAAATGTACATTTTATAAATAAGGTGGCCTAAACCAAGATTTATGAATGTAATCATTAGATCAAAATAGTTGTCACAATGGTAGTTATTCAAAGAAAGTAGTTTCTTTTGTGTAGGAGTAGTGTAATTAGTTTTTGGATTGAAATTAGATGTTAGACTCATATGATAGGAGTAAATTAGTATTTATGATGAGTTAGTTAGAGGTTAGAATAGGAAGAGTATGGAGTATGATGAAAGAGGAGAGTAAACTAAAAGAAACTTTGTATTATGTCTTTGTGACATAGTTGGCAATGTAAATGAAATCAATAAAGTTGAATGATTGAAAGATATTATTCTATGTTTTCATGTTGATAATATTTGTGACTGTAAGTTGATATATTTAAATCCTTGAGACCTTGAGAATAGTATTTTTTAGTGTAATTGGCAAATATTGATGATTGTGTTTAAGTTTCTTATGAGTAATCATTGAAAACTACAGTCTTATGAAGAAAGAAGCCTCTAAAAATGTAGGGTAATAAGCATTTGTGTGATCTTAAATAGTATTATTAGAGTAAGTTCTTATTCATACATGTTTTTCAATATTATATTCCAACAAATAACTGTACCTTCAAATAACTAGTCTATATAGGCACTTTGTGTATATAGTCAACATGTTTGTATTTGATCTCAGTCATAGGTGCAAAGAAAATGGAGGATGGTGAAGGGTGAATATAATGGAGAGATATTCATATTGAAGTATTAGATAAAATTAATTAATGTCTCAATACCTTTCAAGTAATTCAATATGTATCTAAACCATATTTTTATTTATACACAAACAATTAGTGTTAACAATATATTGTGTAATTAATGATTATAACATGGTGAGAGGTTTTTAGAGAAGACTTAAAGCTTTTAAAATGTGTAAAGAATCATTAAATACCTTATTAAATAATTCATAATATTTATAAGTACCCCAAAATCCATTAAATCAATTTTGAGCCCTCTTAGACTTGATGTAGTCTACAAAAACCCAAATTTAGGGTTAAAACTAAAAAGTGGGATATCTATAATTTGAATTAATGAAAAGTGATGAAATTTTGTAGTTTAACATGTCTTAGAATGGATAAAATTATTTTTTAAGTGTTAGTCCTATATGGACCAGTACATATGAAATATAAGAGACTGTGTTCTAAAGAGAAGTAAAGAGACCTGATTAGGTCTGTGAAAGTGTTGTAAATGGTATCTAGGCAATGAGTTAGGCATTTAGATTTAATATAGAGGTGAAATAGGATATAGTTTGTTTTATAAAAGTTTTATTTTTTCAAAAATTAATGGTACCTATTAGTACCAACTAAAAAATCCAAAAAAAAGGCTACTAGAGTGAGAGCAAGAATAAACAGTAAGCAATCATTGGGAGAAAGTGTTTGGAAGTTATGTGGTTGAATGATAAGGTCATATTGGGATATTAAAACTAGGGAGATAGTCCCAATAAACTTTTTTGTCTCAAACAAACCTATATATTGTTTAAGTCAAGTTACAAAAAAGGTCTAAAGACTAGTGAGTGAAATGAGTGGAAGGGAGTTAGAAGGTGAATGGATGAGTTGAGAGGTTCAAAGTTATAAATATAGATAAAAATAAATCCAATAATCTTTGTGTATAGTTCATGCAAGAAAATGATATTATACCTTGTGAGGAATTGATAGATAAGAGAGTTTGAGAAGATTAGTTGCAAAAATTATTGATTGCAGGTGTTAGAGCTATGTTTAGAGCAAGAAAGGAAAATTCTCTTTTTATCATTTGGTATCAAATAATAATGTTAATTGGGAAAATTATATAATAAAGTCATAAATAAAACAAGGTACAAGTTTTATATAGATTTCATTTTGAATTTTAATATGTTCATGAGATAGTGTTGAGATGGAAATGCAATGTTGAAGTATGGTAAGCATCCTTGAAGCTAGTGATGCTTGATAGTGTAAGAGAGTTGTTGGAAAGATCAAGAGAGAGAGATAAATAAAATATTAAATAAAGATAAAAATATTTACTAGGCAAAGGACAATAAAGATGAGATAGACTCATGTGAGGTCATAGATATTGAGATAGGCCCAAGTGAGTGGTCATGAGTGGAAAGTAGAAGAGGCTTGTCAAAGAGAATAGGTCTAGGTGAGACCAAGAGAGTGAGATAAAATAAGATGAATATAGAGAGATAAAATAAAAAATAGGCAAATGTTGAGAAAATGTACCACAAAGAAAGGAAGGTTCAAGAAGACACCAAGAGAGTAGAGATGGAGAAAGAGATGATAGAATTAAGGTAGCCATTAGATGAGTTGATGGTCATGATGGAATAAATAAAGGAAAGTGAGAACCCATGTTGTGTATGGGTCATAATAAATAAAACATTTAAGTGGATAATAAGGCTATAGATGAAAAGAAGAAATATGAAATCCATGAGAGAGGAAAGAGAGAAGAAAAGGTTACTTTGTAAGCAACTCAAGAAAGAGATGCAAAGACTTTGGTTGAGTGGATAGCATAGAGAAAAAGTGGATGAAGATAAAAAATACCTTGAAGAGAATTAGATTAATTTGAAAGAATTAAAAGAAGCTAATGGAAGCCATCTAGATGATTGGAAGGACAAAGAAGAAACAAATCTATTTGAAGGCCTCATTGAAGGCTAGGAAAGAGAGTTACAAACCAATGAAGAAGGTATGCAATCTGATGTCAAGTCTTTTTATATGAGTCAATAATATTTAGAGAAAGAGATATAATATTTATAAAGATTATTTCATGGTGAGATGATAGTGAAAAAAGAGGAAGTACATGTTACAGTAGTTGAAGGCCTCACGAAAGAGGACAATGGATGATAGTGAAAAAAGAGTAAAGATGTTCATTCAGTCATGAGTGAGGTATTCATGTGGTTTATAAGATTATTTAGTCTTATAATATGCCTTATAATTCATTTGAGTCATTAAGTTAGTCTTGTAGTGAGTCTTGATAGCACTTTTGCATTTTCCTGCCAAAATGGGCATTTGAATATTTGATTTGAGTTAGTGTGTTAGGAGTGCTTTGAAGAAATGTCAAGGAATGTCATGTTAGTACAATATCATGTATGTTTTTAAGTGATTATTTAAGTGTGTGCCATTTAAATTTCATAAACAATGTGTCCTCAACCAAGATTTATGAATGTAATCATTGGGTCAAAAAAAATGTCATAGAGGTAGTTATCAAAGAAAGTAGTTTCTTTTATGTAGGAGGTATGTAACAATTTTTTGGATTGAAATTTGATGTTAGACTCATAGGATAGGATTCAAGTAGTAGTTATGAGGAGTCATTTATAGGTTATAATAGGAAGAGTATGGATTAGGATGAAAGAGGAGAGTAAATCAAAAGAAAAAATATATTTTATCCTTGTGACAAAGTTAGCAAAGTAAATGAAATCAATAAAGTTGAATGATTGAAATAAATTATTCTATGTTTTCATGTTCATAATATTTTTGAATTAAGTTTATATATTTAAATGCTTGAGACCTTTATAATAGTATTTTGTAGTGTAATTAGTAAAGCCAGATGACTGTGTTCAAGTTTCTTATGAGTAGTCATTGAAAACTACAAACTTATGAACAAATAAACCTCTCAAAATGTAGGGTATTAATATCATGTGTGACCCTCAGGAGTATCATTATAATAATTTCTTATGCATACATGTTTGGAAATACTAGATTCTAACAAAGAACTATACCTTCAGATAACTAGTCTATATAGGTACTTTGTGTATACAATCAACATTTTTGTATTTGATCTCAGTCATAAGTGTGAAGCATGATGGAGGATGGTGAAGGGTTCATATGATAGAGAGAATAATCATGAAGGGTTATATTCAATTAAGGAACATCTCAAAACCTCTCAACTAGGTTAGTATGTATCTAAACCCTATTTTTGTTTATACATAGGCAATCTGTGTTAATATATATTGTCTAATTCATGATTGGAATGTGGTGAGAGGGTGTTCAAGAAGACTTAAATATTATAAAAGGTGTTAAGAGGAATGACAGGCCTTATTCAAGCATTGATAAAATTTAAAAGTGTCCCAAGATCCATTAGATCAATCTTGAGCCCTCTTGGACTTGGTACAATCTACAAAAACCTTAGTTTAGGGTTAAAACTAAAAAGTGGGATAACTCATTTGAACTAATGAAAATTGATTAAATTTGGTAGTTGACCATGTATTTGCATGGATCAAAGGATTATGTAATTGTTACACCTGTACAGACACATACATATAAAATACAAGAAATTATGATTGAAAAAGAAGTAACGAGACCTAATTAGGTTTGTGCAAGTGTTGGGAATGGTATCTAGGTAGTGAGTTAAGACTTGAAGATTCATGGAGACATGAAAGAGGATAGAAGGTAAAAAAAATAAGTGCTATTTTTTCAAAACTCAATGGTATCTAACTGTACCAATTGAAAAAGCAAAAAAGGCTACTAGAGTGTGAGAACAAGAATAAAGAGTAAGCAATCATTGCGGGAATGTGTTTGGAAGTTTTGTGGTTAAATGAGAAGGTCAAAGTGGGATATTAAAATCAAGGAGATAGTCCCAAGAACCATAATTAGCTCAAGGAAACCTATATCTTGTTTAAGTCAAGTTATAAAAAAAGTGTGAAGACTAGTGAGTGAGATGAGTGCAAGGGAGTTAGAAGGTAAATGTAATAAGGTTAATGGATGAGTTGAGAGGTAAAAATGTATAAATATAGATATAAATAACTCCAAGAATCCTTTTGTATATGTCATGCAATAAAATTATATTATACCTTGTGATGGAATTGACAAATAAGAGAGTTTGAGAAGATTAGTTTGAAAAAATTGCTTATTAGAAGTGTTAGAGCTATAGTGTGAGCAAGGAATGAAAAAGGTCTCTAAATCACTATAGCTAACACATAAAAATATATTCATGTAACCTAATAAATATGAAACTTTCACATAATAGCATATATATCATATCTTAGCTAAAAATAATCAAATCAAATTGTTAACTATAAATATGCATGAATAAATTAAGTAATTTTTCTTAATGAGGAATCAGGATGTAACAATTACTAGTCCGATCTTGTTTGTTGAATACCAAAGGGTGAGGCCTAGTTTGGCATGAGGCCAAACCCTATCACAATAAAATAAACTTTTATTCTCCTTATTGGCCCACATTATATAGTTTTTGCCTTCTCTCTTGCACTCATGGACATTTTTCAACTATGATTGATGTGACATTTTGAGTGTGTTTATTGTGACACTTATTGATCTCATTTTTAGATGATTTTTTAGTGGTAAATTCCATACAAATGGTTTATCTTATTTCTCCTCCTACCTTTTTACGCTCCTAGTGTTTTATCTCTCTTTCTAGTAGTTATGTTTTGGATCATTTTTTAGTGGTGGCCTTCTTTAACAAACTGACACTCTCCATTTATTTAAGATCTATTTGGTTGCATCTAATGTTAGTTTTCTCCTTTTTTGGTAGGTTATTTTCTTATAGTCATACTAACTTATAAAGTGCCATAGAGTTATCTAATTTAGCCTTGTCTACCTTCATGCATTTGTGTACTCTATTATAGGTACCTTTTTCACTTCTTCAGTTGCATGACTATCCCAACAACACTAGGGAAATCCTCTTGACAAATTTTATATTTGTATCTTTATGTTGACAGTCTCATTCAAATTTTAGTGGAGATTATTCTCATTCTAAAGAGTAGTTATTCTAGTATAGCCTAGTGTTAACATTTTACTATTCTCTAAGGAGTAGGATGAGCCCACATTGTATTCTATGGATGCATTTTTGGTAGAGTTTGATGTCTTATAAATTGTCTCCATTAAGGCCCCTTTCTTATCACCTTGCCTTTTTCCATGGAGACACACCCTCACTTAGGATTGGGAAACCTAAGCTTATAATTGTTAGCATTGATCAACCTGACACATATACATATGCTACCTTGTATTTTATTGTTGTGGACTTTGTCTCCATTCCTATACATGCACCTTCATCCACCATCCATATTCATTTGGGGTGGATATTTGATTTAATCTTGGTAGTATTGGAGGCACTCTTGGTGAGGTCTCTATAGATAGTTCCTCTATTCTTCAGCTTCATTGGATACATCTACTACTTTTTTGGCTCATTTGTTGTTTTGTGCACTTATCATCTTTTTGAATGTTTTATGGATTCTTCTTTGTAAATGGGTATCTTATTCATGCACTTTATTTTTTAGAACCTATATGAGGATTTTTAATTCTCAGTGGCATTCTTGGTGAATTTTTAAATAGTGCCACCAGTTTGGCATCCCTACTAGTATTTGTGCTCACTTTTCACTATTTTTAGTCTATTTATTTCAAGAATATCATTACCATCTTCTCCCATATCAACATTGAGGGAGGGTGTTTCAATTAATGCTTCCTCAAATTCATCATTTTACCTAGTATTTTTTATCACAATGTTCATGTTTAATGAAACCTGTATTCAACACCATTTCTACTTTAACTTGGAGGTTATAGTGACTCAACATACATATAATATAACAAGATGGTGTGGAGTCCATAATAACATTTCAATTTATATTGCATCCTATTTTGTATATGGGTACTTTATCAGGCCTAATAGCTAGGACCCATTTATGTTTTCTATTCAATCCCTAATATTTTATTAAGGGAGGGTGTTAGAGTAATTAATGTAGTTTAATTACTTTAGTTAAGTTTTATTAGGGTGTGCATATGCCTAAGTGCCTAGTGGGCCACACTTTCTTCTTATTATGGGACAATAGCCTCAATACTAAGTCCTTAGTTGGAGACAATAGTCTCACCACTCACCTAGAGAGAGGGCCACTTATTTGTCCTCCACTCACCTTTTAATCATATTTATTGACAATCTTAGAGTGCATTTGAATGGCAACGAGGTGAGTAAATATGTAATACTATCATTTATATTATAGATAGTTTGTTATTTGTGTGATCAATGCATTTATGTTTTCTTTTGTGGTAATGTGCTCTTGGAGTGACCTTGGGTGAGTGCATTAAACACCCTAACATTTTTTTGAAGTTTGATCCCATCACCTAATTCATCATTTCTATATTAGTAAAAATAAATAAACCTAGAATACTAAAAAAGCTGATTCTTTAAAATCCATGAGGGGTAGATTCAATCACAAAAAGGGACATAATAATTCACATATCGATAAAATTATTTATTTTTTAGCAAAGATTCGAAGCCATATTCAAATTTTTTTAGCCATTTCACTCATATGCTTAGTGAGGTATTAAAAACCTCACCTATAATTAGCGATGGCTAAAAACATCTAAGGCTTGATAGTGTTGACAAACACCAATGCAAACCGATATGACTCTCCTAAAATATCTACTTGGTTTGGGCTATGAAATATCTACATTTACAAAGCTAGAGACCCACATCTAGTTCATAATTTATATAAAATTCAAAATAAATAAACTCATAATACTAAAAAAAACCCATTCCTTTAAGTTTTTGAGTGGTAGTTTTAATCCAAAAAATCAACATAATAATTCACAAAACAAACATTTGAAGCCATATTCACATTTTTTAACCATTAGGCCCATTGCTTTAAAAAATCTCAAACTATGAAATTTATACATGCGTGAATCCTAAGACATCCTAGAGGTGAAACACTAGTGCCATTGCTCCAAATGGATTAATGTTACACACAATAAAAAAATATACCAAGATAAAAAAAATATCACATAATGGTGACTTTATTCCTTACCCAACTTTGTGGGTTATCTAGTGTCTTCCTTAATAGGTGAGGAGTCATATTTTGGGATTCCTCACATCATAAATATTTTATATTTACTTCCCTTCAAAAATAACACACATGCAAAGTGACTGGGGTTATGATGAAATCAGGTAGTTGTAAATTGGTGTAAGGATGGGCTCCTGGAATGTAACTACAAGTTATTCAATATGGGGCAATGAGGTGTTAATCTTTGGTCACCTTGAATTAGGTGCATGCATAGCATGGGTTTGGCACTATTAACTAAAGTTTTAATATCTTACTTTTGGCACCCAATTATTTTTTTTGGGTATTTTATTACCATTGATCGGTTTGACCTTTAAAATTAATATATAGTGACCTCTTGCATGGTAATCAAAATCTTGGAACTATACTAACACATCACTCCCTAAAAATATATAATTAATCAATTTAAAATTTAAGCTATCCATCAACGTCAATTTTAAGTGTTGATGTAGCATGGTTTAAGCACCATGTAGGTGCAAATTTAGGGCACACAATTATTAGATCCTCTTCCTTAAATTTTTTTTACCTAATCAACATTACCTCATTAACATAGACAAAAGTGGTTCCATAGGATATAAAAATTATAGAAACATTCAACCTTTAGAAGAAATGATGAGGTGCATTTTACAATAAGAGGATCAAAATTAAGTGTTCTTTCGATAGCTAAGATATTAAGTTTTTATTTAGTTGGTGTGAGTGGCTAGGTTAATATTTATTATATCTAAAATTGATAATTATTTAGGTGTATATGGAATCTTGGGGTGATTTACATTTATTTTAGGTGGTTTAGCCACTCCAACATCATCTACATTGGTTGTTTTAATTAGTATTGTGAATCAAAACTATCCTACCCCTTCCTCATTCCCCTTACCTCTCATACACTTAAATATTGTCAACCCAAATCTGATCAATATGCATTCATGAAGTGGAAAATATTAGCACCATCATACTTGCATATTAGTTTCTCTACAATATTTCCATCAAACAATTGTGATATTCCTAATCTCACCAAAAATAACCTTCACATTTTTGTGGGGATCCTTGTTTGCTTTTGAGTCAAAGTAAAATAACTAAACCTAAACCCAAAAGACTAAAATATTTCAAACATAAAATAAATATTTAGACAATTTTTTTTTTAATAATTATAGATTCTACACATAGATCCATGTAAGTTTGGGGTTTAGCATGTAGAACTGACAATCATCAATATGACCTGCATGCAAAAATTATTTCAATTTTATTTTAGAAAAAAAGTGTGAACAATAAATTAATCAAGAACTAATGGTGTGTCAACATATAACATTAATGTTCATTAAAAATGTAATATCCCTATCCTTGCTACCTACCTACCCAGCTCTGGACTTTTAGAATGGGGGTGTTTGAGCCACCAAATAAATAAATGTATAAATTTTTTGAATTTGATTTTTTTACCAGTCGGTTGGAGTTTGGGGGGAAACAAGGAGATAGGTGTAAAATTTATAAGGTAGTAGATACAAAATTAAGGTGAGAAAAAATATAGTAGAGAGGATATACATGGACAACCATTAGAAAAGAGCTTGGAGAATAGAAGAAAATACAACACAACATCAGACTATGTGTGGGCAAAGAAGGAAAAAAAAAAGGTAGAATAGAATATGGAGAAAAGATAGAGTAGAAGGATGTTTCATTAATATTAGGAAGAGAATTAAAATGGTAGCATATAAGGAATAAGATAGATAAGTTCACTACATAAAAGTAGGCAAACTTTTTTCTATACAAGAAAAATAACAAAAAGAAGGTTTTTTGTGAGTTTATTTGTCATAATAGTAGTTGTTTATGTAAGGTTGATGAATTAGATTGTAATAAGAGTTTTATAAAAAAAATAATACATGCAAAATTTTATGTTTTCAACTTAAAATCAGACTCCGTTGTTTTACCCTTTTCATGTAGTAGTTTTTTGTGCACTTGCAACACTTGGTTTATATCTCTGGACTATCACCAAAACTTCTTTCAACAACTACATATATTCCATCTCCCTTATTTCCAATAATAGGTATCAAAGTCCCTAGGTTTTTAGAGTCCATTTAGACATGGTAGTCAACAGCAATAGGTCATAGTAGTATCCTCCTATGTTTGATGGGAATAATTATGACATGTGGAGCATCAAGATGAAGAGTATATGGGAGTTGGTTAAAGGTGGATATAATGAGGTTGAAAACTAGACATCATTTAATGATTTATTTCATGCATAAAATAATGTGTTTAAGGATAATAGGAAGAAGGATGCCAAGGCTCTTAGCTACATCCAAATGACACTAATTGATTCAATCTTTCCTAGGATAGTAGTAGCGGTCCATTCTAAACAATAATGGGAATTTTTTTAAAATGCCTATCAAGGGAGTGATAAGGTGAAGACTGTCAAGTTATATATCTTAATAAGGGACTTTGAGACCTTAAAAATGAATGATGAGGATTCTATCAATGACTTCTTCACAAGATAAGGAGTATAATGAATCAAACTAAAACATGTGGTGATGCAATTCAAGATCATAGGATCATAGAGAATGTGTTGAGGAGCCTTCCAATCACATTTGAAACTATAGTGTTTATTATTAAAGAGTCAAAGGATCTGAGGTAAATTACAATAGATGAGTTAATGGGTTCCTTGTAAACTCATGAACAAAGGTTGAATAAATCAGTCACCTCTTTCCATGAGCAAGCATTTAAGACCAATGTGTATGTGAGAGGAAGGGGGAGAGGAGAAAACAATAGAGGAAGAGGAATAAATTGTAATAGTTAAGAAGGTAGAATGGATAGCCATCAAGAGTCACATGGAAAAGGAAAAGGAATGAGAAACAACACTTTAAATGGAGGAGCTACACAAAGGTATGATAAGTCTAACATCCAATGTTATTATTGAAAGAAGTATGGACACTATACTAGTGAGTGTAGAGATAAAGAGTATGATTTTAATATAAAAATTTCAAATTTATCCCATGCACAAGAGGCTTTACCTAATAGGAATGACAAAGGTGTAAATTTTTCTATAACATGCAACATTACTAAGAAAATTGGTAAAGAGATATGGTATTTGGAAAGTGGTTGTATCAAAAACATAAGTAGAAACAAAAACATGTTCAACCATTGATGAGCCAATCAAGTCATAGGTAAATATGGGAAAAAATGAGAAGGTTCCCATCATGGGCAAATGTAACATTTCTTTCTACACCAATCACAGTGATAAAAGAAAAAATTTAGATGTTTTTTATGTACTCGAGTTGAAGCACAACTTTATTAGCATTGGGTAGTTTATATAAAATGGGTACAAGGTCAGATTTGAGAATGAATAATGTATAATTTATGGTAGGAGTGAAAATAAGAGGCATATTTTAGTATTAAATATGACAAGCCATATGATGTTTCCTTTAAGAATATAAAGTGAACTTGTAGCAAAATTAAAAATAGTAATAGTAGATGAGTCTACTTTTTGTCACCTTAGATATAGAAATTTGAGTGTTTGAGGGTTGAACACTCTTCATAAGAATCAAATGGTGATAGGGATTCCCCTTATAGAACAACCGAACAAAGTGTGTGAAGGTTGTATATTGGGGAAGCAACATAGGAGTGCATTTCCCATGGGTAAGTCATGAAGAGATAGAGTTCCTCTATAGATGATAAATTCAAACCTATGTGGTCCAATGAAGGCTCCTTCTTTATCCAATAATGTATATTTCATGACTCACATAGATGACTTCAATTGAAAGACATGGGTCTACTTCTTAAAGAACAAGTTAGAAGCATTTGAGACATTCAAATAGTTTAAGGCTTTGGTTGATAGGAAAAGTGGCCATTACATCAAGACTTTGAGGATGGATAGAGGGGGAGAGTATATCCCTAATGATTTCATGAAATTTTACAAGTATCATGGCATCAAAAATTAATTTACATCTAGGTATGCATTGTATAAAAATGGTGTGGCCGAGAAAAAGAATAGGACCATCCAAGAGATGGTAAGTAGTATGCTAAAGGTAAAAGGTTTACATAATGATTTTTGGGTTGAGGCTATAACAATAGCCATATAATTACTAAATATTTAATCAATGAATAGTTTTAGGGACATGATCCTTCAAGAATCATGGAGTAGGCGAAAGCTTAGTTTTAAGAACCTTAGAGTGTTTAGATGTGTTGCATATGCACATGTGCCTAAGCAAAGAAGAATAAAGTAGGATGACAAACGTGAAAAGTAAATTTTCATTAGGTATAGTGACCAATCAAAATATTATACATTGTACAATCTAGTCACCAAAAAACTCATAATCAACCAAGATGTTCAATTCATTGAGCATAAAGCTTGAGAAAAGAGACAAGGAGAAGAGAAAGTAAAAACAAGGGCTAGTGGACCATTTCTTAAAACTGAAGCAATAAGTGGTATAGCCACCCATACACCAAGTTAGAACCCTATTTCATAAAGGGTTGATTCATCTAGTGGTATTAGCCATCAAGAAGGTTAAGGATCAGCTCATGAATCAACATCATCCTCCTCCAACACAAGTCAATGCTTACTAAGGACAAGGAAATTGCAATAAGTCTAGGAGCAATCATGTTATGATCAAATCAAAGATAAAACAATGAATTATGTTATATTTTTATCAGTTGATCCTATCTAATTTAAAGAAGAAATCAAAGACCACAAGTGGTGTGAATGAATGGCTAAAGAAATACATGTCATAGAGATAAATCATAACTGAGAGTTAGTTGACATTTCAAAATAAAAAGAGGTCATAGGAGTCAAGTGGATGTACAATACAAAATTCACTCCTGAAGACAAGATAGAGAGGCATAAGGAAATACTAGTGGTTAAAGGATACAAGCAAAGTCTTGGATGTGATTACAATGAGATGTTTGCACCCATAAGAAGGATAGAAATAGTGAGGATAATCATAGTCATTGTTGTTCAACACAAAGGGAAGGTATATCAAATGGATGTCTAGTCAACCTTATTAAATGGAGTGCTAGAAGAAGAGGTTTATGTAGGATAACCACCTGGTTATGAGGTTTTTAGGAATGATAACAAGGCATATAGGCCAAAAAAGGCATTGTATGGGCTCAAGTAAGCACCAAGTACATAGTACAGTTTGATATATTCATACTTGTTGAGAATTGGCTTTAGAAAAAGTGGTAGTGATCCAATTATCTACATTAAAAAAAGAAAATATGATATTTTGATTGTTTTTTAATATGTGGATGATCTAATATTCATTGGAAATGCAAATCAATCAATAGGAGAGTTCAAATCAACCATGAAGGAGGAGTTTAAAATGATTGATTTAGGTTTATTGAGGTAATTTTTTGATATACAAGTCAATAAAATGGATAGAAACATCTTTATATGCCAATCTAAGTATGCAAAAGAGATTTTGAAAAGGTTTAGGATGTTGGATAACAAGTCAGTATCTACACTAGTTGAGACAAGTTTAAAGTTGAGTGAGAATGATTATAGCAATAATGTAGACCCCATAGGGTATAAGAGATTAATATGGAGCCTAATGTATTTGACTGCAACTAGGACAAACATCATGTATGTAGTCATCCTCATATCTAGATTCATAGAGACACCGAAGGAGACACATTGGTAAGCAGGTAAGAGGATCTTGAGATATGTGAACAGAACAAGATATTATGGAGTTTTGTATGTAGTAACGAATGAGTTTTGACTAGTGGACTACATGGATAGTGATCAGACCAGTAGTTTTGATGACCACAAGATCACTTCAAGTTATGTATTTCATCTTGGGTTAGGAGTCGTATCTTGAGCTTCAAAGAAACAACCCATAGTTTCACTTTTTACAACTAAAGCACATTACATAGTAGAGAATACAATATCATGCCAAGATATATGGTTACGAAGGATACTTTCATATTTGCATGGGGAGTATCAAGGATTTTATACAATCTATTTTGATAATATATCCTTTACAAAATTGTCAAAAAACCCCATATTTAATGTTATGAGCAAGCACATTGCAATCAAGTATCACTTCATTCAAGAGTTAGTTTAAAATCATGTGATATAACTTTGTTTTTTCAAATCATATTAATAGCTAGCTAATATTTTCACTAAACCATTATTGCAATATTTTTTTATGCACTTAAGAGGAAGGTTAGAGATCATAAATAGAACAACATTGGGGCTACAAAGTTTTATGTTAACTCTGAAGTTTCTCAGCAAAGCTTTAGAATCTCTCAGTGAACCTATGGAGTTCATTAGAGAAGCTCTAGATTTAAATATCAAAGCTCTAGAATTCATCCATGAAGCTTTAGAGTTTAACAGTGAGCCTCTGGAATTCAATAGCAAAGTTTTAGAGTCTATCATGGTAGCTCTAGACTTGCACATAATGGTTGTAAATGTTGGAAATATTGCCATTGATGTCAAAGGTCTAACATTATTGGTGATAAAGGCCCCATTACATTTAATGGTGTTTTTAATAGTCATATCTTGGATAATGTGTGTTAATAATTATATAATATTAATGAATATATTTATGCTTGCATATAAGTCAAAAGAGGGCCCATGGAGAAATCAAAGAGTCACGGGGTAAAAGACAAAAGAGGAATGGGATGCATTTTATTATGAAGAGTCATCTTGAGAAATTTCAAGAGTCACCATGTGAAGACGAAAAAGTGTATGGTACATTTTTCTATGAAGGGACAATTTGAGGAATACAAAAAATCATCTAGATAAAGAAAAAAAAGGAAAGGATGCATTTGCTTATGAAGGGTCACCATATGACTTTTCAAATGCAAGGATAAAAAGGGTCATGCAAGTTTGGTGCCATTTTCCAAGAATATTGAAGGGTCACAAAGGGTGAATGCCAAAGGTCATTTAGAAAGCTATAAATAAAGGATTAACAAGCTATTTGTATGCAAGAGAGTGCATGGTTTGTATTTTTTTTGAAGAGAGAAAAGTAGGAGATATTGTAGAGTTCTATCATTTGTTGAGTAATAAACATTGAGAGATAGTTGTGTTTTATACACAAGAGGGGTTGGTTCTCCTATGGATTGGTGCTCACAAATATTTACAAGGGGTTGGTGCTTCTGTGGGTTGGTGCTCACAAATAGTTGTTGTGTTGGTGCTTAGCAAAGGGGTTGGTGTTCTAGCAAGTTGGTACTTGTTAACTTTGTATTTTGAGTTGGTGCTCATTCATACACTTGAGATTGTTCTTCATAGTTTTTCTTACTTTGAGTTTTCACATAAAAATCTGCTCTCTCTCTCTCTCTCTCTCTCTCTCTCTCTCTCTCTCTCTCTCTCTCTCTCGCGTGGTACATATTATTGTTTTAGTTTTATTACATATCTTGAATGTGTGATTAAGTGGTTAAATAAAAAAATCAAATTAAGTAAAATATATATAATATAATGATTCACTCCCCCCCCCTCTCCATATATTTTGTGCTTAATAATTAGTATCAGAGCAAGTTCCTTTGGAAAAAGTTTTACAGTTTGAAGGTAGATCAGGAAAGCATGATGGTTGGGTCACATGAAGGTTTTTATACAAAAAAGGCACCATTGTTTGATGGGACAAATTATTCTTTTTGGAGCATAAAGATGAAGACTTATTTGATGGCCCTTGAATTTGACATTTGGTAAGTAGTGGTGGAGGAATATGAAGAGCCATAGACACTTCTAACTACTTTGGCAAACAATAAGGGAAGTGAAAATAATAGTAAGGATTTAAATGCTATTTTATGTGGTTTATGTGAATCAGAATTAGTTAAAGTTATGCAATGTAAATCTTCTCATGAAACTTGGGTAAAACTTGAGAATATTTACAAAGGTAATAGAAAGGTTCAGCAAGCTAAAATTCAAACTTTCAGATAGTTTGAGAGTTTAAAGATGGAAGAGGAAGAAAATATAGCAAGTTATCTTTTATGGGTTGATCAAATAGTTAATAAGATTCAAGCTCTTAGAGAAAAGTTAGAAGAATCAATTTTAGTTCAACATTTTTGAGATCTCTAACACTAAGATATGATGCAAAAGTTTCAGCAATTGAAGAGAGGGAGAATTTAGCTGAGATAAAGATGGATAAACTACATGGTATTCTTATGATATATGAGATGCAAACCAAAAAAGAGAAACCCTAAAAAAGAAAAGCTACTTTCAAGACATCAAAGAAAGAGAAAGCTAAGATTCAAGAATCAAGTGATAGTTTTAGTGATGATGAAGATTATAATGGAGCTCTAGTAATTTGCAATCTGAAAAAGGGCAAGGTAAATATCAAGGAAAATTACCATTGAAATATTTTAATTGTGAAAAGATTGGACATTTTGTAGCTAAGTGCCCAAATAAGGGTAATGGTGACAATGAAAAAGGAAAGTCTACATAAAAGAATAATTTCAAAGGAAAATTCAAGAAGATGTTCGAGAAGAAGAGTTTGTATTCTAAAGATCCTAGCTTAGCTGAAGATAGTGGAGTCAATGATTCAGAAGAAGAAGAGATTATATTCATGGCCATATATAAAGATGCCTCCACAAGCAAAAGTATAGATGATCAAGAAGAAGAACATGATGAAGCTGAAGTGAATTTGGAAGGAGAACTCATTTGTGCCTAAGAAGAGTTAAAATATCTTGAGAAGAAAAATCAAAGATTAAAGTCCCAGATGAAGAAAAATGAAAAGGAGTTATAGGAAACAATTAAAGATCTACGAGCACACTTTGAATAAGCCAAGAAGAATGAAAAAGATCTAATGGCATAGTTGCAAAGATTAAGTAAATAATGTGAAAGGTATGTTATTTAAATTACTTCTTTAAAATCAGATCTTGAGAAAATAAATAAAGCAATCAATGATAGAGCAGCCAATGATTCAAAATTTTAGAATAGCACTAATATGTTGAATAAGATATTAGAAATTCAAATATCAATGTCAGATAAGACAAGTATCAAATTTGAAAAAGAGAAAGGAGATCACACTATTTTAATAGATAAGAAAAAAAGAAAGAGCTATGCTGAAGCTCTTACAAAAGAGGAAATAAAAAGGAAAGAAGTTAAGAATACAGAGGACATCTCAAACAAAGAAAGCTAGAAAGAACAAAGCTACAAAAGGCAATTAGATCAAAGATACAAAAATAGGTTCTATTTTTATGGTTACTATTTTTATTTTAATGGATATGGTCATAAGAAAATAGAATGCCAAAAAAGGGCTAAAAATTTTAGAAATAAGGAGAAGGAAAGTCATGCAGAGTCATGAAAAAGCCATAACTCTTTTGCTCCTCTTTAGGCTTTAATGAAGAGGTCATAATATGTTACAAGTGCAAAAAATTTAAACACATAGATTGGTACTATAGAAGTGTATTCGAGTTAGTCAAGAAGGACCAGAGTTTCAAGGCTCCATTCATCAAGAAGAAAGTTTAGATATGTTCATGGCAGAAGAAACAACCTAAAAAATATGTTGGTACAAACAACTTTGCATGCATGAAATGAAGAAAAGTCATGGTTCATTAAGAGTGGATGTTTGAGGCACATGACAAAAGATAAAAGAAAGTTCATAACCTTGAAGAAGATCAATGGTGGCACAGCAAAATTCAAAGACAATACTACTATCAAAATTGCTAGGAAAGGTAGACTAAATTTGGATAATGGTAGAACTAAAAATAAAAAAATTTTGTATGTAGAGGGTATTAATCATAATATTTTGAGTGTAAGTCAAATGTGTGATCAGGGGCACACACTAAATTTTTATGTAGAAGGTTGTGAAATTAAGATAAAAGATTCAAATGTGTTGGTTGAAGATGCTCAAAGAATAGGGAATAATTTGTATATATTATCAGACATCAAAGGTCAAAGATGTTTTTGAGTTATATTGAAGAAATTTGGCTATGGCACAGGTGAATAGGGCACATAAATTTTGACAATATTGTTAACATCAGTAAGAAGCAAGCAGTCAGAAATCTTCCAAAGATTACAAAGCCATCTGATATGTTTTATGAACCTTGTCAACATAGGAAATAGGCCAGAAGGTGGTTAAAAAAGAGAGTACTCGACCACTTAGATGTTAGAGATTATTCACACTGATCTATGTGGACCTATGAGAAATCAAAGTACTCAAGATGAGAAATATTTCATGTTGCTTATTGATTATTTTTCACGTGTGACTTGGGTAATGTTTTTAAAAAAAATCAAAAGCTTTTAAACATTTCAAAGCATTCAAAGCATTAGTTGAGAATTAAATTAGTTTAAAGAGTAAGTGTCTAAGATCATATTGAGGAAAAAAATTCATGTTAGATCAGTTTATTGATTTTTATGAAGACCATGGAATAAAGAGACATTATTCAACAACTAGAACTCCACAACAAAATGAAGTAATTGAGCAAAAAAATAGAATAGTTCAGGAGATGGCGAGGATAATGATAAATGAATCCAAGATACCAAATAAATATTGGAGAGAGGCAATTGCTCCAATAGTGCATATTCAAAATATAACATTATTGAGAGTCAATAGTGACAAGACTCCTTATGAGATATGAAAAGACAAACTAGCAATAATTGATTATTTAAAAGTTTTTGGTAGAATATGCTTCATAAACAAAATTGATAAAAAACTTGGTAAGATTGAATCTAGAGCAGATGAAGGTATATTTCTTGGTTTTATTGCAAAAGTAAAGCTTATAAATGTTATAACAAAAGAACCAAGAAAATTGTTGAAAGTGCAAGTGTCAGGGTAGAAGAAGATGGAACACAAAGAATCAGTGATCTAGTAGACATTTCTAAAATCATTGAAGAGGAAGATTTTGAAAAATTAGATGAAGATGAGAAGGAGAAAGAGGATACCAAAAATCCATCCAAATATATTCATAGAAATCATAATGAAAGTGACATCATTGGGGACATAAATGAAGTAATTCTCACCAGAAGAATGATGGTAAGTGAATCTAAGAAAGTTAATTTCTCTTTGTTATCTAAAATTTAACCTAGAAATTTTTTTAAAGCTAGACATGATAAGCATTGGATTAATGTAATAGATGAAAAATTAAATCAGATAGAAAAGAATTATACTTCGGAATTAGTGCCTAGACCAAAAGATCACAATGTAATAGGAACAAAATGGGTTTATAGAAATAAGTTGAATGAAAATGGAGAAGTGATCAGCAATAAAGAAAGATTAGTATGTAAAGGATATGTTCAGATTCAGGGAATAGATTTTGAAGAAACTTTTGTACCAGTGGCAAGGCTAGAGGCTATTAGAATGCTTCTTACATATGCAGTTTTTAAAAATTTCAAAGTGTTTCAGATGGATGTCAAATATGTCTTCCTAAACAAGAATCTAAAATAAGAGGTCTACATTGAGCAGTCTAAGGGATTTATTCTCTTAAATATTAGTAGCCATGTATGTATATTGAAGAAAGCATTGTATGGATTGAAACAAGATCCTAGAGATCGGTATGCAAGACTCGATATGTACCTATAGGATCAAGGTTTCAAGACAGGATTTGCTAACAGTAATCTCTACATCAAAATAGAAGGTGAGCATAAATTTATTGTTGTGGTATATATTGATGACATCATTTTTGGAGGAAACCTTGAAAAGATGACTAAAGTTTTTTTTGATAATATGGAGAAAGAATTTGAGATGTCTATGCTTGGAGAATTGTCATTTTTCTTAAGATTGTAAATATTTCAGTCAGATAAAGGAATTTTCATATCTCAAAATAAATATGTCAAGAAAATGTTGAATAAATTTGATTTTGAAGATTGTGCACTAGTTGGCACACCAATGTGTATAGTAAATAAGGTGAGCAAGGATAAAGATTCACCTATTGCAGATCAATCTTTGTGTAGATCTATTATTGGTAGTCTTTTATATTTGATAGCATCAAGGCTAGACATCATGCATGTAGTAAGTATAGTTGAAAGATATCAGTAAGCTCCAAAAGATAGTCATATTCATTTGGTGAAGAGAATATTCAAATATATCAAGGGGACATTCGATTATGGATTGTGGTATCCCATAGGCAAAGATTTCACTTTAGTTACTTATACAGATTCAGATTGGGTAGGCTACTTAGATGACAAAAAAATTACAAGTGAGGGAGCTTTCTTTATGATAGCTTAGTATCATGGCTAAGTGAAAAAAAGAATTTAGTATCACTTTCTACAGCTGAAGCAGAATATATTGCAATTTTATTATGTTATACTCAAGTGCTTTGGATGAAGCAAACATTATAAGATATCAAGGTAAAATATGATGAACCTATTTCTATTTTTTGTGACAACACAAGTGTTATTAATATTTTAAAGAATCCAGTGATGCATTCAAGAACAAAACATATTCTGATTATATATCACTTCTTGAGAGACCAGGTTACAGATCAACAAATTAGAATGGAATATATCAGTATTGTAGAGCAAATTATAGATATTTTCACAAAGGCACTACCAAAAGACACATTTGAATATCTACGAGAGAAGTTGGGAGTATTTTCTTTAACTTCCTATGATTGAGGTTCAACATCAATTAAGGGGGAGCTAAGTGTTAGCTCTAGGTAGGCCCTTTGAAATTGATGTCAAAGGAGGAGAAGAATAGAAATAGGTATAGGTACAAGTATAAATGTGGAAATAGGTATAGAGAATAGGTACATGTTGCTACAATAAGGGGGAGTTACTTTATATTTTTCAAATGACAATATGTGCAAGTTTCAGGATATGGTAGTTTCAGTTTGAGGTTGCCATCAATGACAAAGGGGGAGATTGTTGAAAATATTGTCATTAATTTCAAATATCTAGCATTATTGGTGATAAAGGCCCCATTGTATTTAATGGTGTTTTTAATATTTATATCTTGACTAATATGTGTTAGTATTTATTTAATATTAATGAATATATTTTTGGTTGCATATAACTCAAAAGAGGACCCATGGAGAAGTTAAAGAGTCACAGAGTAAAAGACAAAAGAGGAATGAGACGTATTTTCTCATAAATAGTCATCTTGAGGAATTCCAAGAGTCACCATGTGAAGACAAAAGAGGGTATGGTGCCTTTTTCTATGAAGGGACACTTTGAGGAATACGAAAAGTCACCAAGATAAAGACAAAAGAGGAAAGGACGCATTTGCTTATGAAGGGTCACCATATGACTTTTCAAATGCAAGGATATGAAGGGTCATGCAAGTTTGGTGCCATTTTCTATGAGGATTGAAGGGTCACAAAGGGTGAATGCCAAAGGTCATTTGGAAAAATAGAAATAAAGGCTTGACAAGCCATTTGTAATATGCAAGAGAGTGCATGGTTTATATTTGTTTTTGAAGAGAGAAAAGTAGGAGATATTGTAGAGTTATATCATTTGTTGAGTAAGAAACATTGAGATATAGTTGTGTTTTATACACAAGAGGGGTTGGTGCTCATGTGGGTTGGTGCTCACAAATAGTTGTTATGTTGGTGCTCAGCAAAGGGGTTGGTGCTCTTGTAAGTTGGTGCTTGTGAACTTTGTATTTTGAGTTGGTGCTCATTCATATACTTGAGATTGTTCTCTGTGGTTTTTCCTACTTCAAGTTTCCACATAAAAATATGGTCTCTCTCTCTCTCTCTCTCTCTCTCTCTCTCTCTCTCTCTCTCTCTCTCTCTCTCTCTCTCTCTCTCTCTCTCTCTCTCTCTCTCTCTCTTGTGTGGTGAATATTATTGTTTCAATTTTATTATATATCTTGAATGTGTGATTAAGTGGTTAAAGAAAAAAAATCAGATTAAGTAAAAGATATATAATATACTGATTCGCCTTCCCCTCCTCAGTATATTTCGTGCTTAAAAGTAAATGGATATATAAAGTTGAATAGAATCTACATAGATGTTTTATGGGATAAAAAGGATATAGAAAAGCATTCTGAGAAGGTTAGGGATAAGAGATAATGTTGAAAATATAATATCCTTGTCCTTCCTACCTACCTGCCTAGCATTAGACTTCTACAATAGGGGCGTTTAAGCAACCAAACAAATTAAATGCACATATTTTTTGAACTTGAATCTTTTGCCAATTATTTAGTGTTTGGGGGGAAATAAGGAGGTAGGTGGAAAACTTAGAATGAAATATAACCAAAAGGAAGGTAAGACAAAACAACATTTAGAGGATATACAAGGAAAACAATTAGAAGAGAGCCTAAAGAATAAAAGGAAAAAGATCACAACAATAGACTGTGTGTGGGAAAAGAAGAAAACAAAAAGGTAGAATAGAAGATGGAGAAAACATAAGAGTACAAGGATATTTCATTAAAAATTGTTAGGGAATGAAAGTGGCAGCATAGAAAGAGGAAGAAAGAGAAGTTTACTACACATAAGTACACAAATTTTTGAAGTAAGAAAAAGAAGAGCAAGAAGAAGGTTTTTTGTGAGTTTATTTGTCACAACAGTAGATGCTTATGTAAGGTTGAAGAATCATATTGTAATAGGAGTTTTATAAAAAATTCAAGATATGCAAAAGTTTGTGTTTTCATCTTAAATTTAGACTCCCCTGTTTTAGCCTTTTAGTATACTAGTCTTTTGTGTATTTTCAACACTTGTCTTATAGCTCTGGACCATCCCTGAAGCTTCTTCCTACAATTGCATATCTTTCTTATTCCTTATTTCCAATAATGTGATCAGTGTTTGAAGGTAAGAAAGTAAACAATATAATTTAAGAATGAAGCTTAAAATATATCTTGCATGAGTTGAGGCCACACTCTTGTAATGGGCTAGAAACCATGTCCACATAGAATTATTGTCATGTAGTAGGGAGGCTAAGGAGCATCTATGCCATTGAAATCATAGGACACGAACCTAACCTTAACCACTTGAATCTCTATGTATTGGATATATAAAGAGATTTGTACCTTGGTAGATGAATATAATCAACCATCATCCTCACCAATTGAACTACAACCCTTTTGATAATATGTATATTCAAAAATACAATGAATAATATTATTAGAATGATTGGTAAATTTACACCGTGCAAGTTGAAATCATTCTATAAATAGCTAAAAAATTGTTTTTCATTAATGAACAAATTAGATAATATTTTCATCTTTTATGACAAAAAGGCTCTAGATGGTGTTCATGCACCTTGATGGTTGTCCAATATTTTGGTTCTTCAGTCATCAATCTAACCACCAGTTTCAACCATGGCTATCATAGGGAACATCACCTCGTACTTTTATTCAAAATCATTTGATTACTTTCAACTAAATTTATAGAAGCTAGACTAAGAATGAAAGCAGTTATCTATTAATCGTATTGCAAAACAGCTGCATCTCATCCTTCCAACACTGACTTGATAGTAACATCTTAGTGTTCTAGCCCATGCACCTTCAACTAGTAATAGAGGTCCTATGGATACACCATATCCATATGTAAAACAAACTGCTTGTAATGAGTTACCTCAGGTTTTTCTGAAGGTGAGTAGCTAGGGTATCCATAAAAGCCAAGCCCAAGGCCCAATGGGGTATATCATGAATACACTTATCAAATTCTATTCCCACTAGATTATTCAGGGTGTCAAAGCTCAATATGTATATAAAACATAGGTCAGGTGATCTCTAGCATTTAAAACACCATACTCATTAACCTTAAATAAAGTAGGTCACTTCTTGTTATGATCAAAGTTCATCTATCTCTTTATATACTCGCTTGAATAGCTTGACATACTTTGAAGATTTCAAAGTTCATTTTCTACCCCTGCATCGCTTTGAAAAATTCCTAATACTAAAAATTCATATGGTGAGGCAAGTTTATGTCACTCCATACCCCTTCATTCTAATCTTATTTTAATATTTCAGTAGAAAACTATATCTACCAAAGGTGATGCCTCATTTATCTTGGATCCCAATTTCAACCATTTAGGTTTATAGTGATAAAGAGCATTGCAAATATTCTACTCTCAATAATAGTTTTCATTGGCTTCAATCTTTTCTTCCTTGAAGATGTATCTAGTAGTGGGATCCGAAATAACTTTATTATACAATTGAATCTAAAAGAACACTATTTATTATTACACTAAAAAAACTAATCTCAAAACAAAAATATTAAATAACACTCTGATGTAGAGCATGGAATCTATTATGGAAATTTCATAAAAGGCACAACATGGAAATTGGATTTCTTACATGACCCTTTTTATGAATTTTGTTTTATAGGCACCACTTTCATAGCATGCAAATGCAAAAAAATCTTTATTGATTCCATTTAGCTCTAATTCCTTAAGTGAAATGCAATTTAGGGCTATTGTAAACATTATTGACATGATTGCCTCTATAATATGATGACCTTGAAAGGAGTAGGCAAGGGAAAATCTCCATCTCACAACATTAACTAGAGACTGCACAACCATGATTTGTCCAATCGATTCATCAAAGAGTCTTGGCCTATGTTTCTCATTCAAATTTTTGTGCATGTCAAACCCCTGCTTCCAGAAATTAAAGAAAATTATAGCATTTCTTAACCTTTGTTCCTCGATCTCTTTTAAAGACATCATATCATGCTGCCTATAGTGATTCTATAGAAAATAGGTTGTATGCACACAACTTCTTGCACCTTTTTCTTTTATTCAAGACATGCCATATCACTACAGATCTATCACAATGCATCTTGTTAGAATGCAAGCATGCATATGCAACTTACCTCACTTAGCATCACCAATTATCTCCATAGGAACATTGCCTTCTTTTGAAATGATGGGCAAGTTTGCATCTTTCACAAACATTTTTGCTACAAGTCTTAAAGATAGACATGGTTAATATGAGGTATGTGTTGCCTCAACATCCCTAACTACATTCATGAGTTTGGTTTGTGTTGATCTAATGAATGGTGAGCTTTCTTTGCACATTGGTTTGGGTGAATGCAAGTCTGAACTATCAAAGTGGTGAAAAGTGAATCATTGTGAAGCTGGTGTGTCAATCCAAAGTTTATGTGGACTATGGGCATGTGTCCATGCAAGCATCATGTGGGTGTTTGTGAGCAGTTTTGTGGTCTCAGATTTCATGAAGCATGTGTAGGTTGTCCTATGTAGAGAGTAATCAGACCTGTGGAGGGAATTGTTCATTCTAATCACTCAAGTGGTTCTGAGCATTATCGATTGAGCCTGACTTGATGGTTGTTGTGTATGTTGGCCAGTTGGCCCATTTATTGTACTTTGGACTAGATTGTCCTAAAGATTTAATAAAATACATGTTACTCCCAATTTTCTTGCATTGTGTGAATGCTCATGTGTTGAGTCGATTTATCGATCTTTGCAAGTGCGTGTTTTTCTTTTCATTAGTAATTCTCTCTTTATATAAGTTGTCAACTATGTTTATGGGTTACTTATGTAGGTAAAAAATGAAGGCATAGTTCATAGTTCTTGTAGAGTCCCATTGCAATGAGGGATTTGGGTTAGGATAAGTGGTGCCGCATGGCCACCCAACTCTGGAGAGCTGGCCCCATGATAGTTGGTATCATAACACATAGTTTATGTTTTGTGGGATTGTGTTTGCCTAAAGTTAAAAAATCTTGTGCCTTCCCATGTCAAGTTAGTCCAATATCGTGTCTGGTTGTGTCTGAGTTAGTATGGTAGGAGATTTATCCAAGATGTTGATCAAGAAAGTGGATAGTAGGGGTCGAAAGTAGGGTCAGGGCAAAGGTGAAGGTGGTGGCAGTTGCCATGTTAGTAAGTTGAGAGTTGTTGCGATGGGTGAAGGCCTTGTGGAGCGAGTTGGATCCCAGTTCCAATTGATAGGGGACTGTGTGGGTAAGAGATTTAACAAGCTTGAGGATAAGGTGACTACCATGGAGCAGATGATCATGGAACTTACTGGTAGGTTAGAGAAGAGCTTGGTGTTCTAGATGAAGTTACAGGATGAAGTGGCTTTGTACTGATCAGTGGTATTGGATTTGGTGAAAGCATCAGGGTTCAGTTCTTCTTCAGTCATGAAGATCTCCAAGTTGAAAGAACTAGAGTGTTATGATGGTAAGTGAGATGACCATCTTATTGAGAGTTTCTTTTGGGATATGGAGGAGTTCCTAGCAAGGTTAAGGGGTATGTCAGGTGCATAGGAGGTGCATGATGTAGCAAGGTACCTCATGGGTATGATAAGGGTTTGGTATAGAACCTTGGCTAATGACATTGCATCGAGGAGTTTGATGAGGAGGTTGGACTCTTGGAAGGATTTGAAGGAAGCCCTTGGGGTTCAATTTCGACATGGGAATGTAGCATGGTTGGCTCAGACCAAGTTGAGTCAGTTGAAGCAAGTGGGGGAGATGGGAGGGTATATCCATTATTTCCAAAGCCTTTTGTTGGAGGCCACTGGCATGTCAAAGGCAGATAAGTTGGTTCAATTTACTCATGGTCTTCAGTCATGAGCTCAGGGGGAGCTCTGTCGCCATGAAGTGTTCAATGTTAGCAAAGCAATTACTATAGCAGAACGTCTCTTGGGTTTTAGAGAGGTTTATTCATCCAAAAACACCTTGGGCCCTTACACATCCATGTGGGGAGGCCTTGGTAAGGGGTTGAGTAAGTCTTCAGGGAAGCCAGTGGGTGACTAGGGAAGGAAGGCTACTCCGGAGTCATCAAAGGGATCTTGTCAATCTTGGAGCACTTCCATGGGTGGCAAGAAGAAGTCACTAGTTGGAGAGTCAAGTGGGAAGTAGTTCCATTTGAAGTGTCAGACGTGTGGTGGGGATCACTACAAGTGAGATTCTGTAAAGTAGTAGGGGGTGTTTGCAGTTCAGAAGGAGGATCCAGATGAACAGTGTGAGTAGACTATGTTGTGCTCAGGGGAGCTCAATGTTAGGTGAAGCTTGGGTTTGAAGGTGGTCATTGTTATTTTCTCAGGTTGATTATTGTGGAAGGGGTGCTCGTAGACTCAGGTGTCCTAAAATTAGAAGTCAACCAATTTAGCCTTGGAAACTTGGCCTCTAGATCTCCAGGGGTTCAAGTAGGCTTGGATTAGTTACAAGCCATCTGTGTTGTGTTGAGATAAGGTTTACCCAGTTCAGGTAAGGTGATAGATTTTCCCCATCTTGGAGTTCTTTTGTGTTAGATCCATTGCAAACGTGCTTGGTGAAGATTATGTAGAGGAGTGGGATTGGGAAGATGGAAGTGGTGTTGGGTTGAGTATACAAAAGAGTGCGAGAATTGGTGAGGAGTTAGTGTATCTTGTATTGCTTGGTGGTAATTGGGATGTTAAAGGGGAGCAACAAGTTCCTCTTTCCCATTGATGTGGGGTGGGTTCTTCACAGCCGTGAAGTGTGCTCAAGAAAACATCATCTTGTTGTGTCACAGAGAAGATAATTGATCATGTGCATCACATTGGTTTCAGAGGAGAGTTCTTGGGAAGGACTCTGTTCCTATTGTTGGGCCTAGGGTGTTTGATCTGAAGAGTTATCTTTGCCTATTATACTCTTGTTAGGAGTTTTAGTATTGTTTGGGGGAAATTTTGATGGGGTCACTTAGGCCTTGCTAGGTTTGTAGAACACTGAAGAGATGGGTCATCAAGAGCCATTTTCCTCTACCCCATATTTGGGTGTTGGCAAGATCAGGGTGATCTTGTGAAGCTGCATTGGTTTGGTGTAGCTTGTGTAGGCAAGCTTTATCTACTTGTGAAAGTTGCCAGAGATTCATTTTATTTCTTAGTTTTATAGCCAGTTAGATTCCTTAGTCACTGATGAAGCTGAACCAGTGATGGTTCTCACCTAAGCGCCCTTCTGTGTGTGTGATGGGTAAAATTAGAGAGGTAGTTCGAACAATTTGTTAGGGTGAAGACAGTGGGTTACTTGGCAATCTGAAGTGAAGGGAGTTCCTAGTGGTGTTGGAATAGTAGTTTTTTAGCAAGCTGGGAGTAGTTGGAAGCCCTCAAAGTTAAGGTCATGGATTTTGGCCTTGGTCTCTTAACTCTGGATGGAGCTTGAATAAGGGAAGTGTTTATTTCTTGGCTTTGGGTTTGAAAAGGAGACGTGTTAATTTCTTAACTCTGAAGGGAGCCTAAAAAGGGGATGTGTTGATCTCTTGGCTTTGGGTCTAAAAAGGGGGTTGTGTGGGTCTCTTGACTTTGAAGGAAGCTTAGAAAGGGGTTGTGATTATCTCTTAGCTTTAGGTCTAAAAAGGGGAGGTGGTGGTCTCTTGACTCTGGATCCTAGATAGAGCCTAGAAAGGGGAAGTGTTGGCCTCTTGGCTTGGATTGGGTTTGAACAAGGGACGTGTTAATCTTTTGGCTCTGGGTTGAGTTTGAATAAAATATTGCCCTCATGGGTTCCTGCCAGTGGAGTCACGTTGGCACTAAGGACATCACCAATTTTTAAGTGGGGGAGTCTATGAGGGATGTGTTGCTTCAACATTTTTAACTACATTCATGACTTTGGTCTACATTGATCAAACAAATGATGAGCTTTCTTTGCACAGTGATTTGGGTGAATGCAAGTCTGAACTGTCAAAGTGGTGAAAAGTGAATCATTGCAAAGCTGGTGTGTCAGTCCCAAGTTTATGTTGACCATGGGCACGTGTTTCTGCAATCATCATGTAGGTGTTTGTCAGCAGTTATGTGGTCTTAGATTTTGTGAAGTAGGGACAGGTTGTCCTAGGCAAAGAGTAATCAGACTTGGGGAGGTAATTTTCATTGTAATCATTCGAGTGGTTCCAAGCATTATTCGTTGAGCTTGACTCAGTGGTTGTTGTGTATATTGGCCAGTTGGTCCATTTATTGTACTTTGGATTGGATACATGTTACTCCTAGTTTTTTTGCATTGTCTGAATGCTCATGTGTGTTGAGTCAATTTCTTGATCTTTGCAATTGTGTGTTTTTCTTTTTGATGCTAATTCTCTCTTTATATAAGTTGTTGTCTACTGTGTTTGTGGGTTACTTGTGTAGTTAAACACTAAAGGCATAGTCTGTAGTTATTGTAGATTCCCATCCCAATGAGGGATTTGGGTTAGGACAAGCGGTGCCGCATAGTGGCCCAACTCTGGGGAGCTATCCCTGTGATAGTTACAATGTGGCAGTCACCACATACTCGAACATTATATGAAACATCACTGCATATGCAAACTGCTGATAGGAAAGCTTTTGATTCTTTGAATTCTTCCCAACTTGCTCTATCAATTCTCGTGTTACAATTTTGAGTGTTTCAAGAGTAAATCATATTGTGTCTTTATCACTACCTGACAGAGCACTTGCATTTCATATCAAGTATCTATTAGTTTTTTTCTCTATTCTTGCAAGCATGATGATCTGAATTGAAGAAATTCCAATCACAATATCTGAAAACTCCTCTGTTTCCTCATGATCTAAATCTAAAGAGGATAAATACATTTGTGGAAATCACTCCCTCTATTCGGTGCACTTCCAAAGTCACTGGAATCAACATGTGTGTATTCTCTGCAACAACACAAGTGTGACAATTAGTGTAAATTAGATTATAGCCTTGAGCCTTACCAGTTCAAAATCAAAAAGTTGAGAGAGAAAGAGCAGTTGATATTGGAAGAACACAAACAAAGAAATGCAATCAAGTTATAATAGAAGAGAAGAGGGGAAAAATAGTTGGCATTGGAACAATGCAAATAAAATAAAGAAATGAGGGAAGAAAAAATAGTTGAAATTGGAACAATGAAACTTATAAAAATGCAATTGGAATGAATATAACTGCATGTGTACAATTTCCTAATTGTGAGTTTCATGTGCAATGTTGAAATAAAGATAGCATGCAAAATAAAAACCTAAAAAAGAAAACAAGAACAAAACCCAATTGCTATTATAATTTCTTGAAAAATAAGATTTTATTGATCTTCTATTTTTCTTGCTTACAATGATGTGCCTAAGGCATCTTTAAATAATTTTGAATCTAAAAATAACTGATTGATTAACTAATCATCTAACTGTTTAACTAACTGATTGTTAACACCTTAAACTAACTGATCTCTAACTGTCAGTCAAGTAACTGAATGTGAACTAATTCTTTAATAGTTTAACTAACTAATTGCTTAACTGCAGCTAACTGATTGCATGCATGAGGAGTGGAGAAATTATCTCCAGTCAACTTCAGTTTCTAACACTCCCCCTTAATTTCTACCACTTACAACTTCAACATTTACAATGCCTAAATTTTGTCTCAAATAATCAAAGGTCTCCTTTGCTAATGCCTTTGTAAATATATTTTCCAATTGATCTTTAGATTTGCAAAAGTCCAGATGGATTTCTCCATTATTCACTAACTCTCTGATAAAGTGAAATCTTGTATCAATGTGCTTGCTCCTCTTATGAAAAAAATGATTTTTTGATAATACAATTGCTGATTTGTTATCATAGAAGATTGGTGTTGACTCCTTCTGTGCTTATAATAAATCTTTCAATATTCTTCTCATCCAAGTTGCTTGACATGTTGCTGATGTGGTTGCTACATACTCTACTTTAGCTAATGACAGTGTCACTATAGGTTGCTTTTTGGATGCCCATGTGACCACACCTGTACCTAAAAGAAAGGCATGTCCAGAAGTACTCTTTCTATCATCAACGTTACCTACAAAATCACTATCTCTAAAACCAATAAAACTAAAATTATTAGTTGTAGAATATAAAATTCCATATTCTGTAGTTCCTGCCACATATCTCAATGTCCTTTTTCTATCTTGCCAATGAGAGTCTTTCGGTGACTCCATGAATCTTGAAATTAAACTAACCCCATACATGATGTCTGGTCTTGTAGCTGTAAGATACATCAAACTGCCAACTAATCTTTTGAATATTGTAGAATCAACATTAGAACCTGTCTTCTTTACTAAGTTTGGTCCCTGTAGTAACTAGTGTAGGTGTTGGTTTACAATTCAACATCTTAAATCTCCTTAACACATCCTTTGCATATTTAGTTTGACAAATAAATATTTCCTTCTCTGATTGTACAACTTCTATGCCCAAAAAATAATTCATTAATCCTAAATCTATCATTTCAAATTCTTTCTTCATTGTTGATTTAAAAGTGTCTACAGACAAATTTCTAGTAAAAATCAAATCATCAACATACAAACACACAATCAAATCTGACCTTTTTTGTTGATTTTTGTGTACAAAGTAGGCTCACTATTGCTTCTGTTGAATCCATTGTTTATCATAGAATCAATCCTACTATACCATGCTCTTGGTGCTTGCTTGAGACCATAAAGAGCCTTCTTCAATCTGTAAACTTTTTCTTCATGTCCTTCTACTTCATAACCTTTGGGTTGTTTCACATACACTTCTTCATCTAGAAAACCATTCAAGAAAGTTCATTTGACATCCATTTGATATACATACCAATTATTTTGAGCAGCTATTGATAAAACCATTCTAACAGTATCCAGTCTAGCAACTGGAGCAAATGTTTCATTATAGTCAACTCCATGTTCCTGTGCAAAACCTTTTGCTACTAACCTTGCCTTGTGCTTTTCAACATTTCCATCTGCATCAAATTTAGTCTTATATACCCATTTGAATCCAATACAATCCTTACCTTTAGGTAGATCTGTTAGATCCCATGTTTGATATCTTTTAATGGCATTCATTTCTTCATCCATTGCTTTTAGCCAATGTTCCTCATTAATTGCTTCTTCATAATACACAAGATCATGAGTGAAAAGAGAAAAATTTGAAACCAAATCTAATTTTTGTTCTTCTTGATTATAAATCTCATTCAAATTTCTCATTTTCTTACATTTCAATCTTGATCTTAAAGTAGCAAGAGTTGGATTTGATTCATCACTTGTGAATTTGGAGTAGAGTGACATGCATGACTAGATGATTCACCTTGTTCAAACCTCCTAGGTGTTCTTATTGGAGTGCTTGTGCCTACTTGTGGAGAGGATTGCCCACCTTGTAAATTTTGTTCTTCAAATTCTTCTTCATTCTGTGGAATTGGTGCTCCAATTGTGATGGTGCTACCATCCCATGCTTCTTCTTCCTTAAATTCAACATCTTTGATAATAATCACTTGCTTTGAAATAGGGTTATACAACTTATAAGACTTTGATTCTTCATTATAGCCAATAAAAATGCATTTCTCACCTCTATCATCAATTTTTCTTCTCAATTTAGATGGTATAAGAGAATATGCAATACAACCAAAGATTTTAAAATGATGTACATTGTGTTTCTTACCACTCCACGGTTCTTGTGGAATTTGATCTCTGACACTCTTTGTTGGGCTTATATTCAAAATATACACTGCACAAGCTACTACTTCTACACAATATTGAATTGACAAGTTTTTGGCTTTCAACATGCTTCTTTCCATCTCCATGATTTTTCTATTCTTTCTTTCTGCTACACCATTCTGCTATGGTGTGTACCTTGTAGTCAGTTGCCTTTTTATGCCATGATATCTGCAAATTTTTTTGAAATTGATTAGACATATATTCACCTCCTCTATCAGATCTAAGTACCTTGAAGTAATGGCCACTCTGCTTTTCAACCATTGCCTCAAATTCTTTAAACTTTCCAAAGGCTTCAGACTTATTTTTGAAAAAGTATATCCATGTCTTTCTGCTAAAGTCATCAATGAAGGTTAGAAAATAAGTACTACCTCCAAATGATGGATTTTGCATTGGTCCACATAAATCACTATGGACTAGCTCCAATATTACCTTAGCTCTATATGAGCCTCCTACTGGAAAGCTCTCTCTATGTTGTTTTGCCAGAATACAACTGTCACATGAACTTGCTGGCTTTTCTATTGGTGGTAAACCCTTCACCATATTTTTCTTCTGTAACAAATTCAAACCTCCAAAATGTAAATGTCCATACCTTAAGTGCCATAGCCATGATTAGTCTAGCTGCATGATTTTGAAGTGGGCTTCCTCTTCTCCTTGGATGCACTGAATTCGAAGAGGAAATATCCGATTCTTGGTCATCTCCACTTTTCCTATCAACCTGTCACCTGGAAACTTGTCCAGTATTATGCAAACATTATCCATAAAAGATACTCTATAACCTTTCTGTACTAACTGTCCAATACTCATAAGGTTATGCTTTAGTCTAGGTACAAAATAAACATCAGGTATAAACATTCTTTCACCATTCTTTGCCAAAACATTTATTACACCATTACCCATGACATCTATTGTGATATCATTTCCCGATTTAACTTCAGATCTTACAGAATCATCAAGACTAGAAAAAAATTATTTGTTCCCTATCATATGATTACTGCATCCACTGTCTAAAAACCAAATATCTCTAGCTTTTTCTTGAGTAACATTACAAGTAAGAAATAAGCTTCGAGGATTAGAACTAGATTCACCTGGATTAGAACTAGATTCACCTGTGTAATTAGCATCCTGCTTGTACACATATCTTTGTTTACTTCTGTAGTCACTTGCATAATGTCCATATTTCTTGTAATAATAACATTGAATATTAGATTTATCAAACCTCTATGAACTTTGCTAGAAGTGATTGTTGCCACGTCCTCTACTGCTGTTCTCATCTTGATCTGGATTATTCCTTCCAGTTTTGCCTCTGCCTCTTCCTCTGAAGTTTGACCTTGCTCTTCCTCTTCCTCTACCAAATGATACATGTGATTTGAAAGCATTCTCAAGAGAAGTATTGTTATTACTATTCATTTTGGATTCATGTGTTAACAAAGAACCCATTAATTCATCTACAAATAAGTGTTTCAAATCCTTGGTTTCCTCAATAGCTACAACTATTGCATCAAATTTACTGGGTAAACTTTTGAGTATTTTTTCTATGATCTTCTGATCCATGATAGTTTCTCCATTAGATCTAATTTTATTCACTATATTCAAAACCTGACCCATAAATTGGTCTATAGATTTTGATTCATTCATTTGCAAATTTTCAAAAATTTGCCTAAGAGATTGCAATTTAACAATTTTTACCTTTGTATTACCTTTATAAGTAGTCTCCAAGATTTCCCATGCCTCTCTGGATCTTGTTGCTGCTACAACTCTGGAAAAAATAGATTCATCCAATCCCTGTTGGATTATAAATAAAGCTTTTGCATCTTTTTTCTTATTCTCCTTAAGCTCATCCTTTTGTGCTTGAGTTAATGCCAGATGGGTTGCCTCGTCCTGCAGTTCTACAAAACCACTCTCTACCAAATCCCAAACTTCTTGTGAGCAAAACAATATTTTCATCTTAATTGCCAAGAAATCATAATTCTTACCATTGAAAATAGGAATTTGAGGCTGTGAAATACTGTTATTCACTGCCATGTCTCACGCTGAAATGGCTTTTTGGTTTGCTATTTCTGAATACAGTCATTGACATCGATTAATCTACCGAGGTCAGTCAGGTAATAGTGCCGACATCGGTTTACTTGTCGATGTCAGTCTAGAAGTCAGCTGACATCGGTCTGGTTGCCGATGTTAGTTGTTGTGCTCCCTGTTGGCTCTTCCTTCACGCGTTGGACTATGACTGTTGCACACTTCTGCTGACTACGCACTTCTAATATATGCTTCTTGGCATCTTTTCTTACCAAGCTCTGATACCAATTTGTTGAAATAAAGAGAGCATGCAAAACAAGAACTTAAACAAGAAAATAAGAACATAATCCAATTGCTACTGCAATTTCTTTTAAAATGTGATTTTATTGATCTTCTATTTTCCTTGCTTACAATGTTGTGCCTAAGGTGTCTTTAAATAGATTTGAATCCAAAAATAACTGATTGATTAACTAATCATCTAACTGCTTAACTAACTGATTGTTAACAACTTAAACTAACTGATCTCTAACTGTCAGTTAAGTAACTAAATGTGAACTACTTCTCTAATAGTTTAACTAACTGTTTGTTAACTAACTGATTACTTAATTGCAGCTAATTGCTTGCATGCATGAGGAGTGGAGAAATTATCTCCACTCAACTTCAGTTTCTAACATGCAACATGATGCACAAGCTTTTACTGTTTGAAAACTCCTAAGAATATATCATAGAGAATTTTGACTAGAATACTAAATTCTTTAAGTCAAATAGATACAAATCTTTCTAAAATCAGTAATTCAAAGAATGGAATGAATATAAAACAATAAAGATCCCCATGATATATGCACTTTATAAGTTAGTAGAGATTCATTTAAAAAACAAAGATTGCTATTTTGGGACAACTATATTTTTTTTCTAAGACACGTAAAATCAAAAGGATATAAAATTATAAAGACTTTTTTCTGTTTTCTTATCTGATATCTAAACTGATGGTTCAGGACTGTGATTGTCATTTGTCTGTCATAAATTTAGTTAAAATCTTTTGTTTTAATCTGCTCGTCTTTTTCAACTGAGCTATCTGAAATGCAATTTTTGCAAAAATTGTGTTTATAACAAGTGAATATACAATCCGCATAGGCATGATATCTAAACTAAATGTCATCCCTAATGCTAAAAATTATTTTGCTGAATGCAAAGAATCAACATACCCATGGTTATTTCTAAAAGCAATTGATTTTAAAACCAAAGAAACAAATGGAAAAGTTGGGCATTTACCATCTCATGTCCATCTAAGATAACATGTCCATTTGACCCAACATCTTCAAAGAATAGATTGTCTCATTAAATATGACAAGCCTAAATAGTTTCTCTTCTTTGAAAAGATTAAACGTGGCAAACAATTATTTGACATGAGAGACTACATTTCAGATTGGAATGTTAAAGAAAACTCCAAACACTTTACCTCAAGGACAATATCCTCATTGGAATGCCAAGAAAACTCTAAACACTTCCCCTAAATGACAATATCTTCAAAGGAAACATTAATTGTACTATACTTGCCAAATTTAATTGTAAAAGGTTAAACTATATACTCTCTTTTTTTAATGATTGATTATTGTTTTATGCGGTGATTTTAAATTAAGAGTCAAAGATTGAGTAGTAGCCATTCCACCACAGTCATTGGAGCTAAGATCTTGGCCTCATCCCTTTTCTAGTATCAGATTTTGCTAGCAACAAGAATTGATCCCTAGTGTGCATTTTGTTAGCCAAACAACTTTACCAATTGAACCAAGAACCATTTACAAATTGAATAACTTTCTTTAGTTACATTTACACTTTCTCTTCTTTCTGTTGACAAAATAGGCACAGAGAATGTGTACCCTTGAAATGAATGATCGATGTTTATGACTTCTGCTTCACTAGAACTTGAAACTTGTTTCATCCTACAACTTAAAATAACTTCTTGAAAAGACCATTCCTTTTTTTTTTCCAAACAATATCCTCCCTTGTAGTTGCAATCTAAGACTATCTTCTTATCAATCTACTCATTCATTTTCTTGCTTTCCAGTTTCATCCATCTCTTCAGCATCTCTATCTATCTCTAATCTCTCATTTGCACCTTTTCCTCTCTTGTGCCCTCTCATTTCCTTATCCTCACCCTCTCCAAATTATCTTGCTCTCCCCTGAGCTCCCTTGAGCTCCCATTCTCTCTTTGCTCTAAACTTTGTAATTTTTTCATACTCGTAATTACATTAGGATTATTCTATTTATTTCATCTTCTCTATGGTTGTAGGTCTCACTCTAACCCTAGAATTCACTTTTTTCTGTATTTCTCTATTTCTTCCATCTTCTAGGTATAGGTTCAAACTTCCATTTTCAGTTCTTCATTATTCATTTCATTATCGCACACATCTCCCTACACCTGAAGCAACTACTCAATGTCGGTAAGAGTAGGCACCATGGCCTTTTCTACAACCAACATTTTAATGAGAGTAGGTATTCAATGTTGAAACTTACCTGTAATGCCTCTCATAAACAAATTTTATGCAGTCTCAAATGCAATGTAGCTCTATACAACAAATTCAATGATGTATTTGTCAATGGTAGTTTTTACCCAATAATATATTGCACGAGTCCAATCAGTATTTAAATTTCATAGGTTTTTTAGTCTCTCTTCCATCCAAACAAGGAATTCTATTTCTCTCAGCTGAAAACAATATAATTCAAGTCTTGATAACCATGTAACTAGTAGTCCAAGAAATTTGCACCAAAAGATTTCATATATTTCATTGTATATAAGTTCACAAATAAATTATTGTATAGAGCTTCCTATTATTTTTGCTTCTTCTTTTGCAAAATTTTGAATTCTTTTATCGAGCCATCATTCTAGGTCTCTCTGTCCAGGTAGCTAAATCTTAGCATGTTTGACCCTCCACACTCACTGCACAATTGTTAGCATGGGTTTCTAGAAAATGATATTAGAACATGTTAATTTTTGTTTATGTGTGAAGTATAATACAACTTTAGAATGCAAGCATATATACAAAATAGGTCTTGTCCTTATTCAACTCATAAATGTGTGGTTATCTAGAAAACATAGACTAAAGTGTACATGACATTTATTATTACTAAATAATTAACATATTTGAACAAAATAGAGCATAGACTATGCACAAAACAAGTAAAAAAATACTTTCAGTTTAACCATTATCGGATCTCTATGTTAATGTCTATCTTTTTCAAACTTCTTTCCATTACAACTGATCACTATAAATATAGAACTTTACAATACATTGTTGCTTTACATTCCATCCTTTTGATTCAAACACAAATGAGTCTTTTCGCATTCCATAAACTTTTGGAATATATACATATGCCAAATATATAAAAAATGAAATACATTATACATGTTGATATCCATCACACATTGTCATGTATCTACAGTCTACACTTTTACAATTCTATTCTATTATCAACAACCATTCTATATCCTTCAATGGTACATGACAAATCCATAGGACTTTTGTTGGATATATCAGTTGAAAGTGAAGTATCTCAATGTATCATTATATTATTATTTACATTTTCCACTCATTCATATTTTGCAAAATAGGTAGATATACTTTCCCACTCACCCATTATTGCAATAGAAGAACATTAGAACAAATGGAAGTGACATTATGAATAGGAGATAGAGTATAATAGAAGGGAAAATAGAATATTAGATACTATAACAGAAGGTTCACTTTGATAAGCTATTTTTTTCATAGCATTCACGAGTCTAGGGATTTAATGAGGGTTTTTTAAGATAAATTTCTATATTTTTTTCTAATTTTTATTTTATAATAATGGCCTCTTTATCAAAATCTTCAATATCATTTTATATATGACATTATTTTATTCTACCAAAATTGATTTTGATGTGATATATATATATATATATATATATATATATATATATATATATATATATATATGACATTATTTTATTCTACCAATATCAATATATATATTGATATTGGTAGAATAAAATAATGTCATATATATATATATATATATATATGACATTATATATTGATATTGGTAGAATAAAATAATGTCATATATATATATATATATATATATATATATATATATATATATATATATATATATATATATATATATATATATATCACATCAAAATCAATTTTGGTAGAATAAAATAATGTCATATATAAAATGATATTGAAGATTTTGATAAAGAGGCCATTATTATAAAATAAAAATTGGAAAAAAAATATAGAAATTTATCTTAAAAAACCCTCATTGACATTGTTTTATTCTACATATATATATATATATATATATATATATATATATATATATGAATGACATCAAAATCTTATAAAAATAAAATTTGAGATGTAACATAATATCAACAATATCCAACTCTAAAAGGGCATAGAGCATATAAGATTTCAAGGTCACAAAAATGTCTTATAAATATATAGATTACACACAAATGTAAAATAAGTAACATAAATGCTTTCATTTAAATATTAAATATGTAAAATAATAATAATGTTTAATTGATATTTCATAATTTAGAATTAAATTATTTACAAGGGCTTATAAATTTATTTTAATTATTAAAGATTTTATTATAAATATTTAAATTCAAATATTTAGATGTGTGCTTAAAAAAGGAAAGAATATGAAATTATTGATAACTAAGAATTAAAGACATATAAATGAAATGATCAATTTTAAAATAAAAAGAGACTAATAATTACTATAGAAACATTATATTATAGTACATTTTCTATCTAATAATAATTTTAAAAATCTAATCATAACATGTTACATAAAATATCTAATAATTAATCATCTATTCATAAGAGATAAAATTTATAAAACAAAAATTTTAAAAAAAACTCTAATAACCGAAACTCCAAATATTAAATTGGACCTTCTAATTTTTTTAATAAATCAGTTTAAAATTAAAATTTCTGTCCAATTAAACGTAACCAAACATAATAGAATATGTCCCATAATGTGCAAAGTATAATTGAATACATAAGAAACATTCACAATTTGCTGGATAGAAAACTAGAGCTCTATCTTCTTGAATATAGCAAGATCTTGTGACAAACGTCTTAATTTGAATATCGAGATCCGTGCCCAAAAGTGATTGAAAACTAATGTACAGAGCGTCATCGAATAGGTAGGTAAGAAAAATTGGCACTTTACCCTTTTGTCACTTTGCGGAAGTTCTTGAAGGATTTGATGGTCTGAGCAAATAGTCAAACGACCTTGTCAAATAACATGGCAGAGGATAAGTTTGCAAATTTTATATTTATTATAATTTTGATGAACGCTAGATTTTAATTTTGACGAACATGATCCGGAAACTGAAAACAATCTTTCCACTTTCAACGACGGTTATAGACGGAAAGCAATTGGAACTTCAAATAGGAGATATCAGGTCGAATTTAAACCGGGAATACCGTCAAATTATTCTGTAACCCGATTAGTTCAACAATCCTCCGAATATGGCAAGACCACCATTTCAAGCTTTGTAGTTCGAAATTCTTTATATGGGTGACAACCCAGAAAAAATAAATCTTGTTAATGCCACAGTTACCTACAAGTTTCGAACCCTTTCTCATCTTCATTATTAGGTAATAAATTATTTTATAATTAATGGTTTTGTATATTGTGATGTTAAGTTAAAAGTCAAGATTTGAGAAGTATTTATTGGATTAAAGTTACCCTGACACAATTCCAGTCTCATTTTTTTTTATTTTGTCAAAAAAAATTAGCAATAATAATAGATTCTTGATAGATTCTTTATGAATCAAACAACTTTACCAATTAAACTAACAATAATATTTTTATATATAAAAGAGTAACAGAACAGTAAATTTAGCAAGAACACACAGACTGTTTACTTTCAATACTAACTACCGTCGTTTAGAGGCCAACTACACAAGAAGGTTGGTCAACAAGCATCATGGACTCTTGACGTTGAGTGGGAGATTAGACCACTTTTTCACCTGAAAAGTAGTGAAAATGGTGAAAAAGATCGAGTGGGTTGTAGTCCAACAGTGAAGATAATGGTGTAAAAAGTATTGCCTAGCCATCCACCAAGATACAAATCCCAGAAATACAAAAAATAATTTAAATAAATGGTGAAAAGGAAATGATCTGTGCAACAATCTGTTGATCATTCTCACCTACTTTTGTTCACACACATTCTTTTCTAAGAACAACTCAAAATCATAAGCAAACGAGATCAATCAAAACTTAAATTATTTTTGGCTTTGATGATTTAGTCCCATCACATGGGGTGAAAATTGGATTCTCCAAAAAATTAATCTCTTCAATTCAAAGTTTTTTTTCTTTTTTAATAAAAGATAAGATAAATGAAAAGACACATATAAATGGAAAAAATGATTTTTATGTCAATTTCATTTCATTTATATTAAATCATCCTTTTTATAAATAAAAGTTTATATCTCTAATCCTCGCAATAAATAAAATCTTGTAAACAATTTTGATTTCCTCAAACAAACAAACGAAAAAACTAAGAAAGAAAAAAAAAAGAAAAGCAAAATCTAACATTGAGTTGGGCACCTACATATAAAACAATCTCCCAATTTTATATAGAGAAGAAAGTGCACTGCATTAAAAATTTATTTCAACTTTATTTTCTGTTCCCCCAAATATGATTTGTGGCTCTCTTTGACCTCCGTGTTCTCTGCTACATTAACGTGTAGACCACCTTGCACATTCACATGTAATGTCAGGCTCGCTCAGCCGTCTGAGGAGATTTAATTCTTTCTAAAAGATTGCAATCAATTAAAAAAAAGAACCACAGCCAATGGACTTAAATTGATAGTTGTGAATAAGATAATACGCCACGTGTTACACTTCCCAAGGATAATAAAGTAGCGTTTTTGAAAATCCTACGCTTCAACTATTCACAGATTATTTGTAAGAAGGTATCTGTACACAGTCTATCATGAAAACAAAAACAAACATGGAAATCAAAGACCTGATGAAAACATTAATCCCTGAAGATATCCATACATCTAGTATGAATTCTATTGTTATAGCAGGAGCTGCCACAGTTTTTCTCTGGGCAATAGTTTTACTACTAAAACAAAATGGAAATGATGATAAGCATAGGCTTCCTCCAGGACCTAGAGCACTTCCCATAATAGGCCACTTTCATCTCCTGATTGACAAGAAAAAGCCTTTTCACCGAATTCTTGATTCACTCTCTAAAGTATATGGGCCTATCATGAGTCTCAGATTTGGTAGCCGCCCAGTTTTGATTGTCAGTTGTTCAGAGCTAGCAAAAGAATGTTTAACAGTTAATGATTTGGCTTTTGCTTCTAGACCTCAGCTTGCTCAAGGGCAGCATTTGGGTTATAATTTTTCAATGATGGCCTGGGCTCCATACGGCCCCTACTGGCGAAATGCTAGAAAAATCTGTGCTTCAGAGCTTCTGTCTTCTAAGCAGATCCAAACATTCCGACCCAAGAGAATGAGGGAGATCTGTAAAGCTCTAAACTCCCTGTTTCAGTTGTCTCAATTGCAAAACAGAGTTATAAACGTGAGGATTGTCTTGTCCCAATTGGTTCTGAAATGTCTGATGGCCATGATGATAGATGACCGATATTTTGGAGAGGAAGCAGGGATTTCTTTTACAGATGTTGCACATCTGATTGAAGAGTCTTTTGTGCTTCATGGGGCTGTCAGTATTGGAGATTACATTCCCTGGTTGAAGTGGTTTGATTTGCAAAGGTGTGAGAAGGCTATGAAGAAAATACAAAAGAAAATCAATCCTTTCTTGCAGAGAATCGTGGAGAAGCACCGTGAAAACCCATCCAAAGATAAGGAAGACACGGACTTCATTGATTTGCTCATCTGGCACGCGGAGGAGAATGGGGAAGCGATTCCTGATAAAGATGAGTTCGTCAAAGCCACTACTGTGGTAAGCTGTTTTGCCTTTTAAGTTTTTTTCTTTTTTTTTTAAAGCTCCTTAAGTTGTTCTTCTGATTATTACTAGCAGTGATCTATCTTAATATGGATGTTATATATGATTAAAATATCCAGAAGAATTGAGGTGTCAATCCATATGTTCGTAGACTTATATTGTGGTGGGATTAGCATCTCAAGTCTATAAAATATGCCAGGGAGACCCTATAGAGTTTATGGGACAGAATACAAAACAATTAGACAAAAGTAGTTTATTCATCATGTGCTTCACTGTTATCTGTGATTTTGTTATCACCCTTAACATAACTGTTTGTAAATATTTTTTTAATCAGTGATTTTGATGGAATGAAACTTTCTAATTGTATTTATAAAACCTTCTTTGTATCAGTGATTTTGATAGAATGAAACCCTTTAATTGTGTTTATAAAACCCTCTCTGTATCAATGACATTCCATTGACTTTGATAAAATGGAATCCTCTTATTATGAAAACTTAGCTAAAGAAAATCCTGATTTAAGTATATATTTTCCACCTGAATGTGTAGTCAAGTGAAAGAGATTAATCGGCCCTGCATTCACATTCAACAAGCAGCTGGGATCCTCATTTAAGAGCTGCAAAATGCACAGTGTATTTGCCAATCAGATTGTTGATGTGATGATTGGTAAAGGCAGGCTCTCAGATTCCAAATTAGAAGGTCCACTCTGGTTGAAGGGATTGTTTTGGTTAAATATTTTGAACCCCCATTGATGGGAACCTCCCTAGCCCAAAACTAAGAGATTGAATTAACTAATTACCTTTTTAATCCTTAGAAAATTTCTGTTGGATGAAATTTTGTTCTATTTAAATGATCATTGGGTTGATCTTACATTCATAGAATCTTATTTTCTAATCAAGCCTTCTTATTTTCTAATCAAGCCTTATCAGAGCATTTTTAGTACCTTCTTATATTATTAATGGTTTTTTTAAAAAATCTTTCCCTTGAATTTTTTATTTTTTTAAATTTATTTCATTTCATCTGTTAGGTATATAATAACAAAGTTAAATATTGGATATCTTTGCGGTACGGTTTGTAGTCCATTTCATGATAGGGAGAGCAATGCTCCCACTATTGTCTAGGGGGTCTAAGGGGTGATGACATGTTATGGAGCCTCTCCACCAGCATTCGAAGCAAAAGATCAAGGAGTCAAACCTCTATTTCTAGGAAGATGAATTCCACCAAATTCTATTTTTAGGAAAGAAAGTCCTAACATCATTTTTCCACTCTATTTTTAGAAGGAGGAATCCTAATGAAGCTTTGTCAATTAAGTGTATTTATCTTTGTGGAGTTTCAATGTAATCTATGACAAGTTTGCATGTAATATGTTCATCTTAAAGTTAATAAACCTTGATATCTTGCACTGTGAAGGTTTTCTTAACCTTGATAAAATTTTCCACATAAATTTGATGATTTGTCTCATGCATATTTATTCTATCTGTTTGAATTATCTCTATACTTGCAAATTTATATTCTGTTAATAATTATTTGTTGCTATGAAATGTCTAATTTCCTAACATCGTCATGGCACCAACCTCTCTTTTGAGTACTGAGCATCTACTAATCTATTTATAGCAATATGCCTTATTAAGAATGATCCTTATCGTTCTAGTAGCAACTAAAACTGTTTGTACGTAGTCATTAAGGGTTGGTTATGTTACTCCTAGTACTTTTATGCTACTAATTTTCTGTTTTGATTCAGACTATGTTTAGTGGAGGTTCAGATACTTCATCACTTGCCCTTGAATGGGCATTGTCATTACTAATGCTACATCCCAACATAATGAAGAAAGCCCAAGAGGAACTTGATTCCAAAATTGGACTGAGCAGACTGGCAGAAGAATCAGATATACCACACTTAAAATATCTGCAGGCAATAGTCAAGGAGACTCTGCGCCTTTTCCCACCAGCGCCTTTGCTTGTGCCACACAAATCTATTAAGGCTTGCACGGTTGGAGGCTTCCATATTCCTGAAGGAACAACACTGATGGTAAATGCATGGGCAATTCAGAGAGACCCAAGATTGTGGAATCGGCCACTAGAATTTATGCCAGAGCGTTTCTTTGAAAAGAATATAGAATTAGAGAACATACAGACCAGAGGGAATGAATTTGAGATGATTCCGTTTGGGGCAGGCAGACGAGGATGTCCTGGTGTTTCTTTGGCAATGGGTATGGTCCATGTAACTCTTGCAAGGTTGTTGCAGGGCTTTGACTGGTTTGTTCCAAATGGTAAAGTGCTTGATATGGAGGAAGGAATTGGTCTGACAATGCCAAGAGCGGTGCCTTTGGAGGCTGTTATTAAGGCTCGCCTTCCTCCTCATCTATACCTAAATTCAATTCAGTAGCAAGGTTCAACCCTTGGGATGCCTCAGATAAGTTGAACTTCTGAAATGAGGTAAACTTCTGGAGAAGAATACAGGATTGACATCAATGTAGGCCCCTCAAGAATTCATAATATGTTTATTGTCGTCATATGAACAGTTGGACTGTTATTAATGTATTGTGAGGTATTGAAGTGTGATAGATAAGCTCTCTTTTGTGAGGTATCGAAGTGTGATAGATAAGCTCTCTTTCAATAGCAAACCTTCTGCTCTTAATCCTCCCGTTGATCTTATTAATGTTTTTTAATTGTTAACAGGTGTTTGCTTTAAATTTGATTTGGGCATATGCTGTTTTGGGTATATTAACTGGTTATGGAATACATGTCTTTGATATTGAGTTTTGTGTTTAATAATAGAAATACATAAAACTGAAGTGTTTTTTTGGTTTTGTTTTGTTTGTTTGTTTGTTTGTTTGTTTTTTTTTAAAAGGTTATTTATGTTTCTCTTGTTCAATTTTGGGAATAGAAGAGTTTGGCAATGTTTTCTTCTTTACAGATTTAGGAATATGTTAGCCTTCACAATTCATGATATTAATTTTTATTTTAAAATAATATTGGATATTATATTTTATCAAACTTATTATATTTATATATGTGTGTGTGTTTTTATTTTAAATGTGTATGTTTTGAATGGGTTATAAGTTTAAAATATAAAAACTATTATAGGTCTTTGTTGTTGAATTTTATACATTTCACATAAGTTATTAATCTTTCAAATCAGTGTAAAAGTTTATTTTTAAACCTTTAAATGTTTTTGTGTTTTTTTTTAAAAAGAAAAAAAAGATAACTTACATCTTAGCTCAATGGATAAAGTTTAAAATGTGAGGGCATTTTGTGCCTTACATTTGCATTTGTGTACTAAAACTCTCTTCAATATATTGATATTAGAAAGAGAGTAAAAATGCAAAGCCTTTAATTCAAATTTTACTAACTATATATATATATATATAAACATATAAACTAACTCTGAGATTGGTATTTTCTCTTCTACCAATATTTTGTTGCCTTTAACTCGATAAAGATGTTGGTTTGGTTTACTTTTACTATTATAAAAATCTCAATAATCAAGAACTTTTTCCTAAATTTCTTTAAATTTTCAATCTCTCTTCAATTTTCTAAAAGTTAGTCTTGGATTTATTTTTAAAATTTTATATAATTTGATTAATTTGGGAAATTTTGATAAATTTATCCAAATTTTGTTAGTAGATGTGCTTGGAAAACTCTAAAACTTGTTAATTATAGGGATAGTTAACGCAATTAATGACAAAGCAAAACAATAGTTGGAAATTCAGACTAAAGGATGCCATTATTTACTAGGTTGGACTCATATTATTAAAGACATGAAAATAAAATGTGTGCATAACAGATGGCATAACTATATGAATAATAATTTAGACATCCACAATATTCACTACACACAAATTAAAAGTAAAAGATAGATAAGAAAACCATACAGAACATTGTATTAATCTCTATCACACATCAAAACCAACATCTATTACAATTAAGTGTTATATATAAAGTAGTATAAAGTGTTGTTTTTTCATATTCTAGCATTTTGATATATTAAAAGGAAAGATTCTTTGCATTCTTCCATTTATTGTAGATCTACAAGGTCAAACACATTCATAGGATTATGCAAAAGACAAAATTATACAATTTGTACATGTGTCCATCTATTATGCTTTACGATTTTAGTCCGCCTTGTTCTTCACCCAACACTTTCCCAGACTTATATCATTTGCTAGTCTCGAGACAAAGTCGTAAAACTAGAGGGTAAGTGCACAAAGTTGGGGGACAATTCTATGGATATTTTGGGTAACATAATCACATTATTTAAATTATGGTTCGATAATTACCGAGCCATAATGCGATCATGTTATTAAATAACATGATTGTGTTACTTTAAACAATAACATGATCACTTAGTTTTTTTTTTTAATAACACGATCATGTTAATAATGCAATCACATTAATTATATTATAAAAAAAGATAAAAACTAAAACCCAAATGAAAATTCTTTATTTTACATTCACGTTTCTTTTGCTATCCTCACCTTTCATGATAGCATTTTATGTAAGAGAGATAAAAGCTTGATATAAAGCCATTAAATTCATCGTAGGAAGTTGTTAATCGATGATGTTGCCATGTAGAAGAGGTAAGTGCTAAAAATTTACACTTGTTAACCCTAATTTTTCATTATTTTCATTGTTTAACCCTAATTTTTAGTAATTTTAGTAATTTTTAGTTGTAATTTGTTTGTTTTGAACAACCCATCTTGCTAACCCTCTACATAACTCTCTTGTTCCTCGTCCTAACCCTCCACCTAACCCTCCATAAAACCCTCTCATTCCTCCTCCTATCCCTCCACCTAACCCTCCTACAGTTCCACAAAATCTCCTAGACAGTTAGGGGATTCTAATTGACAATATTGTGGGAAATAAAATTAAAATTGAAGAAATAATTGGTAGAATGAGGGATCCCACTTCCACCAACCCCCACCACACCCATCTATCCAATTCCCTAAGGACATTAGTAGGTCAAATTGACTTTATAATGAGTCAAATTGATAAATAGATTTCATATCAAGATATTTGTAGGGCTTATTATGCTAATAAATTATCAGCACTTGATGTCAAGAAAAAATAAATATCAAAAGTCTTCATTTGCACCTTATTCATTGACCCAACCACCAATGCTCCATTCCCATAAATGCTAAACATTTTTCAATCCATCGCTACTAATATAAATTAATCACAACCAAATTTTGGGATCAATGGTGGATGGTGTTTCTTTATCCATCGTGTAACAATGACAAGGTCTCATTATATTTTTTGAGACAACTCTACTGTGAGTTTTTCCTTAATCAGATTATGAAATATTTTTATTTTAGTGAGTTTCAAGGCCAAAAGAAAGGCTCTATGTAGGATTGATCATGTGCATGTCATGCACCTATTTAGCCTACAAGGATCCATATCCAAAATCTACTTGATCTCGAGATATACTCTATATTTCAATAGGTCATAGAGATCGACACTTTGCATGCTCTCTATTCACTCACTGATACACTTGTTCAACATATGAGTAGGCTCTCACAGACCGATGCTAGAGATATTCCACCTAGTGTGCATACCCGATCCCACCTTTATAGTTCTTATGGAACTATGTGCATTGGACCTTCTGATGATGATGGTGCTAGTAGTTCAAAGGATTTGGATTATATTCCTATGAGTGATGAGTTTTTAGCATTCACATTTGGTGTGTAGACATCAGCCACTACATAGATGCATGTATATTTTATATAAATGTCTTGTTAAATTTAAATTATATTTACAAATTTAATTTATCTAACAAATAATTTACATAGAAATTGAATAATATAAATGTCATTTTTTATGTCGCAAGAGGTGATGGTGCCTTCATCGTCATAGTCAACATTTACAGCATTTGATTTGATACAACCATTATTTACATATTCAGATCTAGCTACTAGCCCATCCACTACTACATCTATTTCTATTAGGACAAAATCTTTTACTTATATAGAGGAAATTTTTTGAGCTAATCTTATGCGCTATGTACATTTAGTCTATGTATATTTGCCTTGTAAGTTTAGTTAAATTTATCTATCAAGTATCTTGATGCATAGGTTCTAAAAGCTTCCTTGATATGGATAAAACCACACACTTACTTCTACCAAATACCTATCTCTAATATTTTCTTGTCCTTCATTATCTTTGGCCTTCAACTTCTTTATCTCTTTGATCACATTGCATTTACTAGGTCTTTCTTGTTCACTCTTACCTACTCGATGGCTCTTAAGCCTCCTTAGGTTCACTTAATCCTTCTTCTCTACTTGAAGTCATTTTAATAATCAACTACCTCTAAAATATTTATTTTTAACATCAACCTCCTCAGTTCATAATTTATTTTCATGTTCTCTCTCTTTATCCTTGCTCTGTTCTTTACCATATTCTTATGTGTTTTCATAGATCTTCAAGCTACTTTAATTTTGTCTTTCCACAATACCCATAAGATCATCTACCTACTCAATTACATCTCATTTCATGCACCCAACCATTCCACACTACCCCCTAGCTTCAACTCTTCACTTAACATTTCTTTCCTCTTTGACACCTTTTTTCTACCAGCCCTTTTTTGAAGTAAACCTCCTTCTTCTGAGTAAAATATAAATATCCCAGCCAAACCAAACCCACATTCAGATACCTCTTTACATCACATATCTCATGTGGGGACTTTCATAATTTAACTCTCTTTGGAGAACACCTAACTCAACACCCCTCAGAACTAACTAGGTATCCTAGGCCTAATTAAAGGCTACTGACTATGAAACCATACCATACAGATTAAAATCATCTTTAAACATTAAAAATCCTCTTCCTTATATATAAATACACCTACCCACAAAATTTAATGATTTTTCATCAATTAAATAACTTGTTATCTCATTTTATAGTGTCAAACCCTAACTTGTGTTGTCTCAGTCCTGTACCTACCCGAGAGGATAATAAATGAGGTAGAATGACCTTTTGACCCTTATCAAAACTTCTAAATCTTGAAATGGCTCTACCCTTACCCCACACATCTTCTCAAACTATTAATTTTCTTTTTTCAATACTAAATCACTCCCAAAATGTAGTTTTATAGAATTTTTGTACCCCTTCAACATGACTATGTCAAAAAATAAGACATAATAAACCCTTAATCCCTTTACCTTCATTTGAGACAAATTAAAAGAATCACACACATGGAAAAAAAAAATTCCACAACATTCACAATACCTTAAATCCTCAACTTTATTTCCAATAACTCTATATGGTATTTCTTTATGACTATGCAAACTCAAAATTATTATTAATTGGGATGTATATAGTCTTCCCATGTATTTTGTATTTTATACATAATATTGAGACTTTTAATGTGTTTACATTGATTTCATAGAGATCCTTTATCTCTTACTCACATTTCAATAATTTATAATGACACTTTAAACTAACTATGTTGTCCTCTTTCTGAATGTCCCTAAAGGCAGAGTATTGAAACTTGGGTTTCACGACTTTGAACTTGTAGACTACTAACTTGAATCTTGTCTGACTATAGATATGAAAACCATAAAATTGATCATAAACTACTAGACACTTATTTACATTTTACTCTTTACAAGTAAGGACCGAGTTCTTGATATGTTTCTTATTCCTTTTCTCTCCCTAACTTTGCCTTGTTGAAGTGTTACTATTCTTTCCACCTCCTACTCTTCTCATCACACTTTCTACATATATTACAATTTTTATATTACCTCCAACATGAAAACTACTTTCTATTCTTGGCCATTGCACATTGTATAGCAGTTACACTTCCATGATTCTTGGTTTACATTGTCTTTTCATGATATGCATGTTGAAATACATTGCCATATATATCTTAGTTTACATTGAGAAAAACTTGTCATATATATCTTTATATAAAAGTAAGTGAGACCTTGTTAATAAGAACAATTGATGTTTCAAGTAAACACTCCTCCCTCTCTATGAGCCAAGATAGACACAAGTATTGCTACTGCAATGTCAGCTGCATAGGCACTGATAGATGTATATATTAACTTGTGATTTTGAATTATAAAAATATACTTATTTTAATAATTTTACTACATACTTGGGGTAAATATAACTTATGTGAATGTATTGTGTATGCAGGGTTGTCCTATAACATCTAATAGTCACATTTAGATGATTATTAGGACAACTTCTCAGGTTTCTCCCATATTTTAAACATCTATTCGAATAAATAAGCCTACCATTGACTTGTTTGAAAGTCAAAAATAGATTGAGCAGGATTGTGAGCTTGCGGTAAATGCATGTTTAACTAATTTTTTATTGTAATTAAAAATTATTTTTTTAACAAATGGTTGAATGTATTTTATGTTAGTTTTGTAATAATACTTATATTTGAATAGGTTCAGCTACAAGCAAGCTATGAGCATAGGACCCGTAGTCAGACCTTGGATCAGTCTAAGGCATTAGAGGGGTCTTCATCTACTAGCAGGGAACCCTAGGGAGAGTCTTCTTCGAGAAAGGAAAAGAGAGGGAGGCTATTTGATGAATAGAATGTCTTAAAAGAGATGTACTTTTTTGTATTCCTATATGGAAATTAATGCATTTTTAGCATTACATATGCATATATGACATTCACCCAAAATTAGATACTATGCTAGTAGATGTAATTTTTTGTATGAATATCACGAAAATCTATATTATTCACAAAATTGAGGATTAAAAAATTATTCTTTTCAATGGATCCCTCATATTTTTTTAAATTAAATTTTTTATTTCATTGTGTGTAGTGTAAATGACTAATGAAACTCTTATCTACTTTGCATTTGTCTTCACCCATTTACAACTTTTCAATTGATCATTAACATAATTTGATTACACTTAAAACCCATACCCAATCATGTTAAAACTTGCATAATGCAAATACATAAAATTATTGATAAATCCCTATAAATTTCTCACTCAGATAACTATACCTCGAAGTTAACTAATATTTCACCTTCATTTAACTCTAATGTCTTTTTAACTAGCTTTTCTTGAAACTAGGCTTATTTCTTGTATGCCTTTTATGATTCTTGTTCCTTTACATTTTCCCTCGCCTCTCAAGTAATATCTATTGATAGGTTGTATACATAAATTTCATCTAAGAAATCAATGGATTAGGATCATTTTCTACTGGGGCCAATGTACAAGGTTATATGCAATGAGATGTTGGATATTTGAGTTAACAGTTCATTATTTGGTGGGTTTTTACTCTATTACTGATGTCTAAATCCTAAGGGAAGAAAATAAGATTCTAATCCTATGTTGTAAAAAATGTAAATCTATAAAAGTTAAATCAATTTCTTGGCCTCGCATTAGGTCTAATCAACAAACCCACCACCCATTCTAGCCTCAAGAATGCCCTTCCTAATACAAGAAAATGTAATTTTTTAGCTTATATTCAAGCATGCATAAAGTGAAACCTATAATTTATTTATATGAACTATCAGATCTCTCCCCTACCCATTTAAGTCCTCTAATTACACCCTAGAGCACTCGGGTAGAACATTAAAGAGCAATCCATTGGACAAGCTCCAGTGATGGGTCCAAAAATACAACTTTTTAGAATTGAACAAGCAACTTCTTGAGTTCCAACTACCATTCATACCTTTCAGACATCCACCTAGAAATTTATCACTTTTATCACATCCATATAGTCAAATTACATGTTATGAAACCATCATAATGTTTAAATCCACTCGAAAGTGCATTTTAACTACCATTCTAGTACGTGGAAACATTGACAACAAATGTTATCAAAGTTTAAGTTGTGGTTGCAAAATTATGATTTTGATGCTTCTTGACCAAAATAACAATACCAATAAATTTATGGGGAGGATAACATCTAGTACCAGATTCTTGTCTCTCATCAGGATTGATTGACAAACCCACCACCCATTTTGGCCTCAAGAATGCCCTTCCCAATAAAAGAAAAATGAAAAATTATAACCTAAGTTCAAACATGCTTAAAATGAAACCTATTTTTTATTTACATGGATTGTTAGATCCTTTCCTTACTTATTTAATCCCTATAATTTTACCTTATATCACTCAGGTGGAAGCTTCAATAGCAATCTGTTGGACAAGTTACAATGAGGGGTCAAAAAATACAACTTTTTGGTATTGAACAAGTAACTCCTTGAGCTCCAACTAGCATTTCTACCTCTGGGACCTCCACCTAGGAATATATGACTTAGATCATGTCCGCATAGGAAAATTATATGTTATCACACTACCACAATGTTCAAATCAACATGGAAGTACATTTTCACTACTGTTTTGGACTTAGGAAATAGTGACAACAAATGTTATCAAAGTTTAAGTTGTGGTTGCATAACTCTAGTTTCGGTGCTTCTTGACTAGAAAATAAAACTACCAACACAACCAAGGGGTGGATAATATCTAATAGTTTTTTGCCTCCCATTGGGCTCAATCAACAAACCCACCACCCATTTTGGCCTTAAGAACACCCTTCCCAATACAAAAAATGTAATTTTTTAGCCTATATTTAAATATGCATAAAACAAAACCTGTAAGTCATTTCTGTGAACCATCAAATCCTTTCCCTACCTCTTTAATTCCTCTAATTTTACCCTAGATTACTCAAGTGGAAGATTTGATAGAAATTCGTTGGACAAGTTGCAATGAGGGGTCTAAAAATGCAACTTTTTGGCATTAAACAAGCAATTTCTTGAGCTCCAACTGCCATTTCTACCTCCAAGACCTCCACCTGAGAATATATCACTTTAATCACACCTAGGTAGGTAAATTATATGTTATCAAACTACCATAATGTTCAAATCCACCTGAAAATTCATTTTCACCACTGTTCTGGAGCATAGAATTACTGACAACAAATGTTGTCAAAGTTTAAGTTGTGGTTGCAGAACTGTGGTTTTGATGCTTCATTAATTTTTATTCATTATATGTTTCCTTGATTTCTTTTATGGTTAATTTTATCATTATTTTATTCCATCAAATTTTATTTATTCATGGGGGGTTAAGCATCATATCATCATCAACAAAATAAAAAACTTGGAACTTTGATTGTAAACTTCTAACATTATGTAATTTATTATTATCAATTTCACTATTATTCATTTCATTATGTCCATTTAATTATTATTCAATTCATTATGGTCAATTTGCTCATTATTTAGTTCATTATTGTCAATTGGCTCATTATCTATGGCATTTGGTTTATCAGGATTAGGGTTTGTACCTTGTCTACCACAAAGTTTTTGCATTTGTATCTTGTTTTTCTCTCTCAAATATTCTAATTCCTGTAGTGTTTTATTGTTACATATATTCCTCTTCCTTAAACGTGATTTGTCACCCATCAAGGACAATTGTTAGATTTTCAAAGGTGGGGTCAAGTACATAGGTATTTCAGGTCCCATAAAAGTACACAAAAAATGTTTGTGGGGACATAATTCTCTATTTGGGTTTAAAATATACGTTAAAAACTAATCTTAGTCTACAATAATAATGCAGTCATGTTATTACATAACACAATAACATTATTTATTATACTAGGTTCTAATTCAACATACAAATTGAGAAGTGTATATTAATAATAATGTGATTGCATTATTCTTAATACTCTATTAGGGTTAGAAATTAACATTGAGAATCGAGTGTTGTCTATAATAAGAATAACATGATCACTTTATTAAATAACGTGATCACATTATACTTAGTAAAAATTAGGGATTATAGATTAAGACATTACGCATTATTCTTACTTTTTATATATAAAGGATGTTAAGTGGGGCTAATTTATTGGTTTAGACTTTAGGGTCTATAATATAAAGGGTTTGGTGTTTAGGGATTATGGATTAGGATTTAATGTAAACGGTATAGGGTTTAGGGTTAAATTTAAATGGTTTAAGGTTTAGGGTTTCAAATTTTAGATATACGTCCAATCACTAAGGTAATTAAAGAAAATTTTATTTGCTTGTTCACCTCTTTATGACAATTACCTTCATGTTTGCATTTCTGATAAAAGTAGGGTTAGTTATGCCATGTACATGTTGCATACATGTTATACAATTTATTGAGCCATAAATCTGGTTTAGGGGATCAATTTTACCTATATCATGTCCATAATTTCACAAATTGAATAATTGGATCAATTCATGATAAAATCTATCTTTTTATTTTGGCCTAAGTCATATCTTTCTCTTGAAGGGGTTCAAATTGGTCTAAAATGCCTCCTCGATTAAAAGAATGAAATCTTTCATTAATTATATATGAAATTGCAATGGGGTTAATTTCACTCCAAATCATATCATATATAATTTAAAATTGGTTCATGTGGCTCATTTTGATCCTGATTACCTCCATAATTTACCTAATCAACATTTGTATTCATTAGCTGATGATTTCAATTTTATTGAGCTCAAAACTACATTATATACATATAAAACTTCATATAAGTAAATTATGTTTCTTATATTAAATTGAGCTAATGAAATTGGAGCTAATCAACCCAATCACATGTTATAGTCATGCAATTAACATTAAGGGGCTTGAAATAGCCCCAATTTACTTCAGATGCATAGCTAGATTGGTACTCCAAAGGCTACGTTTTGGCCATAGGTTTAAAAAGTGCATTTTATGACATTTTATGATAAAATTAATTATATCTTAAGGCATGTAAGTTTATGACATGTAGTGGGCATTAGGGGATAAGGCTTACAATTTATGTTTTAGGGATTTGGGATAAGGACCTATATGTAATGTCTAATCGCTCTATGCCATGTTTAAACCTCATTCTTACTAAAAAGGATATTAATTAGGAATAAATCAATTGGTAAATAGGGAAAGTTTATGGTTTACAATTTGTGGTATAGTTTTTAGGGTTCATAGTTTAGGGCTTAGGTTTTAATGTATATATGGTTTAGGGTACACAGAATCAATTGTAAAGATAATTGAGGACAATTTGAATCACTCAGACCCATTTGTGACTATAGAATGTATTTTTGGGTTATTGGTATACACCATGTCATCATGTAGATTGAGTGAATTAGTCAAATGGGGCAATCAATCATGTGACTTAGGCCAAACTGAGCCCTATAAACTTAATTCTTAGTCTAAATGATGTTAATTTGGGCTAAATGATTGGTTCAAGGTTTAAAGAGATTATATTTATGTTTTGGAGTTTAGGGATTAAGAACTTTAGGGATTAGGGATTATGGTATAGGGTTTAGGTTATATTAGGTACAATCGTGATGGTGATTGGGGAAAATTTGAGCTCGTTGAACCTAGATCTTTGAGTAAAGAATGTGATTTTGGGATCAATTAGCCCCCACATCATCATATATTGATACTACAAAGTCAATTGTGGTAATGAGTGATGAAATTTTGACAAATTTCATCCCTGTGAACCTAATTCTTACTATATATAAAGGATGTTAATTAGGGCTAAATTTATTGGTTTAGGGTATATAATTTAAAGGGTTTAGGGTTTAGGGATTATGGATTAGGGTTGAAGGGAAATGGTATATGGTTTAGGATTTAAATTAAATGGTACAAGTTTTAGGGTTTAAGATATTTGATATAAGTCCAATCACTAAGGTAACTTAAGAAAATTTGAGCTCCTTGGTCACCTATTTGTGATAATTGCCTCAACATGTTTGCATTTCTAATAAAAATAGGGTTAGTTAAGCCATACATGTTGCATACATGTTATACAATTGATTGAGACATAAATTTGGTTTACGGGGATTACTTTTACCCAAGTCATACCCCTAATTACATAATTTAACTAGTTGGATGAATTCATGATAGAATCAAACTTTTAACTTTGCCCCAAATCATATCTTTCTCTTTAAGGGGTTCAAATTAACCTCAAATGCCTCCTAGATTAAATGAATCAAGTCTTTGGTTAATTATATATGACATGACACTAGAGTTAATTAAATCCAAATCACATTGAATATATAATTAAAAATATGTTCACATGGATCATTTTCACCCTAATTACCTCCACAATTAAACTAATTGACATTTGCATTCATTAGCTGATGACTTCAAGTTTATTGAGATCAAAACCACATTCTATACATGTAGAACTTGCATATAAATAAATTATTTTTATTTTCTTCAATCAAGCTAATGAAATTGGAGTTGATCAATCCCTAAATGACATTTTATAGTCATGTAATTAGGTTGAAGGGGCTCAAAATAACCCTGATTTACTTCAAGTACACAACTAGATTGGTACTCCAAAGCTAAGTTTTGGCTATAGATTAAAAAAATTCATTTTATGACATCTCATGATAAAATTAGTTATATTGTAAGCCATGTATGTTAGTAACATGTATATTTGTGACATCTCTGAACTTGGTAAAAGATAACTTCTTATATGTAAAATAGGGTACTAAGGCATTGATATACCTTTAAAATAGATTATTATAGAACTTTGATTACTAAATAAAACAATATTATTAGATATTTATAAAATACTACAAAGTTTATTACAAGTTTCAAATATCACCAATTATCCACAAAAACTAACATAGTCCTAATTTAACCAAATTCAACCTTTTTTAGGACTGTATACACTCTTGACATAAAATACAATGACCCTTTATTTATTAGTTGTTCCAAAACACCATTTGAATCCTGTAAATACTATAAATTCCTTTTAAAATAACAACTTTTAAATAACTAATCCTTAAACATTTATAATATCATTGAACTCTCTTTCAAACCTAATACTCTAGGTTCATTTGTACTCAATCAGAGGATCCTTGTACTCCAATAGATTTTTTGAAAATATAATTTATTTAATCATGTAAAAAATAAAATATAAATAAAATCTACCAAACTATGAGTGATTTGGATCATTGGATCATCAAAAACCAACACTTGACTTGTTGACCCTGTCTAGGATGAACTATGACCATATGCATTTTAAGGAAGATTAGACTCATGTCAAATGAAAAATGAATTGATTATAGGTCAATAAATCTAAAATTATAATTAAATGATATCAAATATTGATAATAAAATTTGTCCCAAACAACAATCTTAATCAACCAAACTTTATTCTTAAGACTACTAGGCCTAATGGCTCCTTTAGTAGGTCAAAATGCAAATTCACATTTTTGGGTATTATTAATATATAAAACGATCACATTTTTAATTCATTCATGTTATTAAGTAATGTGATCACATTAATAACATATTTACTAACATGGTCACATTAATACCACTATTGCATTATTAATCCAACCATGCTATTTAAATTTGAATTCAAATCCTTTGCCTTTTTGGCTCGGGAATGGATTGGATTCTCAAATCTAAGGCTTGGACCAATCAACCTACAGTTGAGTCTAAGATTTATGATAAAATATAAAAAAATATCAACTTTGATTTCCAAATACAATAAAAATTTCAATATGAAAATTCAAAAAAATAATACCATCGTGATGAACACGCTCTCCTCTTTCCAAAAATATGAATTATATATTTTTTGGACTAATTTAAGGTTTCAAACTATATTGATTTCTAACTATACCTTTTTTAGGCCGCTACATGACACAAACACACATGCTTATACATGTTAATGTAATTTATTTTTAATTAATCCAAGTGAAAAATAAATTATATGGTAAAAAATTAGGCCTAATTCTACACATTTTTAAAAAAACTGATTTTCATTTTATTGAGGTAGTTAGGAATGTCACATAGATGGCTATCCATTTTTTTATTAGTTTTAGGATCTATTTACTTGGAAAATTCATTAAAAAATTATTTTATTGAAAAAATATAGGCCACAAACTAGAAGATCTTATCTAAATTTTCCGTAAAGGGTTTCAAATAATATTAAATTCTACTCAAAAAATGATGCACCACACGGTCGTCTATCTACTCTATTTTCTTAAGAAAATATGAGTTTCTCTTCAAATTTTAGATGTTTAACATAGTAATACTTATGTATTTTTAAAAACAATTAGTATTTTGGAAACTAGACTCAAAATTGAACATTTCATATTCTTACACCATCTTCAAATTTGGAGCGTAGATATCTCAAATTATCTATACAAGTTTAGATTTCTAAAATTTTAGGACAATCATGTCCATGGGTAGACCAATTTTTGTCCCCCAACTTTGTGTACTTAACCTAGAGTCAAATGGAAGCTAATGAGATGATCCATAAACAAAATTTGTAGTTATTACTCCAAGTGTTGTTTTACCAAATTTCACCCTTTTTGCACTACTTAGCCATCCTTTTAGGTTTTCAACTAAGTAGCATACTAACCTACCATCCTCTCAGGTTTTCAATAGGCTAGAATAACTAGGTGGCCACCCTTTATGATTTTTCAATTAATTTGGCCCCAATCCTAATGTTTAAGGCTATATTTCCAATCTATACAAAAATATGTGAAATTTTAAAATTGAGATGCACAATACCTACTAGGTAGATGGTGGTGAACTTTAAAGAGACTGTGTAAGAGGTTGTTGTGCTTATTCTAATGCTCACCCACTTGATTATTCAACATCTGGTGGTGGAGATTTTTGTTGTTATTGTTGTTGTTTCTATGGAGTAGACTTTGTATCCAACTTCTTCTACTATAAAACATTTTGATGTTTCTCTTATGGAATGAATTGAGGCTCATCCACCATTTGGGTAATAGCATGATCGATCTAAGATAGGTCTTGCTTGAGCATATTCCAATTATTTAGCACCTTACACACCATGATAAGTAATATGCATAGTAAAATCTAAACCAACATCAAGTTTTAAATATTATCATCTTCTATGATGATGATTAGTGTTTTAACATTTAATAACTTGAGTCGAATATCTAATACCGGCTCGTCCAGTCAATCCATAGTCTATTGAGCTTGGATGACCGTAAATGTATTATGCATAGTTTCATTATGTCAAGACTAAAGTTTTTACATGGCACTGTCCACTAAATATAACAATTATTTGAGGGCACTACTCATTTCTTGCACAATGGTTGTTTGGTCATCTATTACAACTTTAGCTTTATATAATATTTTAAACTCAGGTGTAGTAGTAACAAAAGTATTATAAGATGTTTCCTCTAATTCAACATTCACTGAGATATTTGCTTGGATTATATCATAATGATCTTTAAAACCTATTTGTATTCTTTAAAATTTTCATATATTACTTATATTTATAACTGTATAGCGTACCCTTGGGTTCACAATATTTGTAATCATTATGCATTCAACTAGTATTTTGTGTGTTACATCAATAGGGTGGTGAGTTATTTATATTCAAACATCACCTAGTCACCTAAGACTTGTGTGACAAATGTGGGGTAAGTACTATGATAAATTGTCATGCATGTGCAATATGGGTGCTCAATTATACATTTCCTCTCATAACCAAAAAACTTCCTATTCCAAGTATGAGGTCTTCTATGCAATTGACTCTTGAAACATAACTATGCCTTCAATTTTCTTGGATATTGATATCTGAGCAACATCTAAGGAGGTTTCTAGTGGAACAGTGGTAGGAGTCATGGATATTATAAGGGTTACTAATAGAGATAGTGTGAATTATGCCAAAGGAAGTGTAAACATTATGCACTAGGTGGATGTTGTGCAAACAACCCACATCCATTGGCTAGAGGCATAAGGTTTCAACTATGTTGCTTCTTCCTGTGCATCCTTTTTTGTTATCCTCTTCTATTTTATTTTACTCTCTTCTTCTTACTTGGATTGGGACTCCTTTTATTTTTTAGCTTTAGCTTTAACCTTAGCCTTATCATTCATCTTAAGTTGTTCTTTTGCTTGCACCTCAACGTTAGCCTTGGCTTCATCCTTAGTTTAGTTTTGTATCTGACTACTTGATCATCAACTTCTTGCTTAAATTTCTCTTGCTTGGCCTTTTTTTCTACTTGAACCTTGACTATTTCCTTTATTTTATCTTTATTTCGTTGGAAAACATGCACTTTTTATTATTTTCTCTCTATTTTTCCGCATTCTTTCTTTTTTGCCTCTACTTCTTCATCTTGCCTCTTACAAGCCTTTGATTCCATTGGTTAATTTCCTGTAACCTATAATTTTTTGGCTTGCTTCTTTAAAACATCTTATTTTTTGGCATGCTTCTATATAGCCTCTACTTTTTCATCCTACTTATTTACAACCTTTATCTCTTTGAACTTATTTTTGTGCTTGTGTTCTCCAACTTGTTGATTTTTTTGTTCTTCCTATGTAGCTTCTTGTTGCTTGTATTGCACCTCTTGTGCATCTACTTATAATTTTTGATGCAGGAGCATTTACACACACATCTTAGGGAAAGACATGGCTACAAAGCATGTTCGAATTCAAATTTAAAATCATTATATTTTCCCTCCAAAAATGTTGTTAAGGAGGAATAAATGTAAAAAGTAAAAGTAAAAATCAAATTGTTGGGTTGTTGAGAAATTAGAGGAGGAACGGTTGAAAATATTTCAACCTTGGAATGTTGTTGCACATTTAAAAACTATTTCTTGTTTAATCCTGGCCCAGATTGGGCATAGAAGTTAGAAAGGAGACAAAATATAGCAAAAATAAAAATTTGTTAAAAGGGAGGAGAGCACAGGACAAAGGAGGAGAGGAAGGTGGCGTAGAAGAGAGAGGAAGGACAGAAGGCATTCCTCTGTGGCCATACATCTGTAGAAGGCAGAAAGTAAAAGAAAAATGAAAATGTTATGAATGAGAGGGAGAACAGAGGGACGTAGAAGGAAAGAAGGCGGCCAAGATGTTGGCCAAGGCCATTAAGAAAGAGAAAAGAAATGTTGCTGTAAGAAGAGGAGACTTGTTTTGACCACGGCAATTGGTATGTATTTGTGTAAACATAAAATTGATTCTAGTGAGAGTGTATAATGAACATGTAGTATTCTATTCCAGACTATTCATATTTATCAAGAATGTCAACACCTTCTCGCCAGGATATTTGTAATACATTAGAAATCACAACCAGGATATTTGTTGTTGTTATCTAAATGTCCTTCTGTTTATATATGGTTGTCAACTCTGATTTGGGACTGCGCACTCATCCTTTGATGATCGATGCATAAAATCCATTATTCTATTAGTTGAATTTTATTGTGCTTTGTATGCACAAGCTGGATACCTTTTATTTTGGGCTATGCTATCAAAATCGTGGTTGGGCAGAATTCATATAGCTACTGAAAAGCTTGAAATTTTAGGGCAAATGAGCAAAGCTATAAAAGCCCACGAACTATATGCAATCAATTTTGTTTTGGGATATTTAACCAAAAGCCATTCTAACATCTGTAGAAAATCAAATACAGACAAAATATGTATAGATCACATAGTGACCATCTGTTGATAGGAGACCGATTCTGAGTCAAAAACGCTCATCCACAATGCTAAAATGGACTGTTGGTGAAGCTAAAGGCTGTGTTGATCGAATTGTGACTCATAAGCATCGCCACTGAGAAAATATACAGTTTGCTCCATTTCCTGAGCCAAGTTTACAAAACTCATTGTAGTGAAGAAGTTAAGGAGATCAGAAGGACTGTGGTCGATGGTAGCATTGACTGGGAAATAATCGAGACACGGATTACCTGCGGCCAGGTCGAGTAGCTCATCGAAGATGCCAACAAAAAACTCATTCTCATCCCCAAAATGACAGAATGGAAGCCTTGGGAGGTTCCTGATGACTACCATTGTGAGATTGTAGAGGATAACACTCCCATTCCAAAACACATTCCCCACCATCGTAGTAGACTAGTTCCAAAAGGTTTGAGTATTTTGGCAAATAAAGTAGCATCAGATGAAGCTAAAATAGGATCAGGTGAAGCTAAGGTAGAGTTAGTTTGAGAATGATGCAAAGGACTATTGCATTATAGATCATAGAGTGACCATCTGTAGAGCACTGATCTACCAATAGTTAATTCTAAATGAATGTGGACCTTATATACAGTGTATATATTCAAATTTTACATGGGTTGCCACTTCTTGGAAAGGTACATTTCTCCAGTGAGAACCCCACTTTTGTCATTAGATTACTTGGAATGAAATGGAATGCATGTGACATTAGATAATGTCATATATACATAGTTTTGCCTGCATGCTATGTGTGCGGGGGTGGTCTTCTTATCTGCCAAAAAGATGACAACATAAATATGACAACAAAAATTTCAAACAAATTTCTGGGTTGGCCAGTGAATAGCAAACAAATGCTAAGAATTATGATGGGTATTCAATAATTGTAGTATATTCAATGTTTAGACTTTTCAACAATATTACAATGTATAGGCAACTGATGTTTTGTATGGAGGCATAGCTATGCAGGAGAGATATACTATGCCTACAGTTTAACCCTGTTAGCAGAACAATCTGGTCCCTTTCATCATTTGGTATCAGAGATTGAAGCTCTTGGGAATTACTGAAGAAAAGGTATGAGTAACTCTGATATTTGATTTGAGTTTATTATTTTTGAGAAGTAAACAGGTGAAAGAGGAAGGTTTAAAGCCATTGAGGCTTAAGAAGAGGAGAAGAAGCCAAGGAAGGCTTAGTGAAGATCCAAGAAGAAGCTTGGATAGTTTGCCAAAAGACTAAGGTGAAATAGACATAGGTGAGGTAAAGGATGGAGTTTGCAGCTTAGAGAAGCTCAAAAGCAAAGGAGCAAGTGGATGCTCAAGAAGAAGATCCAAAGCAAGGTAAGCTTGGATTTATGATTTGTATTTGATGAAATGTTGTATAAGAGTTGTTATAGGATTGAGAGAAGAGGATCAAAAGACTAGGATGCAAAAGGCCTAGGTGAGATCAAGAAGATTGTCAAAAGACCAGTCAAGGAGAAAGGCTTGGGTGAGACAAGGGATCAAGAGACCAAGGTGGAAAAGACTTGGGTGAAGATCTCAGAGATGGAATCATTGTTGAAAGCACTACAAAGCAGCAAGGTATATGAGGGCAGCAAGAGGAAAGCAAGCATCCAAAAGAAGAAAGGTATGACTAATGTTGATTTTAATAAAGAAATTGCTAGTTTGAAGAAAGAATTAGCTAAGGTTAAAGATGAGCATGAGTCTTGGATGTAGTTGAATAGGCAAGCATGGGTATGGCCAATGAGGAGGAGGTTAAAGTGGCCTATAGATCTCCTATTGAAAAGGAGAAGAAGGCAAAAGGACATTGCCATGAAGAGAGAAGCCCATAGAGGCTTGAAGAAGATAAGAAGGTTGCCAAGTGAGCAACAAGAGGAAGAAGTTGAGAAAAAAGTTATCATTGAGGAGAACCAGAGAGAAGAGAGAAAAGAGGAAGTGCCAAGGAGAGCACTTGGAAAGATGATAGTGTCCAGGACACTCATGGAGACATTATGGTCTCTTGTTTTTGTATTTAATGCTATTTTTTAGTGGTTAAATGCAGGTATGATCAGCCTTATGAAGGTCAAGAGAAGGGCCTTGGAGAATGAAAAGATTGGTGCAAGAGAGAGAAGTGAGTTTGTTGTTGATAAAGAAGAAGAGATGCATTGGTTACTGCATGAGAGAGGAGAGGTAGAAGATGAAGATGAATTCCAAGATGCCATTGAATGCCAGGAAGAAGAAAGGGGACAACCAAGTACAAAGGAAGAAGAAAGGACAGATAATCAAGAAGTTATACAAGTCAAAGAATTAATGGAGCAGCCCATTAAGGAGGTAAAGGTGAGTTCAAAAACTGATTTGTCTTATAAGCATGACATTGTTGATATACATGTTAAAGAAGCAAAGAGAAAGGTGAAGTTTCCAATTAACCATGGATATGTGATGCCTAAATGGTGGAAGAAGCAAACTCCCAAGCAAGATGAGGTGCTAGTACAAGAGCAAGGATGCAGGATGTCTACATGGCTTGAGAAAAGAAATGATAAGAAGAAGAAACAAGTATGGATGCCTAAGAAGGCTAAGAAAGAAGATGTGAGTGTTGAGACATCAACACCAAAAAATCAATGGAGGAAGGTGAAGGATGACACAAGTACATGGAAAGGTAAGTCAATTGCTTGCAATAAATGGGATAATGATGTTTTTGAATCATTTAATAATCTTTTTATGGAAAATGAGGAATGTAAAATGTCCATGAAGACTAATGTGCAGCAAGAAGAGAATTCCAAGAAGATGGATGATGAAAGTGAAGATGTGAAATCAGTTCACATGATTGAAGAAAGTAAGGAGACACAAGGTAATAGTGTTCCTATTGTTTTTGATAATTATATTGATGTTGGTGAAGAAGTTGATTTGTATGAAGAAACCATAAAGTGGATGAATGTACTTATAGAGGATGAAATACAATCTGGTCCTAAGTTTGATATAGGACATGAAGATTTGGATGAGCTTGTGTTGTGTGAAGAGTTGAAGAGGATAAAAGAGATTTTGAATCCTCCAAGAGAGTTGTGTAAAGGTACAAGCCATGGTGAAGACATCATTGGAAAGAGTGAGACAATACAAGAACAAAGCAAAGAGGTCAAAATAGTTTTGATCAAGGGGCAGAAATGTGAAGGTAGCCAAGAGGCTTCATGGCCTCAATTTTTTTCTACTAAGGTTGCTTTTGATGTTTTGAATGCAGGTATGGAAGATGAAAACTTTGAAGACATATATGAAGATGAAGCATGGAAGCAGAAGCTGGCAACTGAGAAAGAGATGAGGAGAAGAACATACCATAAGAGGAAGAAAAGCAAGATGAAAGGCAAAGACTACCAAAGACAAGCATTGGTATTGACAACAAGACCATGGGATCCAGGTATACAAATGAAGACTAAAGTGAGGAGGAAGCATGACATTTGAACTAAGGTTCAAATCTTTTCTAGAGGGAGAGTATGATGCAGGAGCATCTACACACACATCTTCGGGCAAGACATGGCTAAAAAACATGTTCGAATTCAAATTTCAAATCATTATATTTTCCCTCCAAAAATGTTGTTAAGGAGGAATAAATGTAAAAATTAAAAGTAAAAAGCAAATTGTTGGGTTGTTGAGAAATTAGAGGAGGAACGGTTGAAAATATTTCAACCTTGGAATGTTGTTGAAAATTTAAAAACTGTTTATTGTTTAATCCTGGCCCAGATTGGGCGTAGAAGTTAGAAAGGAGACAAAATATAGCGAAAAGAAAAAAAATTTAAAAGGGAGGAGAGCGTAGAACAAAGGAGGAGAGGAAGGTGGCGTAGAAGAGAGAGGAAGGATAGAAGGCATTCCTCTGTGGCCATACATCTACAGAAGGCAGAAAGTAAAAGAAAAATGAAAATGTTATGAATGAGAGGGAGAATAGAGGGACGTAGAAGGAAGGAAGGTGGCCAGGATGTTGGCCAAGGCCATTAAGAAAGAGAGAAGAAACGTTGTTGTAAGAAGAGGAGACTTGTTTTGACCACGGTAATTGGTATGTATTTCTGTAAACATAAAATTGATTCTAGTGAGAGTGTATAATGAACGTCCAGTATTCTATTCTAGACTATTCATATTTATCAGGAATGTCAACACCTTCTCGCCAGGATATTTGTAATACATTAGAAATCACAACCAGGATATTTGTTGTTGTTATCTAAATGTCCTTCTATTTATATATGGTTGTCAACTCCGATTTGGGACTGCGCACTCATCCTTTGATGATCAATGCATAAAATCCATTATTCTATTGGTTGAATTTTACTGTGCTTTGTATGCACAAGTTGGATACCTTTTGTTTTGGGCTATGCTGTCAAAATCGTGGTTGGGCAGAATTCATATAGCCGCTAAAAATCTTGAAATTTTAGGGCGAATGAGCAAAGCTGTAGAAACCCACAAACTGTATGCAATCAGTTTTGTTTTGGGCTATTTAACCAAAAGCCATTCTAACATCCCTAGAAAATCAAATACAGATAAAATATGTATAGATCACAGAGTGACCATCTGTTGATAGGTGACTGATTCTAAGTCAAAAATGCTCATCCATAATGCTAAAATGGACTGTTGGCAAAGCTGAAGGTCGTGTTGATCGAATTGTGACTCATAAGCATCGCCACTAAGAAAATCTACAGTTTGCTCCATTTCCTGAGCCAAGCTTACAGAGTTCATTGTAGTGAAGAAGTTAAGGAGATGAGAAGGACTGTGGTCAATGGTAGCATTGACTGGGAAATAATCGAGACACGGATTACCTGCGGCCAGGTCGAGTAGCTCATCGAAGATGCCAACAACGAACTCATTCTCATCCCCAAAATGATAGAGTGGAAGCCTTGGGAGGTTCCTGATGAATACCATTGTGAGATTGTAGAGGATAACACTCCCATGCCAAAACACGTTCCCCACCATCGCAGCAGACTAGTTCTAGAAGGTTCGAGTATTTTGGCAAATAAAGCAGCATCAGATGAAGCTAAAATAGGATCAGGTGAAGCTAAGGTAGAGTCAGCTTGAGAATGATGCGAAGGACTATTGCATTATAGATCACAGAGTGACCATCTGTAGAGCACTGATCTACCAGTAGTTAATTCTGAACAAATGTGGACCTTATATACAATGTATATATTCAAATTTTACATGGGTTGCCACTTCTTGGAAAGGTACATTTCTCCAGTGAGAACCCCACTTTTGTCATTACATTACTTGGAATGAAATGGAATGCACGTGACATCAGATAATGTCATATATACACAATTGTGCCTACGTACTGTGTGTGCGGGGGTGGTCTTCTTATCTGCCAAAAAGATGACAACATAAATTTCAAACGAATTTCTGAGTTGGCTAGTGAATAGCAAACAAATGCTGAGAATTATGATGGGTATTCAGTAATTGTAGTATATTCAATGTTTAGACTTTTCAACAATATTACAACGTATAGGCAACTGATGTTTTGTATGGAGGCATAGCTATGCAGGAGAGATTTACTATGCCTACAGTTTAGCCCTGTTAGCAGAACAATCTGGTCCCTTTCATCAAATTTTTCTTCTTGACTCTTTTTATTTTTCTCGTCCTTTCTCTTTTTCTTCTCAATATTCCTTTATTACTCCTCTAGATCCTCTAGTTGTTATGTATCTTTTATTTTTTGTTTAACATATGGTAGATTTTTTCTTTAGCATCCTTTATGGCTTCTAGTACATCAATATATATGTAAGATTGGGTGTCTTCTAATAAGTTTGATTCCATAATCCTACTTTTGTGCACAACTATCTTCATCTTGGAGGTGGGCAAAGGAGTGAGGGTATTTTGAGCTTCTTTGCCAGTTGTCCTTGGGGTTGTGGTTGAGTTTGTTATGTTTCATACTCTTTTGTCTGCTCTAAAAGATAAGATTCTTTGTTTCATTGTTTGATATTCCATTGTTGAAGGATGAGTCATAGGTTTTCATGTCAAGGGTGGAGATGGACTCTCCTATAAATTTTGATATCTTGAGTGCCTAATAGAATATCTCATAACTAGATCCTAAGTGAAAATTTTACTTGCCAATTTATTTTGAGCTACCTCGTGACCTATAGTGTCAAAAATAATAAAAGGGGGATGGTGAGTGATATCAACCCAAAGGTTTTATCTTAACTGGTTACACACTTGGTAGGTGCATATTAATTTCCAAAATAAGAAATAATTCTCCTCCTCTTTATCATAGATTTAAATATTGATGTCTTCCAACATGGTCTTCAATACTTCCTACTCTTCCACTCCCATTTATAGCATCACACTCACCTTATATCCTTGGAACATTTGGATTGTCTAGCAAGGATTTTGTGTGACGTGTTATCTTCTTGAGAGGTGGAGGTGAGGCTCACCATGCATGTTCCTTTCTCTTTCCTTTATTTGAATGGGATGGAGCTGATGATATTTGTAGTGAGACTTGTGGTTAGGCTTGTTGTTCTTGTGCTTAGTATTGCACTTTTTATTATCCTTTTAGAGGAATAAATCACATAAGTGTTATTATTCATGTAGATAAAGAATTATATCTCTATAATTCTATTTTTACATGCAACATTGTAATGAAAAATGACATTGCAGTCACAATTGGATTTAGTAACTCTTGCACCTTAATCTGGATGCCATTGTGTAGTTTTGTTACTGATGCATGTTGCCCTAGATACTGCATGACATATTGAAGTATTATGGGGTTTGACCTAATAAAATTTAAAGCCTCAATCAATCATGTGTTGAATATCCCTAGTTGCTCATAATATTGTCTCATTTTAGTCCATGTTATCTTTGTGAAGGTGGTAATAGACCAAAAGTCTATAGTGACATTAATTAGTCCTTTTAAATATTTCCACTACATGAAACACAAAATAAATACCAAAAACTAATACTATAATGTTTGGGAGGTACCTACAAGTATATTATCAATGTTGGTGGTTATTTCTAATGCTAGAAACTCAGTCAAATTGAAGTCTTCACGTAGGCATACTTTATGGTTTGCCAAAACCTCTTTGTAATGAATTTAACTTGGATACATACCGATGCATCCTCTATGGAATCAATTGGTATTTATTTCCGTACCTTGGTTGTATACTTCTCCCTATTGTGAGAATGAATGGATGGAATGGTGGATTTTTAGAGGAGAATGGATTTTCTATGAGCTGAAAGGTTTATTGCTCAATACATGGCCCAGGGAATGATCCAAATTATGATATCATGTGATAAATGAATGGCTCTTTTACTATATCTACTTAATAAAATGAGTATTACCTCATATAATTGAACAAAAATTAGTAGCTTGAAAAATCTCTCAACATTGAAGCCTCGAAGGGGATGTTGGAGTACTAGAGATCTTATTTGTATACCTTCCTTAATGTCTTGTGAAAAAAAATGTAGCTTTGAATATGTTGATGAAATATAAAGGATCTAGTTCATTATATTTGGTTTGACATAGAACTAAGACAATCCCCATTTCTTACTTTTGTGCATCTATAAGTGAGATAAATCATGGATCTCTCTCCAACATTTCTATTATGACTTGAGCCAAAGACTTTGATTATTCTATTTCTGGTTTCTACTTGGTATGCAAGGATTTATTTTCAAATAAGAATTTAAAATTCACTTGTTAGCTGAAGTATGTAATTTTTATGTTTTATTTGTGCCCCCTATTATATATAATTTTGGCACCCAAATATATCTCCTTGACTACTTTAAATGCACTACATAGTTGTGCACATTTTTCCTGCCCTCATTAATTCTTACTTAGTGAAATTTGATCTAAAAGTGAACCTTTTGTATTTAAAATCCTTGATTTAATCCTTAGTATTTATTTGATGTGATGTGATATATTTTTATCTATCCCATTTCGTTTATGACACACCTATCAATTGACCACACATTCTATCTTGGGAAGAATGTAATCTATTCAAGTGATTTATCATTAATGGTCTTGAATAACTATTATCCATTATTTCATTATACCTACCTTGTCATCACCACCTTATATGACTTATTTCATGACCTCTGATAGTTGATGCCAGTTTTCTTTCCTCAAAGTTGTCTTAAGGTATTTGATCACATGTTGCAACTATAACTGCTTTTAGTTCACTATTATGTGTTATGATACAAATATCATACTATAAAAATAGTCTAACCCTATGAAAATAAGCAAAACACAAAACATCATTAAATAAAAACCCTAATCTACATGGTTCTCATTAACATCCTCTCTTTTTAGCAACACAATTGATAGAGACTAATGGCGATAAGGCTTAAGCCTATAACATTAACACAATTTTGTAATATGATTCCATATAAATATTTTAAAACAATGGTACCCTATTTTGAAATGACATAAATAATGTAGGGTACCTTCCATCTGAGGTGAAACTTAATTTGGAATGCTTTAAACCTACTATCATACACTAGTATCGCTTGGTCTGGTTAAAATTGCTTAGATTGTAGGTTACAACCATGCCATGCCTTTTGAATTACCTTGTGGATTTCTTTCATCCATTGGGCCCTTTGTGAAATTTATTCCATTCTAACCAATTCCATTAATCTTTGCCTTAGATAATCTTGGTCTCCTATCATCATAACCATTATAATGTGCATACTTGGAATAATGTACTCTATAAGCATTACTGCTTCAAGGTCATAGCTAAGTTGAAAATTAATGAAACCTATAGTACACTTGTAATATGTTATGTATACCAAAATAATCATAGGAATGTAATCTTCCCAATCATCCCTTTACACACTACATATATTTGTTAACATTTTTCTCAATACGTTTTTTGATGTTTCAACTTGTCTTAGGGAGAGTCTTCTTTGAGGAAGGCAAAGAGAGGGAGGCTATTTGATGAATAGAATGTCTTATATGAGATGTAATTTTTTTTATGCATATATGGTAGTTTACACATTTATGGCATTGCATATGCATATATGACATTCACCCAATATTAGATACTATGTTGGTAGATGTAATTTTTTGCATGCCTATCATGGAAATCTATGTATTATTGACATTGCACACATGTGCCTATATTATATGCCTATTTTTTAAATATATCTAATTTGTATTTAGTTTTTATTTCATTGTGTGTTATTATATAGTGTTGTTTTGATCTTCCAAACTATTATCTATCAGATCTCGTATTTAATATTGTACACAAATGAGGATTGAAAACATATTCTTTTCAATGCTATAAATCTCAGATCTCCCATATTTTTTAAATTAAAGTTTTTATTTCATTGTGTGTAGTTGAAATGACTAATGACACTCTTATCTATTTTACATTTTTCATCACCCATTTATGACCTTTCAATTGATCATTAACATAATTTGATTACAATTAAAATGCATACCCAATTATGTTACAACTTGTATAATGCAAAGACATAAAAACATTCATAAATCCTTGTAAATTTGTCACTTGGATAAATATACCTATAAGTTACCTAATATTTCACCTTTGCCTGGCTCTAATGCCTTTTTGACTATCTTTTCTAAAAAATAGGCCTACTTATTGTATGCTTTCTATGGTTATTGTTCCTTTACATTTTTCCTCACCTCTTGATTAATATCTATTGATAGGTTGTATCTATACATTTTATTTAAACAATCAATGGATTAGTGTCATTTTCTACTAGGTCCAGTGTCTAAAGCTATATGCAATGAGATGTTGTATATTTGAGTTAACAATTCATTGTTTGGGGGGTGTTTACACTATTGTTGATCTCTAAATCCTAAGGGAAAAAAATATTATAATCATATGTTATAGAAAATGTAAACTTAGAAAATATAAATTGGGTTTTCTTCCTCCCATCAGGCTTGATTGACAAACCCACCACCCATTCTGGCTTCAAGAACACCCTTCCCAATACAAGAAAAATGCAATTTTTTAGCCTAAGTTGAAACATGCATAAAATAAAACTTTTAAGTCATTTCCATGAATTGTCAGATATTTATCCTTCCAATTTAAGACCTTTAATCACACCTTATAGCACTCAGGTGGAACCTTCAATATCAATCCATTGGACAAGTTGCAATGATGGGTTTAAAAATGCAACTTTTTGGTATTGAACAAACAACTTCTTGAGCTCCAAATGCCAATTCTGCCTCTGGGACCTCCACCTATGAATTTATCACTTTGATCACATCCAAATAATAAAATTACATATTATCACACTACCATAATGTTGAAATCCACTAGAAGTGAATTTTAACTATTGTTCTAGAGTATTGACAATAAATGTTGTCAAAGTTTAAGTTGTGCTTGTAAAACTATGGTTTTTATGATTCTTGACCAAAAATTGACACTTAAAAAATGTTCAAGTGGAGGATAACATCTAGGACTAGGTTCTTATCATCCCATTAGGTCTAATGGACAAACCCACCACCCATTCTGGTCTCAAGAATGCCTTTCATAATACAAGAAAAATGCAAAGTTTTAGACTAAGTTCAAACATGCTTAAAATGAAACATGTAAAGAATTTCCATGAAACATTAGGTCCCTCCCATACATATTTAATCCCTATAATCTCACCCCAAATCACTTAGGTGGAATATTCAAGAGCAATCTATTGGATAAGTTGCAGTGAGGGGTCAAAAAATGCAACATTTTAGCATTGAACAAGTAACTTCTTGAGCTCCAACTAGAATTTTTACCTCTAGGACCTCCAACTGGGAATCTATCATTTTGATCATGTCTAAATAGGAAAATTAAATTTTATCACATTGACACAATGTTCAAATCCACTTGGAAGTGCATTTTCACTACCATTCTAGAGTGCAAAAATATTGACAACAAATGTTGTCAAAATTTAAGTTGTGGTTATGTAACTCTACTTTTGGTACTTATTAACTAAAATGTGAAACTACCAACACATCGAGGGGGGTAGATAACATCTATGACTAGGTTATTATCCTCCCATTAGGCCCTATAGACAAACCCACCACCCGTTCTGACCTCAAGAATGCCCTTTCCAATACAAGAAAAATGCATTTTTTAGCCTAAGTTTAAATATGTTTAAAAAAATATGTAAGTCATTTTCATGAACCATAAGATCCATCCCCTACCTATTTAAACCTATAATAACAACTCAAATCACTTAGGTGTAATCTTCAATATAAATATATTGGACAAGCTGCAGTGAGGGGTCTAAAAATATAACTTTCTGGCATTAAACAAGCAACTTCTTGAGATCCAACTACCATTTCTACCTCTGAGACCTTCACCTAATAATATATTAGTTTGATCACATCTAGATAGGTAACTTACATGTTATCACACTACCATGATGTTTAAACTCACCTATAAGTATATTTTCACTATCATTTTGGTGTGTGAAAACACTGACAATAAATGTTGTCAAAGTTTAAGTTGTGGTTGCAGAATTGTGGTTTCGATGCTTCAATGTTTATTTATTCATTACATGTTTAATGAAATTATCTTGATGGTTAATTTAATCATTATTTTTGTACATCAAATTTTCTTCATTCATGTGCGGTGAAGCCTCATACATAGACTCATAACCAAAAAAATAAAAAACTTAGAACTTTGAATGTAAACTTCCAACATTATCTAGTTCATTATTGTCAATTTCACTATTATTCATTTCATTATGGTCAATTTAATTATTATTCAATTAATTATGGTTAATTTCATCATTTTTTAATTCATTATTTTTAATTGACTCATTATCTATGACATTTGGCTCACCAAGATTAGGGTTTGTACCTTGTCTACCACAAAGTTTTTGCTTTTGTATCTTGTGTTTCTCCCTCAAATATTATAATTCCTTTGGTTTTTATTCTTCAATATCTTCCTCTTCCTCAAACATGATCCATCACCCATCAAGGACAATTGACATCTTTTCAAATGTGGGGTCAAGTACATAGGTAACTTAAGTCTGATAGAAGTACACAAAGAATGTTTGTGGGGATAGAATTCTCGATTTGGGTTAAAAAAAGATGTTGAAAACTAAGCTTAGTCTTTAATAACAATAACATGATTATATTATTACATAATTTTATCGCATTATTTATTATACTAGGTTAAAATTCAAAATACATATTGAGAAGTGTATATTAATGTAGTCATATAAAATGTCCAAACTGGTAGTTTGAGTGTGGGTTAGGACACCCCATCCATAGGTCCTTTTTTCATGCTATTGCAACCCTTATAGGCATTTTTTTTGTTTATACCAGTCATCTAAAATATTCTAAACAACCATTCCACCTCAAGCAAATCATATTTACCATGTCAATCTAATTCCCTTAGAGCCCAAGCCTGTAGGATAGGAGTACCCCATTTGGACTTTAGCACCCCATAAAGAAGTGTCTCATTTTTGGTGGTCCTATCCATTTGCACTTTCAACCCCAAATGTCATTTTAATTTGGTCCTTATCCTTAATTAAGTTGGCCTAGCATGAATACATCTAACCCATGACCAATTGTTCCCTATAAAAGCCCACTCAAAGCTCATTTAAAAAAGAGGTGACCAAACTTACAAAACAAGCAAGAATACAAACAAAGCACTAAGGAAAACTTCCCTATTATTTTCATACATTCACGCAACACAACTGCAAATCTCCTCAAAACCTCATATAATTCCCTAACCACCTCAAACATTATAATTTTATATTTACATCCAAATCACACTATTACACAAACAACACTAGGTGGGATAATTACATATGGCTTGATCCCTCTTCAGAGTATTGTTATGTAGACAACGTTCCCACACAAGGGGTGTGGATTGCATGTTTATTACATATTTCACACTAACCCCTCTCTTTCTCAAGTGATTCAAATGTTGTTTTATTAAGAATGATGGAAGTTTAGGGTTTGAAGAAAAAATTATATCCACAATGAGTTCCATTAATGACCAGCACTCAATTTTTCATAGGCACGCTTACATAGGCATAGTGAAACTACTTAGAAAGTTTTATGTCTCTATGATCAGTTTGGACAATAGCAGTAGGAACAGACAACAACGTTGAACACCAAAGCATCCACTTTTTTGTGCTCCTATCTTTTTTCCTAATGAAAGATACATTTAGATTTTTGACACCTTCCTAGTCCTACATAACCATTTTTAACCTCTATATTAACCATCTCAGTCTATTTTATAGATATGTTATATTTCTTCTTATTTATTGATATTTTTAGAAACGTGAAAAAGACAAATAGTTTCACAAATCAAGACTATATTTATTGCTATATTCTATACTAATTTATTAATCCAGACCCTTAACTAAAATAGGAATAAAACTCTATTATTCCTACATAAGTTAAATCATTTGGTGAACCTGACTTACTTCGCTTGTGCACAAAAACCCTAGGGAAAATTCCTTACTACTTTTTATCAATATATTTCTAATTTTTTCTAATTAAATCAAATTTCACATAAAGTCAAATATGGATCTCACTTATTTCAAAACATTTATTGTAAATAATGAGTCCATACTTGGTCCTATCATGTATATGAATGATGAAGTTTACTATATGTTAATGAAAATCTTCATTCTTTCCCTTTCATGCTTACTTTTTATAATATGAGATGATATTAATAAATTTATTGTTAAACATGTTAAGATCCCTTTCCTTCAAATCAATGTTTAATTTACATTAATATAAGGTTTCATTATTTCTCTTACATACACACACACACTCTCTCTCATGCATAATAATTTTCATCTCTATCTTGATAAAAATGTTAGAAATGTCATGTTACAAGTCAATTTTTTTTATGTATTAGTGCAAAGTTCCATGCTCTCTATCCGTTGTTTCTTATCTCTCATGTGGAATGTTCTTTATAATCATATTTATATACAACTTATAACTCCAATTACATGAATTTTATCCCCCATACATGGTTTTTACCTAGATGTATCTAACTCTTTGGCTACTTTTGAGGATCTCCCTACCATTACTAGACACAAGAAAACACTAGTGGTTATATCTATTCCTCCTCCCTTCAAACTTGGTTCACTTAGCTATTATCATGAACCTAATACCATCTCTATGCCTATAGTAGATCATGTGGTACATGTTATCACCAAAGTTTATGAAGATAGACAAGTTGATTACACCCATGGCTATAGATTTGTCACTCAAGTTAGCACCCATTTCGATATAGTTTTAGTTCTCAAGATCCTTCAATGATCAGATGCTTACAAATGTGTGTTGTATGTAGCCCTTCAAAATACTAGAGCTCCCATTTTTATTGAACCAGCTTATGTCACCTCCATGCTCAACACAATGCAATGGACTAAAGAGCATATTTATTTTTAGAATGAAGATTTAACCCTACACCACATCATTAAACAACATCTACCCCTATATATTCAATTAAGAATTAATGATGTAGGGGTAAAAAGAGTGTTAATTGATAATGGTTCAAGACTCAACATTTTCAACATTTATTTTCTTAAATGTCTTAATATAAAAAAATAGATCTAGACCATTCTGACATGAACATAAGAGGTTTTGATAATATTCCATGAAAAGTCATGGGTCAAACAACACTCAATCTTACTTTGGGACCTAAGACATTTCTAACTACTTGCCCAAATATTCCAAATGACCTCAATTATAGTTTATTACTTGGTTGGTCTTGGATTCATAATATGCATGTAGTCCCTTCCACATTCCATGATTGTTTAAAATTTAGTCATAAAGGCTACATCTACATGTGACCAATGGACAACAAACCTTTTAAATACTATCAAGTTACTGAATCTCCATAGAATTACATTCTACACTTTAATCCTTATAATATACCTACACAACCTACTACTCATAGTGTACTTTCAGACTATACCACACATTAGAAGCTTCCAAGTTATGTAATAACACTAGTACTAAATCACCAATTTACCTCTACTTTTGCACTTAAATGTCTTTATAAGATGCGATATCATTACAAAGGTCTTGGAAATAATGAATAAAGAATTGTCAATCCTATTGAGGCATAGGATTGGGATATCAACATACCCTTCTTCATGATAAACCTTCTTCCACTACTTCAAAGCATATAATGTGTTTTCCACCCATTTCACCTATAGACCATATAGTTAATCATGATTTTAGATTATCAGTGGTCTATCTTGATCTCATTGATGATATAGTTTCACTAGATATGTTCACATTAGATGAATTATCTAATGATGAATCCCTCCTATAGTTTAATTGAGCATATGAGGACCTCCCATCTTTCTATCATAAAAATATATTTCCTCATAAAGCAAATGCCCATGCTTCCTTCAAATAAAATTTATATTATCCCCAGGACAAAATAGTAACACACCCTGAATGGATTTCCAAAATAGTCCCCATGGTTAAACTCAATAGATAAATTTAGTGTTGTTTTGATTCTCTAGATTTAAATAAGGCATTCCCAAAAGATGATTTTCCTTAGCCTAATATTGACATGATCATAGATTCCATAGATGGGTATGAAATATTATCATTCATGGATGGATTTGCAAGATACAACCAAATTAAAATCGCTGAAGAAGATAAAGAGAAAACATCTTTTACGATACCTTGGGGTATATTTTGTTACATTATCATTCCTTTTGGATTAAAAAATGCCAAAGTCACATATTAACGTACTATGATGTATATCTTTCATGACTTTATTCACCACATAGTCAACGATTATGTCGATGATTTATTATCTAAATCTAAATAATGACAACATCATGCCATCAATTTATGATATATTTTTCAATGACTTAGGTAATACAATGTTTGATTAAAACCAAATAAATGTGTGTTTAGAATTATATTAGGTAAACTCTTAGGTTTCATTTTTTCTCAATGTGGCACAAAGGTTGATCGTAAGAAATTCAATACAATTATCAACATGCCACATCCTACAAACTTAAAATAAATTCAATCCTTATAAGGTAAGATCCAAGAAATCCATCATTTTTTAGCTCAATTTACTGATAAAACTTAGTCATTCACTTGATTATTAAAGAAAGATACAAGTTTTGTTTGGGACCAATCCTGTCAAGAAAGCTTTGACACAATTAATTAATATCTTCTTAATCCACCTATACCTAATAGGCCTCTCCTACTATATATCTTAGCAAAATATCATACATTAGGAGAAATCTTAGCACAACATGAAGATTAACATACCGAACAAGTAGTTTATTACATCAGTTGCACATTAGTTGATTACAAAAAAATATTATTCTATGATGGAAAAACTATGTCTAAAATTAGTTTTTGCCACACAAAAAATTTGACAGTACATGATCAATAATGAGACTCAAGTTCTCAAAAAATCAGATCCCTTGAAGTTTCTAATGTAAAAACCACATCTCTCTAGTTGCATCACAAAATGGCTCATGTTATTAATAAAATTTAACTTAAAGATAATTCTATAGAAATGAATAAATGGCAAAATCATTGTAGATCATTTGGAAGCTACACCACTCTTAGACACTAATCCAATTAGTGACACATTTAGAGATGATTTTATTACTTATTATACTCATTTCAACACTTGGACCATAATATTTGATGGTTCTCGATGTACATCTGGTGCAAGGGTAGGCATTGTCTTTTTGGTGACCCTTTTAACCACATAGTTCCTATTGCATATCGATTAAACTTTTCCTTCACCAACGACATCATAGAATATGAGGCACTTATCTTAGGTCTCTTTGCGACCTAGTCCCTCCAAATTAGATATATTCAAATCTTTAGTGATTCCAAGATTGTGGTCAACCAAGTTAATGATGTCTATCAGATAAAAGAACATCTCATTCTATATCAAAACATGGTATAATGTTTATTGTCATAGTTTAACTACTTTTCTATCTAAAGTATACCAAGAAAAGACAACTGACATAAAGACACAATGGTAAGTGTCACATCTTTGATTCATACTAACATCAATGATGACCAAGATATTTTAATAATTAAATGATTACAATCACCATCAATATCTAATGTAGATTTGATTACCCTTTTCATCTTAGCGATTACACACAATTCTACAACTCTAGAGTGGTTCTCTAATATCTATAAATTTCTAAATAAATCTATTACATTAGACACTCTCTCAAAAAATGAGAAATGTAAGATACACATACAAGCACTCTATTATGTAATCATTGGTGGAGACATTTTTAAGAAATCCTTTGATGGGAAATTACTTTGATGCTTGACTTCAATAAAAGCCAAAATTACTCTTACACAGATACATGATAGTGAGTGCGGTGGTCACTTTATTGGAAATGCCATATCACATAAATTGCTTCGATAGGGATATTACTAGCCCACCATGAAATATGAATGTTCACAATATGCAAGCTATGAAATAAATGTCAATGACATAGTAGCCTGCAACATGCACCATCATAACAATTACAACTTATTTTCTCTCCATGGCCATTTATGTTATGGGGATTTGATTTAGTAGAAAGATTAACCTTGAGTTTATCAATGAAGATAAGTTCATCATCATAGATATATAATATTTTACCAAGTGGGTGGAATCCATTCCACTACAATCTAACATAGGTAAGGACATTTGTAGCTTCCTCATGACTCATATTATTTCACATTTCAGCTTACCCACAACTATCATTTTTGATAATGGAACATCATTTAAGAACAAAATTGTCAAGAAAATTTTCACAAAATATAAGATTAAATACACATTCTCCACTCCATACTACCCAAAAGGAAATAGTCAAGTAGAGGATACAAATGAAACCATCAACAACATTTTGAGAAAAATAGTGACCAAATTCAGAGATGATTGACACAATCAACTAGTTTATGCATTATGGGCTTATCATACAAGTATTCATACACCCAAAAGAGCCAATCCTTATTCACTCATTCATGGAACATAGGAATTTTTATCATTGGAATTAAAAATACCATCTCTATGTGTCTCCTTTAAAGGTATCCTCATCGACGACCAGTATCATGAAAAACATCTACACTAGCTCAAGCAATTAGACCATACATGCATTCAAGTAGTTGAACATCTCAAAATCTACCAGAAATGTATACAACAAATGATTTAATATCAAATATTTTGAAGTTAATGATCTTGTTTTCAAATAAAATCTTTGTAATATCATTGCCAAAGAAGAAATCAAAGGAAAATTTAAACCAAATTGGCTAGGTCTATGCCTCATTATCAAAAACCTAAGCCCTAAAGTTTATCATCTAGCCTCACTTGAAGGAATAAACTCAAAAACCCAATGAATATTATGTATTTATGTAGATTCCATGCATAGTATTTCATTAGACACATATTATTATACATAGTTTCTTTCTAGTTGTACATAATTTCTTAGCTTGCTTGTACATAGTTTTTTTTCACTTTCTTGTAAATAGTTTCCTTATGATTACTTGTACATAAATTATTAAAAAATAAAAAAAATAGTACAATATTTAAAAATACAAAAAGTAATACAATATTTCAAAATACCAAAAACAATATGACATGTCAAAATATAAAAACATTCAAATAACTCAAAACACCAAAAACTTTTCAATTATATGCATTATCCATGCTCTACATTTTTACTACCATGCTAGACTTAAATTTTAATACTCTATGATATTGTTTGTTAATTTATCTACATTACCATGCTTCCCTTGATATTCTTTGAGTGTGTTCAGTGACAGCTAGATCCTTGATTTCTTCAATCTACCCATTTAGGGGGCATTGTACATTTACATTTGAGACATACATTGACATATCTACCCACCAGGGGCATCTTCTACATGACTACACCATCCAGGTTATGTCATTACTACACCACACACTCTAATTATAATGTTGATGTACATTACTTACTAACTTACATAGATTATTATATTGACACTCACTAGTATATAGCACTTATGTATTTCTTAGCATCTACCTAGTCTTATAATACATGTTTTACATACTTTCAATTCTTACTTTGATAAGTTAGATGCGATAGTATTTCCAACATTTACATGCCTTCATTTCTTGATTTGAGTAGCTAGATGTGATTTTATTTCTTAGTTCCTATTTTGTTACTTGTGTGTGCCTTAGGACATTTACCAAAGTCCTTTTCTTGTACTCTTATATGTGCTTGTGGTCCTCACACCAATATTGGTTGTATGCAATTGTATGTGTATGTGGGTATTTAAACATGCCTTGTATGCTTTATTTTCTTAGTTTGAGTTACATTTACCCATGTCCCTTGTTTGCTTAGCCACTTGGCCTATTTTATATGCTTCTTTATTTTTTCCTTGCATGCTTGATTACTTTTCAATTGTTTGTAATGCCATGATACAAACCATGCATTATCTTTCCTTCTTGGATGCCATGATGGACATCATGTTCCATACCTCCTTGAAAACTAACTATATTTCTAATTTTAGTTCAGTATACTACACCTGCTATTACATTGCTATGTCTATCTAGGCATATCCCTATTGATCTAACAATCTCCAACAAAAACTATGCTATGTCCTAAGACATCTTTTTGATCATCATTGCTATATCATGTATTTCAAAACATAACACACTTGTATGGATCTTTATTATGAGGGCAGTCATTACAAGGTTCTCATTCCTACCCTTAGAAGAGAGGGCAACAAATAGGGGTTTTGTGATAGAGATCAGAGCCCTCTATCGGTCAAAATCAATTTTCAAAACACTCAGAAGAACAATAAAAATTAAAAACATGCAAAATAGACCAAAAAAATAGGGACAAACATAGAATAGTCATACAAAATAGTAAAGGGGAAAAGTACCCCATTTGGACTATAACACCCTCCAACAAAGTGTCCAGTTTTTGGTGATCCTCTCTAAATAGCTAAAAACCTAGAATTTTTAGAAACAAATAAAAGGTAAGGTCAATTACAGTTTTGTCAGATACAATCCAATTTAGATTAGATAGTTTTATTACAATTTTACTCAGATTATCTAGATATAGGGGCCATAATACCTGGCATGATGGCTCTTGCTTCCAGTTTTAGATTGGGTTGTTTGTTCAACTTCTAGATCAGAATCTATGTTAGAGACACCAATGATTGGGGGTAATGTGTGTGGCACATTTGACTTATTTTATTTCTATTTGATTGTATTACCCATGTATTCTTAGTATTTGTGTGCCTTATTCCATCTATAGGTTGTTGGCATCATTTTGAAATGGCTTTCATATAAGCTTAGTTCTTAGTTTCTGAGTGGCTTTCATACAAACCTAATCTCCACCTTTTAGAGTGCCAAGTTTGACTTATTTCTTAGTACACATTCAACTATCCACACCACATTGTCAGATTATAGAGCATTTATGGGCTTCATGATCCATTTCATATGACACACATTCATATGGGTATTAATTCATAGTTCACACTTAGTGGGAAATAATAGAGCCAAAGGACTAGCTAGCCTTTGTATTCTCAAGCCACCTATATAGAGGCATTAGACACATAATCCAAACACTGATCAACACATGCATGATCACATAGCTTCACTACATAGTGAGTGATGATGGAGCCAAATATTTAGCCTTTATATTCTTGAGTTACCCTTGGGGAATTGAGCACTTAGCTGTTTTTGTGATATTACTCTTGGTATAACACATGCTCAACATCACTTAGCAAAACTCAATATCATAATAGGTTTTGTATTGGTTCTCATACCTAATGAGGTGTATTCATTCCTTTCTCTTCTTTTATCTTTTACCCAACCTTTGTATGTTCTTATTTTATACATAATGTGTCTAGTAAGAACTAATCTACTCATTGTCTTCTCTTATATATGTACACTTCATGTTGTGCTCTCTCTATGCACACTCAACATCACACATCTTCATGCATTTCACCCTTATAGGTAATTTTAGGTATGCTTTCTATTTTTCCTTTATCCTAGTATTTCTCTTTTTTGCATCACTAGAATAAAGGGGGAGAAATGTAGTCATATAAAATGTCCAAATTTGTAGTTTGAGTGTGGCTTGTGACACCCCATCTATAGGTATTTTTAAAATTCTCTTAAAACCCTTATAAACACCTTTTTGCTCATTTCCAGTCATTTAAAACCTTCTAAATGATCATTCCACATTAGCCAGATAATATTTCCCATGTCAATCTTGTTCACATAGGTCCCAAATTTGTGGGATAAGAGCACCCCATTTGGACTATAATACCCCATTTGGACTATAACACCCCATAAATAAGTGTCCCATTTTTGACAGTCCTGTCCATTTTCACTTTGAGCCCCAACTATCATTTTCATCTAGTATTTATCCTTAATTAGGTTGGCTTAGTATGAATACATCTGACCTATGACCAATTGTTACTTATAAAACCCCACTCAAAGCTCATTTACAAAGGAGGTGACCAAACTTACAAAGAAATCAAGAATACAAAAAAATAACTAAGGTAAACTTTAGTATTCTTTGTATACAATCATGCAACATAGCTAAAAACCTAAACAAATCCTCATACTAGTCCCTAGCTACCTCAAACATTATCAATTTGGCATTTGCATTTGCATCACACTATTGCATAAAGCACACTAGGTGGGAGAACTACATATGACTTGATCCCTCTTTAGAGTATTGATATGTAGGTAGCGTGCCCACACAAGGGGTGTGGATTTCACATTTAATACATCTTTCACACTAATCCCCCTCTTTCTCTAGTGACTCTAATGTTATTTTATCAATCATGATGGAGGGTTAGGGTTTGAAGATAAAATTAGCTCCATAATGAGTTCTATTTTTCATAGGCATGATCACATAGGCACAACCTAACTACCTAAAAAATTTTAGATCTCTTTGATTAGTTTAGACAATAGCAATAGGAATGGACAACAACCAAACACCAAAGCATCCAATTTATGGTGCTCCTATCCTTTCAGCCAATGAAATCCATATTTAGGTTTATGACACCTTCCTAGTCCTACACAACCATTTTTAACCTTTGTATCATCCATTTCAATCTATTTTTTAGCTAAGTTATATTTCTTCTTATTTATTTCTATTTTTATAAAGGTGAAAAAGACAAATAGTTTCATAAACTAGAACTGTGCTTATTACTATATTATGTACTAATTTATTAATCCAGGTCCTTAACTAAAATAAGAATAAAACTCCTTTATTCCCAAATACATTAAATCAATTGAGAGTAATGTGATCATGTTATTCTTAATACTTGATTGGGGTTAGAAACTGACATTAAGAATCGAGTGTTGTATATATTAAGAATAACATGATCACATTATTAAATAACATGATAGCATTATCTTTAATATAGATTAGGGATTATGGATTAGGGATTAAGACACTAGTGCATAAGGTTTATGGAATAGGTATTAGATATTAGGGATTACAATTTATGTTTTAGGGATTATAATTTATGTTATAGGGCTTAGGGATTAAGGATTAGGGCATGTAGAATTTAGGTTTAATGGTGTATATAAGGTCTAATCACTCTATGCCATACATGAACCTATGTTTTACTACAAAGAATGTTAATTGAGACTAAATCAATTGGTAAATATGGAAAGTTTTTGGTTTACAATTTAGGATTTAGTGTTTAGGGCTTAGGTTTATGGTAAATAAGGTCAATCACAAAGATAATTATTAGTGTATATTATGTTAATTTGGGATAAAATGTTTGGTTCAAGGTTTAAAGAGTTTATATTTATGGTTTATGGTTTAAGGATTAGGAACATTAAGCATTAGGGATTGCAGTATATGTTTTAGGGTATATAAAGTATAATCATGATGGTAATTAGGGTAAATTAGAGCTGATCAACCCCCAAATCATATTTTATATTCAAGAAAATAGGTTGAAAGGGCTCAAAATAGACCCAATTTACTTCTAATGCATATCTATATTAGTACTCCAAATGCTATGTTTTGGCCATGGCTTTAAAAAATGCAATTCATGACATCTCATGATAAAATTAGTTATATCAAAAGGCATGTGTGTTTATGAAATTTAGTGGGTATTAGGTTATAGGGATTATAATTTCTATTTTAGGGATTAGGGATTAAGGCACAGGGTTTATGTTTAAGGACCTATATATAATGTCTAATCACTTTATACCATGTGAACCTAATTCTTACTGCAAAGGATGTTAATTGCGAATAAATTGATTGGTAAATAGGGAAATCTTATGGTTTAAAATTTATGGTATAGTCTTTAGGGTTTATGGATTAGGTCTTAAGTTTTAATTTATCTATGATTTAGGGTACACAAGGTTAATCGTAAAGATAATTGATGATAATTTGAATCACTTGGACCCATTTGTGACTATAGAGTGTGTTTTAGGGTTGTTACTATACCCCATGTCATCATGAAAATTGAGTGAATTAGTCAAATGGGGCAGTTAGTCATGTGATTTAGGCCAAACTAAGTCCTATGAACTTATTTCTTAGTCTAAATGATGTTAATTTTGGCTAAAAAGATGGTTCAAGGTTTAATGATTTTATATTTATGTTTTAGATTTTAGGCTTTAGGAACTTTAAGGATTATGGATTAGGGTATATAAGGTATAATCATGAAGTGAATTATGGAAAATTTGAGCTCCTTGAACCTATATCTATGAGTAAAGAATGTGATTTTGAGCTCAATTAGCCCTCACGTCATCATAAATTGATCCAATTAAGTCAATTGTGGTTTAATGATTAATGTAATTTTGACGAAGTTCATATTTGTGAACCTACTTCTTAGTATATATATAAAGGATATTAATTAGGGCTAAATTTATTAGTGTAGGGTTTAGAGTATATAATATAAAGGGTTTGGGGTTTATGGGTTATGGATTAGGGTTTAATGTAAATGGTACAAGGTTTAGGGTTAAAGTTAAATGGCACAGGGTTTTAAGATTAAGATATCAGATATACCATCCAATAATAAACGTAATTAAAGAACATTTGATCTACTTATTCAACCACTTATGACAATTACCTTTGAGTTTGTATTTATAATAAAAGTAAGGTCAATTATGCCATGTACATTTTATATACATTTTATACAATTAATTGAGTCAAAAATTTAGTTTAGGGGCTCAATTTTTCCTAGATCATGCCCCTAAATACATAAATTTTCTAATTAGATCAATTCATGATAGAATCAATCTTTTGATTTTGCCCCAAATCATATCTTACTCTTGAAGGGGTTCAAATTGGCCTCAAATGCCTCCTTGATTAAAATAATCAAATCTTTGGTTAATTATATATGTCATAAAATTAGGGTTAAGTTCACTTTAAATCACATCATATACAATTTAAAATAGGTTCATGTGGCTCATTTTGACCCTAGTTACCTCCACATTTTAACTAATCAACATTTTCATTCATTAGCTGATGATTTCAAGTTTATTGAGCTTAAAACCACATTCTATACATGTAGAAATTGCATATACATAAATAATTGTTTCTTTACTTCAATCAATCTAATGAAATTAGAGCTAATCAACCCCCAAATAACATTTTATAGTCATGCAATTAGGTTGAAGGGGCTCTAAATATCCCCAGTTTACTTTAGATGCAAAATTAGATTGGAACTCCAAAGGCTAAGTTTTGGCCATAGGTTTTAAAAGTGCATTTTATGACATCTTCTGATAAAATCAATTATATCATAAGACATGTATGTTTGTGGCATGTAATGGACATTATGGCATAGGGCTTACAATTTAGGTTTTAGGGATTAGGGATTAAGCCATATAGTTTAGGTTTAAGGACCTATATATAATATCTAATCATTATATGCCATGCTCAAACCTAATTATTACTACAAAGGATGTTAATTGAGTCTAAATCAATTATTAAATAGGGATAGTTTATGGTTTAAAATTTAGGGTATAGTTTTTAGGGTTTATGGTTTACAATTTAGGGTATAGTTTTTATGGTTTATGGTTTAGGGCTTAGGTTTTAATCTAGATATAGTTTAGGGTACATGAGGTTAGTCGTAAAGATAATTTAGGAAAATTTGAATCAATTAGATGCATTTGTGACTATTGAATGTTTTTTTAGGTTCTCATTGTACCCCATGTCATCATGTAGATTGAGTGAATTACTCAAATGGGGAAATAAATCATGTGATTTAGGCCAAACTGATCCCTATAAACTTAATTCTTAGTCTAAATGATGTTAATTTGGGCTAAAATAATTGGTTCAAGGTTTAAAGAGTTTATATTTATGGTTTAGAGTTTAGGGATTAGGGCTTAGGGTATATAAGGTACAATCATGATGGTGATTGGGTCAAATTTGAGTTCCTTTAACCTAGATCTGTGAGTCTTGATAGTTATTTTGGGATCAATTATCCCCCACATCATCACAGATTGAACCTATAATGTCAGTTATGGCAATAAGTGATGCAAGTTTGACCAAGTTCATCCCTATGAACTTTAGTATTACTATATATAAAGGATGCTAATTGATTTATTAGTTAAGGGTCTACAATTTAAAGGGTTTGGGGTTTAGGGATTATGGATTAGGGTTTAAGGTAAATGGTATAGGGTTTAGGGTTTAAGTTAAATGGTATAGGGTTTAGGGTTTAAGATATCAAATATAGGGTCCAATCACTAAGGTCACTGAATAAAATTTGAGCTTCTTGTTCACCTATTTATGATAATTACCTGAACATGTTTGCATTTCTAATAATATTAGGGTCAATTAAGCCATAGATGTTTCATACATGTTATAAAATTGATTAATAAATAAATTTGGTTTAGGGGATCAATTTTTCCCAAATCATACCCCTAATTACACAATTTGACTAGTTGGATCAATTCATGATAGAATCAAACTTTTAATGTTGCCTCAAATCATATCTTCCTCTTTTAGGGGTTCAAATTAGCCTCAAATGACTCTTGGATTAAATGAATCATGTATTTGGTTAATTATATATGACATGACATTAGGGTTAAATTCCATTCAAATCACATTGAATATTGAATTTAAAATATGTTCACATGACTCATTTTGACCCTAATTACCTCCATAATTAAACTAATTGACATTTTCATTCATTAGTTGATGAATTCAAGTTTATTGAGCTCAAAAACACATTATATACATGTATAAATTGCATATAAATAAATTATGTTTATTTGCTTCACTTGAGGTAATGAAATTAGAGATGATCAACTCCAAAATCACATTTTATACTCATGCAATTAGGCTGAATTGGCTTGAAATAACCCTAATTTACATCAAATGCATAGCTAGATTTGTACTCCAAAGGGTAAATTTTGGAAATTAGTTTTAAAAATGCATTTTATGACATGTCATGATAATATCAGTTATATCATAAAGCATGTATGTTTGTGGCATGTATGTTTACATCATGTATGTTTATGACATCTCTAGACTTGATAAAAGATAACTTCTTATATGCAAAATAGGTTTTTAATGTATTTATATACTTTAGTCATATAAAATGTGAAATTGGATGACTTAAACATGGCTAATGACACCCAATCCAAAGGTCTTCCTACTTGGTTACACAACCCTTCTAGGTTATTATTTCATTGATTCCCAATCATCCAAAACCTTCTAGACTTAACCCTTATAGACCTAGGTAGCTCTTTTAGGCCTAGATCCATCCCCCCATGTCTCATTCCCTTTGGACAATAGTGTCCAACTTGGATAGGAGAACTGAAACCTAGGGTGTCTTAATTTTGGCACTATTGTCCAAGTGTAAAATTGGTCCTAATGATTAGATTATTTCATATCCTTATCATTTTTCTTATCAACCTAACATGAATTCATTTAACCCATGATCATTAATTTCCTTATAAAAGGCCATTCAAAGTCCATTTAGAAGGGTTGACACTCATTTATAGTAAATAATCAATAATATAAGCAAGTGCACTCAATAACTCTTCCCTATTGTCTACAAGATCATCTAAAGCTTATTTAAACCTTTACGTTAGTCCCTAGACATCCAAAGTACATCTATTTTCCCAAATAGTTTCATTTATCACACATAATTTCACCAAGTACTTCAATAGGAGAAATACATTAGCTTGATCCCTCCTTGGAGTATTGGTATGTAGGAAACATGCCCACACATGGGATGTGAAGTGCATCCAATGTATCCTTTACACAATAACCCCTTTTTTATATTTTCTAAGTTTCCATTCAAGTTCAAACATAAAGAGATCTTAGGAATTTGAATATTAAAAATAGACACGCAATGAGCTCCTTAAGCTTCTAAGCTTTGATATTTCAGTGATATGGTAACATAGCCCTATCAAATAGAACCCAAAAAGATCAGACCACCCGAACAATAGCATAGAAAAAACACTAAAACACTAGATAATAGGGTGTCCCACTTTTGATGCTCCTATCCAATCTAAAAATGAACCTCATGATCTAGTTTCTGATAGTTTCCTAATCTTGCTCCTCTAGTATAAGACCCTATCTTAGTTTGGATCATTTAGAATAAGCTAAGTTAAATTTCTCTTATTTATTACTATATTTAGAAAAGGTAAAAATACAAATATATTTACACAAATCAATAGCTTAATTATTGCATATTATTTACTGATTTACTTTGCTCAGAATTACTTATTTAACTAGGAATAAAACCCCATTATTCTAAAAATAGTAAAACATTTGGTGAACCCGACTTACTTCAAATTTTAAACAAAAACCCTAGAAACCCTAGGGATAATTATTTATAATTTTTGCCATAATTTCTTGACTTTTTCTATATTTAAAAATCATAAACTGAAAAATTAATTGTAAAATTATAATATATTTTGTTAAAACACTAGTTTGCACATACTAGGTTCTTTTTGCATACAAACACATTCCAAACACTAGGAAAAATATATTGCTAATTTTCAGAATATTTTTTAATTTTTCCTAATTTTTTCAAGTAAAATTCTACAAATTTTATATAAATTCATATCAAATTTTTATAATTATCATACTAATTTTAAAACAAAAAAAAACATTCAAACACCCTAGTTACATTAACTAGCTCCCAATTATTTTTTCAATAAATTTCTAGCATTTTCTAAATTTTTAGTTGTGTATCAAACTTAGAAAATCAATTTAAAATTTAAAAATTCATATTATTTTGCATAAATATTTAAAAAAATTACCTAGTTGCATATACTAGTTCCTACTTTGCTTCTTGAGGTATCACCTTACATCCATAGCCAAATTACAAAAATGATGCTCATTTATTTACAAACTTCTCTTACATTTCGTACAAATAATATAGAAACCAGAATAAGTCCTATCATGTACATGAATGATGAAGTCTATCATATGTTAGTATAAAGGTTAATTCTTTGCATTTCATGTTTAATTTTCATAATAAGGGATGATATTACAACATTTATTTCTAAAATTACACAAAATTTCAATATGCCTTTTGCATACTCTCTATCTCTCATATGGAACAATTTTCAATTTTATCATGCTAAACATGTTAGCAATATTGTGTTACAAGTCAAAGCTCTTTATAAATTTATGGACAAAATCATGTTCTCTTTCCTTTACTGTCTATTTTTCATATGTAAAAATATCCAAATTCATTATACTAGACACATTACAACTATCATAATACATGTCAAAGACATTTATGCATTCTTACACAAATCCATGCTCTCAACCCTTTGCTTTATATCTTTCATATGGAATTTTTTTCAAGCTTATCATGCTAAACAAATTCAAAATGTTATGTCACATGTCAAAACTCTTTATGCATACATGCACAATTTCATGCTTTCTAACCTTTGCTCTCTATCTCTCATAGGGAAAAATATACAATTTTATCATGCTAAACATATTAGAAATGTCATAGCACGTCATAATGTTTTATGCATAAATGCACAAATTGATGTTTTCTATCCCATTTTTGTTATCTTTCATGTTGAATGTTCTCTATAATCATATTTCTATACAATTTATAACTCTACTTACATGCATTTTACCCTACATGCATCATTTCTACCTATATGTATATGCCTCTTTGGCTACTCTTGTTTCAATGTCATATTTCATGTAGAGGAAACAAATCATTTCTCCTCTCACTTAAGAGGGTGATAACTACTTTTCCTCTAACCAGGTCCATGATATCACCCCTCCAAAAGGTGAGGTAGCCTATACTATTTCTCCTAATGCATACATTCCACCTATAGTTTCTTTAAACCCTCTTCAACATATGTGCTTATATGTTCAATCATAAGCAACTAAGGTTTACACTTGTGAGACTGTAAGGAATCAAATAATTAGCATGAGTAAGCTATTTTTAGATTTACAAACATAGAATCAATTATTACATGAAAATATCACAACATTGGAAAATTATATTAGAATACAAAATCTTCAAAGGTACCCTAGTGCCAATTATGTATATGCACATTCACCTAGTCAATTGGTTGCAAGCAATGTTACATATCAAAACCAAAAATCACAACCTATAATAGGAACTATAGAGAATAGTACTAGGGCACCATTACACATTGATCCAGAGAGGGATAACCCATTTGTCATTTTATCAACAATAATAGATAGGAGATTAATTAAATTACCTTCTATTCACCGATGAGATCCACATTGCTTACATAGACAACCACATCGACCTTTTTACAACTATCATCATATTCATGGACATAGAGGCAATGAATATTTTGGACTTAGAGATTGCATTAATAGATGTATTGATAATGCCATCATATCAATCCCATATGGGGCATCAAGATCTCCTCCATTATGGAACCATAGACCTCCTTCCTCCACGATCGAGTCCTCCTAGGAAATTCCTTCACAAGAATCATCAGTTACTCATCATGAGAGTAATGTAGTTTATTAGATAGAGCATCATAGGAGATCTATCCTACCTACTTAGTGAGTTTAGAAACTAGTACAATGAGCTTAACCTATATACAATAGTATAGGCCATGGTATATATAGTATATTTCCATACACATACACATCACAGAGCACTACTTCAATGAAATATTTAGTATGACCAAGTTTTCCAATACCTATTTCAAGTATCAACCCACTACTATTGGTATTAAATGAGCCACCATCATATTTTTTAGCTCCATCTCGATCTATTGCTTAGTCATTCACATATTAGAGTACCACTTAAGATAAATATTCAATACGAGTAAGTTTTCAAAGACCTATTTCATGCAATAACCCACTATCATTAGTTTTAAATGAGCCACCATGATACAAGACACCATGATAGGGAGTCTCTCATGAGACTCATTAGTTAGTAGTATTTCTTCCCAATTTCTCCTATACATAGCTTGTATCAAAACACAAAAACATTCAAATATTTCTAAATACCAAAAACATTTTTATTCTATGCATCATCCATGCTTTTCATTACTACTATCTTGCTAAGAATTACATTTTTTATTTAATGCTATTGTATGTCAAGTTTTCTACATTACTGTGCTTCACTTGATCTCTTTTGAGTGTGTGCAGTGACATCTAGATACTTGATTGCTTCACTCTACCCATTGAGGGGGCATTCCTACTTCTACATTCAAGACATACATTGATATATGAATACACCATCTAGGTTATGTCATTCCTACATCACACACTTTGATTTATCATGCTAATGTACATTTCTTCCTAAGATTAAAAATATTACTATATCAACATTTCACTAGTATCTAACACTTGTGTATTTATTATCATTTACCTAGTCTTGTACTACACATGTTTTTCATATTTCACATTTACTTTGATTAGTTAGATGTGATTCTACCTTTCCATTTATTACATGCTTTCTCCTCTTGCTTATCATAACTTGTGTGATTGTATTTCCAATTCCTACTTATCCTCTATTTGTGCCTTAGTAAATTTGTCAATGTCCTTTACTTCTATTCATGTGTGTGCATTAGGACATTTGCCAATGTCCTTTATTGTACTCTTCCATGTGCTTATGTCCCCTGTACTAACTTTGCTTGTTCCACTTGTATGTGTATGTGGCATTTGAACATGCCTTCTATGCTTTCTTTCTAGTTTGAGTGACATATGCCCATGTCCCTTGTTTGCATGGACCCTTGGCCATCCCTGTATGCTTCTTTCTTCTTGCTTATTTTATTGATTGGTTGTTTGATTCTCAATTTTTTCAATGCCATGATCCACATCATTCATTTCCTTTGTTTTCTTGGATGCTATGATGGACATCATGCTCCATCCCTCCAATTAATAACTAAAAACTAAGATCTAAACATTTCTAGTTCAATTTTAGTACTTTGCACATGATTTTACATTGTTATATCTATATAGGCATACCCATATTGATATAAAAATATATCAATACAAACATTTCAATATCTATAAATATCTTTTCAAATATCACTACTATATCATACATCTATATAGCTTAACACACTTTCAGGACTCTTTCTTCTGAGGGTAGTCATTCCAAGTTCATCATTCCTACCCAAAAAAGTGGGGGAAACAAATAGGGGTTTTATCATAGATATAAAAGCTCCTAATAGTTGAAAAAACAACATGTAGATCACCCAGTTCAGAATCTAGAGGTCAAACTAGTTAGAACATAGCAAAAAAATAGTGACAGTTCTAGATTAGCAACCAATTTTAGCACAAGACAACACTGCCAAAAATAGACAGTGGAACCAAACACAAGTGTGTCCTCATTTTTTCACTCCTATATAGGTTTAAAAACACTTAGGTTTTCTATAAAGAGTCAAAAAGTTTAGTTTAGATACAATTTTTACACACCTAGATCATTTAGAATTAGCAGTTCAGTATAATTTTCTTAGATAATCCAGATATAGGGGGTTATCATGCATGATATGATGGTTCCCACTTTTAATTTCAAATTATCCAATTGACATAACTTTTAGATTAGAATCCATATTCTAGACACTAGTGATTTGGGGCAATGTGCATGACACATTGGTCTTCTTTTATTTTTGAGTTCAATTTATTATTTAAGCATTCTCAAGAGTTACATGCCTTAATCTATTTATAGATGGTTGGCATCACTTTCAAGTTTAAATTTCATACAAGTTTAACTTCTTGAGTACTCAATTTTTTGAGTTAGATTTCATGTAAGCCTAGTACATCATTTTTAGTGTGGCTTTCATACAAGCCTCACCTCCATCATTTAAAATGGCCAAGAGTGGCCTAGTTTCTAGCATACATTCAAATTATCCTTGCCACATTTTCAATATTTATAAAACATCCATGGGATCCATGAGCCATCTTATATGACATCTATTATATATCATTATCACTTCATTTCTTCACTTACGGGGCAAAGATGGAGCCAAAGGGTGAGCCTTTATATTCTTGAGCCACCTATTCAGAGGGATTGGACACAAAGTCTAGACATCCATTAGCACACACATGATTCATTGACTTCACTTAATTGGAGATGATGGAGCCAAAGGACCAGCCTTTGCATTATTGAGCCACTTTCTAGGTAATTGACCACTCATATCCATTCATGATATTACTCTTGATTCAACACATACCCAACATCATCCAACACAATCGAGCATAATCCAACATCATAATAGGTTTTGTATCAGTTCAGATACCAATTGAGGTGTATTTATTCCTTTCTCTTCCTCTTACTTAGATTTTGTATATTCTTATTTTATATATATCATATCTAATAAGAACTGATCTACTTTTATGTTTTCATTATAGATTCACACTTTACAACGTGCTCTCTCTATGCACATCCAACATCACACAACTTGATGAGCTTCTCCCTTACAAGTAAGTTTAGGTATGCCATTTACTTTCCTTTATCCAAGTATTTTGATTTTATATATCACTAGAATAAAGAGGGTTGGGGGGGGGGTAAATGTAGTCATATAAGATGCAAAATTAGATGACATAAGCATGGCTAATGACACCTAATCCATAGGTCTTCCTACTTGCTTACACAACCCTTCTAGGCTATTTTTTCACTAATGCCAAATCATCCAAAACCTTCTAGACTTAACCCTTATAGATCCAGTATCTCTTTTAGGCCTAGATCCATCCCCCCAAGTCTCATTCCCTCTCAACAATAGTGCCTAACTTGGATAAAAGAATTGAAACCTATGGTGTCCTGATTTTGTTGCTATTATCCAAGTGCAAAATTGGTCCTAATGGTCAGATTATTTTGGATCCTTATCCTTTTTATTGTTAGACTAATGTGAATTCATTTAACCCATGATCATTAATTTCCCTATAAAAGGCCATTCAAAGTCCATTTATAAGGGTTAACACTCATTTACAGGAAATAATCAAGAATATAAGCAAGTACACTCAAGCACTCTTCCCTATTCTCTACATACATTCTTCCACAATCATATCAATCTTATTAAAACATTTAAACTAGTCCCTAGCCATTTGAATTACATATAGTTTTACATCTAATTGCATTTATAATACATAATTGCACCAATCACTTCAATGGGAGAACTACATTAGCTTTATCCCTCCTCAGAGTATTGGTATATAGGTAGCGTACCCACACATGAGATGTGAAGTGAATCTAGTGTATCCTTTACACACTAACCCCTTCTCTATTTTTTTCAATTTTCCATTCAAGTTCAATCACAAAGAGTACCTAGGGCTTTGAAGATTAAAAATATATGCACAATGAGCTCCTCAAGCTTTTAGGCTTTGATATTTCACTAAAAGTGTAACACAAGCCTACAAAATAGAAACTAAAAAGCTTAGTCCACCTAAAAAATAATTCTAAAAAAGGACTACAGTACTAGATAGTAGGGTGTCCCACTTTTGGTGCTCTTAAACAATCTAGAAATGAACCTCAGGATCTAGTTTTTGATAGTTTCCCAATCCTACTCCTCCAGTATTAGACCCTATCTCAGTCTGAATCATTTGAAATAAGATAAGTTAGAATTATCTTATTTATTAGTGTATTTAGAAAGGCAAAAATACAAATATATGTACACAAAGTAGTAGCTTAATTCTTACATATTATTTACTGATTTACTTTGCTAAGAGTTGTTTATCTAACTACGAATAAAACCCCATAATTTTGTAAATAATAAAACATATAGCTTAAAAATAGATCCTTATATAACTTCCTTAATAACTCAAAAAATATTACTAGAGACTAAGAAAATACTATAATGTTTATAAAAAGACAAGTTCCAAATATCACCAATTATCCACAAAAACTAACACAATCTTGTTTAACCAAATTCAACCTCTATTAGGATTGTATACAGTCTTGAAATAAAATATAATGACCCTTGACTTATTTTTTATTGTTTTAAAACACCATTTGAATCTTGTGAATACTTTAACTTCTTTTTCAAATACCAACTTTCAAATAACTAACCCTTAAACATTTATAATATCATTGACTCTCTTTCAAACCTAATACTCTAGGTCCATTAGTACTCAATTAGAGGATCCTTGTAATCCAATTGATTTTTGGAAAAATTAATTTATTTAATCATTTATAAAATTAAATCTAAATCAAATCTACCAAATTATGAGTGATTTAGATTAGTGGATCACCAAAAACCAACTTTTGACTTTTTGACCCTGTCTAGGATGAACTAGGACCACCTGCATTTTAAGGAAGATTAGATTCATGTCAAATAAATAATAAACTAATTCATAGGTTAATACATATCCAATTATCATTAAATGATACCAAATATTGACAAGAACATTGGTCCCAATTAATAATCTTAATGAAACAAACTTTATTTTAAGACTACTAGGCCTAATGGCTCCTTTAGTATGTCAAAATGCAAATTTGGGTTTTTGGGTACTATGACTATATAATTCGATCACGTTATTAATATGATCATGTTATTAAGTAACATGATCACATTACTAATTTAGTTAATAAAATGATCATATTAATACCACTATCATGTTATTAATGTGATCATGTTATTTGATTTTGAATTTAAATCTCACATCTTTTTGGCTTGGGAATGGATTGGATTCCCTAGTCTGAGGTTTGGACCTATCAATCTATAGTCGAGTCTAAGATTTATGATAAAAAATAACAAAATTTAACTTTAAGCACAAAAAAAATACAAATTTCAATGTGAAAATTCAAAAACCTAATACCGTCTTGACGAGCATGCTCTCTTCTTTCCAAAAATATGATTTTTATAATTTTTGGACTAATTTAAGGTTTCAAACTATGTTTATTTCTAACTATACAATTTTTATGCCACTACATGCATCAAACATACATCCCTATACATGTTGATGTAATTTGTTTTTTGTTGATCCAAGTGAAAAATAAATTATATGGTCACAAACTAGGCCTAATTCTAAACACAATCAAGACAAAATCATTTTTCATTTTTTTTGAGGTAGTTAGGCACGTCACATGGATGTCTATCCATTTTTTTATTAGTTTTCAAGATCTATTCACTTGAAAAATTCATTACAAAAAAGTATTCCTTAAAAAAATATTAAAAAGTATAGGTCACCAACTAGAAGATCTTATCTAAATTTTCCTTAAAGTGTTTCAAATAATATTAAATGCTACTCAAAAAATGGTGCACCACATGGCCATCTACCTATTGTATTTTATTTAAAAAAATAAGATTTACTCTTCAAAACTTAGATGTTTGACCTAGTTATACTTATCCATTTTTTAAAAAAAAATAGTGTTTTATAATTTCGACTCAAAATGATACATTTCATGTTCTTTCACCATCTCCAAATTTCGAGCTTAGATATCTCAAATCATCTATAGAAGTTTAGATTTATGAAATTTCAAGAAAAACATGTCTATGGATAAACCACTTTTTGTCCCTCAACTTTGTTCACTTAACCTAGAGTCTAATTGAAGTTAATGAGATAAGCCATAAACAAAATTTATAGTTATTGCTCCAAGTGTCATTTTACTAGTTTTCACCCTTTATGCACTGTTAACCATCCTTTTGGGTTTTGAACTAAGTAGCATACTATCTTACCATCCTCTTAGGTTTTCAATAGGATAACATAACTATGTGGCCACCCTTTATGATTTTTCTATTAGTTTGGCCCCAATCCTAATGTTTAAGGTCATGTTTCCAATCTATAGAAAAATATATGAAACTATAAAATTGAGATGTGCATTACCTACTGAGTAGATGGTGGTGAACTTTAAAGAGATTATGTAAGAGGTTTTTGTGCTTATTCTAATGCTGACCCACTTGATTATTCAACATCTAGTGGTGGAGGTTGTTATTTTTATTTCTTTGGCTGTAACTTTGTATCCAACTTCTTCTATTATAAAATTTGTTGAATTTGATGCGGTGAAATGAACTGAGGCTCATCTACTATTTAGTTAATATCAAGATTGACCTGAGAGAGGTCTTACTTGAGCATATTCTAATTGGTTATCACCTCATACACCGTGATAACTAGTATGCATAGCAGAATCTAAACCAACATCATGTTTTAAACATCATCATCTTCTATGATGGTGATTAGTGCTTTAACATTTGATAACTTGAGTCAAATATCCAATACTAGCTCGTTCAGTCAATCCATAGTCTATTGAGAATGGATGCCCATAAATTTATTGTCCATAGTTTCATCATGCCAAGACTAAAGTTTTAAAATGACATTGTCTAACAAATCTAACAATTATTTGAGTTCACTGCCCATTGCTTGCTCAATGGTTTTTTTGTCATCTATTATAGCTTTAGCTTTATATAATGTTTCAAAATTAGGTCTAGTAGTAGCTAAGGAATTATTGAGACGTTTCCTCTAATTCAACATTCCTTGAGCTATTTGCTTGGATTGTTGTGTAACAATCTCTAAAACCTATTCTTATTCATCAAATAACTAATATATTACCTCTATTTCTAAACGTATAGCCTACTCTTGGGTTCACAAAATTTGTAATAATTACATATTCAACCAGTCATGTATGATTTACTTCAATAGAGTGGTGAGTTAGTTATCTTCAAATGTCACCTAGTCACCTAAGACTTGTGTGGCAAGTGTAGGGTAATTACTATTGATCAATTATCATGCATGTGCAAGTTGGGTGTGCAATTATGAATTGTACCCTCATATCTAAAAACTTCATGTTCTAAGTATGAGGTATTCTATGTAATTGACTCTTGAAACACAATTACACCTTCAATTTTCTTAGATAATGATAGTTGAGCAACATTCAAAGAGGTTTCTACTGTAAAAGTGGCAAAAATCATGGATGTTATATGGGTTGATAATAGATCTAGCGTGAATTGTGCCAAAGAAAGTGCAAACATGGTGCGATGGGTGGATGTTGTGAGAACATCCCACATCCATTGGCTATATGTCTAAGGTTTCAACTCAGCTACTTCTTCTTATGCATCCTTTTATGTTATCTTCTTCTATTATTCTGTACTCTCTACTTCTTTATTGGCTTGGGACTCCTTTTATTTTGTGGCTTTAGCCTTAGCCTTAGCATCTATCTCATCTTGAGATTTAGTTTGAACCTTAGCCTTGGCCTTGGCTTCAGCCTTAGCTTAGATTTATATGTAGCTACTTGATTGTTAGCTTCTTGCTTAGCTTGCTCTTGTTTAGCCTTTTATTTTACTTGAGCCATGGTTATTGCCTCTGTTTTATCTTTCCTTCATTGTGCAACCTAAATTTTTTGTTGTTTTCTCTCTGTTTCTTCTTATTCTTTTTTCTTTGCCTTCACTTCTTTAGCTTGCTTCTTGTGAGCCTTTTATTCCTTGGCTTTATTTTGTGCAACCTCTAAACTTTTGGCTTGCTTTTGTGCAACCTGATTCTTTGTCATACTTCTATGCATCATCTACTTTTTCATCCCACTTTTTTACAACATCTACCTCTTCAACCTTCTTTTGGTGCTTCTCTTTTGTAGCTTGTTATTTTTCTTATTCTTCTTATGTAGCTTCTAGTTGCTTGATTTACATTTCTTATGCATCTACATATTATTTTTCTCTTCCTTTCTCTTTTTTTCTCAACCTTCCTTTACTATTATGAATCCTATGATTACTATGTATCTTCTATTTGTTGTTAGACATATGGTAGATTTGTTTCTTTAAGATATTTCATGACCTCTGGTGCCTCAAGCTTGATAAAATATTGGGTCCTATGAGGAGTTACATTCCATAATCCTACTTTTGTGCACAATTATCTCCTTCTAAGTGTTGGATAGAGGAGTGAGGGTCTTTTTGAGCTTTTTTGCCAACTATCCTTGGGGTTATGGTTGAATTTGTGATGATTTCTATGTTTCCTTCTCTTATGTCAACTCTCTAAAATATACCATTCTTTATTTCATTATTTGATATGCCCTTGTTGAAGGATGAATCATTGTCTTGCATGTCAAGGATAAAGGTGGACTCCCATATATATGTTGATATCTTGAGTGTGTAATAGAATATCCCATAACTAGATCCTTAATGCAAATTTTGGCCACCAATTTATTTTGAGTTGCCTCCTAACCTATAGTGTCAATAATAATAGAAAGGGGATGGTGAGTGATGTAAAACCAAAGGTTATATCTTAACTAGTTGCACACTTGGTAGGTGGACATTTATTTCTGAAAGAATAAATCCTTATCCTCCTCTTGGTCATAGATTTAACTAATGAAGTCTTCCAACATTGTCTTCAATACTTCCTACTCCTCCGCTCCCATTTATAGCATCACACTCACCTTCTATCCTTGTAACATTTGGATTTTCTATTCAATATTTTTCTTGATGTGTCCTCTTCTTAGGAGGTGGATGTGAGGTTTGTCATGAAAGTTCCTTTCTCTTTCATTTGTCTAGATGGGATGGATCTATTGATATTTATGGTGGGACTTATGGTTGTGCTTACTATTGTTATTTTGCTTGTTATGACACTAGTTATTGTCCTTCTAGAGTAATAAATCATAGAAGTGATATTATTCATGTAGCTATATATTTATGTCTCCACACTTCTACTTTTGCATAAAACATTGTAGTGAAAAATCACATTATAGTCACAATTGGAGTTGATAATTCATGCACCTTAATTTGGATGCCATTGTGTAGTTTTGTTACTAATACATTTTGCCCTAGATATTGCATGATATATTGAAATATTATGGTGTGTGACCTAATAAAATATAAATCCTTAATCCACCACGTGTTGAATCTCCCCAAATACTCATAATATTGTCCCATTTTATTCCATTTTATGTTTATAAAGGAGGCAATATGCAAAAAATTTGTAGTGACATTAGCTGGTCCTTTCGATGGTTTACACTATATGAAACACAAAATAAATACCAAAAAATAATAATAAAATGTCTAAGAGGTACCTAAAAGTATATTCTCAATGTTTTTCATTAGTTTTGATGCTATAAACTCAATCAAATTGAATTCTTCACATAGGCATACCATGTGATATGCAAAATTTGATAACCCTTTTTATTGTTTTCTTGGACTAATTTGTGGTTTGCCAAAACCTCTTTGTAATGCATTCAACTAGAATACACACTGATGCATCTTATATGGAATAAATTAGTATTTATCTTCTTTCCTTGGTTATATACTTCTCCCTATTATCAAAACAAATGGATGGAACGATGGATTTTTAGGGAAGAACAATTTTTTTGTGAGTTGAAAGGTTTGTTGCTTGAGCCATGGCCTAGGGCATGATGAAAATTATGATATAATGTTATAAATAAATGGATAATTTATTATAAATACTCAATAAAATGAGAATTACCTCATCTAATTAACTAAAAGTTAGTAGTTTTAATAATCTCTCAACATCAAAACCACGAAGGGGATGTTGGCGTAATAGAGATCCTATTTCTGTACCTTCCTTAATGTCTTGAGAAAAAAGAATAGATTTAGCTATGTAGATGAAATAAAAAGGATATAGGTCATTATATTTTGGTTGACATATACCTAAGACAATACCCATTTCTTCCTTATATGCATATATAAGTCGGATCAATAGTGGATCTCTCTTTAACATTGCTATTATGACCTGAGATAAAAACTTGATTTGATTGTTCTTGTTATAGTTTATACTTAATATGAAAGGATTTATTTTAAAAGAACATAAAATTAACTTGTTATCTGAAGTATGTAATATTTGTGTGTTTTCCATACCCTCTATTATCTATATTTTTGGTACCCAAATGTATCTCATTGACTACTTTAAATGCACTATCTGGTTGTGCACATTTTTCCTCCCTTAATTAATTATTACTTAGTGAAATTTGATTTTAAAGTGCCCCTTTAGTATTTAAAATCATTTATTTACTCCTTATTATTTATTTTATGTGATGTGATATCCTTTTTTTATCCCATTTATTTTATGACACACCTATCAATTGGCCACACAATCTACCTTGGGAAGAATGTAATCTATTCAAGTGATTTATCATTAATGGTCTTGAATGAAATTTATACATAATTTCACTACACTTGTCTTATCATTATCACCTTCTTGAACTTATTTCATGACCTCCAGTAGTTTGTGCTAGTTTTCCTTCCTCAAAGTTTCCTTATGGTATTTGATCTCACGTTGTGACTATAACTGATCCTTGTTTATTATGATGTGTTATGATACAAATATCATACTGTATAAATAATCTAACCCTATGAAAATAAACAAAACATAAAACATCATTAAATAAAAACCCTAATCTACATGGTGCTCATCGACATCCTCTATTTTTAGAAACAAAATTGATAGAGACTAATGATAGTAAGGCTTAAGCCTACAACCATTAACATGTTTAGGTAATATGATTCCCTATAAATATTTTAAAACAATGGTAACCTATTACGAAATGATAGGAATAATGTATGGTACCTTCCATCTAATGTGAAACTTTATTAGGAATTCCTTAAACCTACTATCATACACAAGTATTGCTTGGTCTAGTTAAAATTACTTAGATCACAAGTTGCAATCATGCCATGAATTTTGAATTAGGTTGTGGATTTTTTGAATCCATTGGGAACCTTTTTTTACTTTATTACACTATAACCAAGCCCACTAATCTTTTCCTTAGATAATCTTGGTCTCCTATCCTCATAACCATTTCAATGTGCATACTTGGAATAATGTACTCTATATGCATTACTTATTCAAGGGTATAGATAAGTTGAAAAGGAGTACAACCTATAACAAACTTATCATATGTTATGTATACCAAAATTATTTTAGGAATAAAATCTTCCCAATCATCCCTTTTCACATTACATATATCTATTACCATTTTTCTCAATAATTTTTTTGATGCTTCAGCTTGTCCATTTACTTGAGTGTGATAAGTTGTGCTCTTGTGGTGAAAAATCATAAAATGCTCAGTAAGACTCTTGATGAAGTTATTGATAAAATTCTTTCTTTTATTGATGACCATCTTTATTGGGAATCCAAATCTTGTAATAGTATTTTCATATAAAATTTTGGTAGCATCCTTCACACCATAACTTAGGGTGGCCCAATGGATAGTGTCAAAACTTTTTCAATGCAAATACCATAGACTAAACCTCTCTTTAAGGCATGGTATAATTAATTTTGTTTTTTGATAGCTTATTGCTGGAAAAATATATGGGGTGATCCAACCCACCCTCACCTGGCTATACTAAGCTCCTACTACAATACTTGAAGCATCCACATCCACATGGAATGGATTCATCCATTTATAAAATACTAGAATAGGTGTTGCTATAAACATTTGTTTAAGTTCAATAAATGTTTCTTTGGCATTATAATGTGCCCTCAAATCTTGTATCCTTATGTATTAGTTTTTACATTGACATTAGTATGAATGCATAACCTTTGACAAATTTTATATAATATCCCATATAACCAAGAAAGGTACACACTTTTGTAGAGTTAGTCAGGGGTGGCATCCCCATGATTACAAAAATATTAGCTTTGTCCACTAATATTTCATCATTATACACAACATGGACCAAAATAACACTAAATGGTATGAGAAATAAGCATTTCTTTAAATTTAGAGCAATACCCAGACCTTGACATCATTCAAACATTAGTCACAGTTTTAACATATGTTATTTAAACAAAGAAAAGATAGCCACCCATCCAAATATACCTCTAAGAAATCATGAATGAGTTCTTTGAATGTAGTTTCTATAGCTCTATATAAAATAATTAGCACATATTTCAACCCAAAAGGAATTACCTTGTATGCTAATGATCCCCATTCAACTGTGAAAGTAGTTTTAGCTTGGTCCTCTACTTTGAATGGAATGTGATGGTACCTACTGAAGCCATCTATACATGAGTATACTTAATGAATTATGACATAATTAAGGACTTCATTTATGAATAGTATTGGAAATGATCATTGATGCATACATCATTGAGTGTGTAATAGTCTCCATAGACCTATATCTCTCTAAATTTTTTTGGTTGAATTAATATGGAATCACCTAGTTTATTTTTTACATTGGATAAATGATTCTAGCTTGTTGTAGTTAATATAGTCCACCCTTTAATTTTATTTTCATGTTATAATTTAGACTATATAGGTGTTTCCTAATGGTTTGAGCGTACTCTTTCAACTCTATGTTCATTTCCCCCAATGATGAATCTACACCTTTTATTTTAGAAAAAATTGTCAGGAAAACATCTTGATAGTCTCGTAATAGCTAAAATGCTACTAAAATATAATGTTGTCCCTATTAATATCTTAGCATCGTAAACTTAGTAACTATCTTTATTCTTATGTTTTATTCGATCTTTTACAATGGTTCTTAATACACTTTATTTGATGCATTGGCCAAAGCATCTTGTAGAGTGAACTCTCCTTCCCTTTCTAGAATGTTTATATTATGTAGTTTATCTTCCTCCACTTGTTCCACAATTTGATTTAGTATTGGTTTAGCCTCCCTTTATGTTTAAAATAAGCCATCCAAATCTAAATCTTCATCACTATTTCTATATTTTATCATCTCATATTTTATTTGATCGTAATGCTTATTAAAGGCTTATCCTTATTGACTTGCCTTATAATTGTGATTACTAGATTCAAATCATGTATTGATTCTTGTTATGATGATGAGTCTATTATATCTCCTATATATTCTAATCATCCATGACATAAAAATATTTTAAGTTTATGCAATGCCTTTTTCACCAAAGGGTTATCATCTTCAAACACAAAGGTCTGAATGAAATCTTGTTGCACTTATGCCTAGTGTTTAGTTTTGATTATACATTCTTCATGCATATACCAAGTTGTTGGTATTGGCACTAGGGTCTGGATAAAAATGTGTACCCAATACCTCAACTCCACTCCTTATGCAGATCATATATCTACACATTGATGAATGTGTAGCTTGGTACATTGACCTTCTTGAAATAATGGCCATTTATATTTCTCCATAAGCAATAACTCAAATAGTGCATGTAAAAACTCAGATGCCTCCTCCCAATGTATCTTTGAATCTCGATGGAATACTCACCAAATTATAGCAATACCTTTCATCACATATATCAATTCTTTGACTCTTTGATCCACCTCCTACACATGGTAATCTAACCTCAAAATGAATGGATTAAGATCCTCTATCATAAAGTATTGAGGTAATTAATTTTTAATGATGAACACCATGCATAAAGACTATAGTTCATGATATCCTGTTACATAGTTTAGCATGTGAGTGTCTGAATCACCACTTAAGAAGGATGTTGTATCCTAAGATAAAACACCCTCTAGAGTTAGTTCTATATAATCCATCATTATTACACCTATATTATATATCACATCTAATTTTGACCAAGTGGGAGATCAAGATAATGGAGAGTTACAACATTAAATCTAAATCTATGGCATAAGTGATTTTTTTATAACCAGTTTGTAAGATGATTGCTTTGTGATCTATGATTTCTCCATACGTGGGTTTAAAAAATGATAATCTAGAGCTCTTAATGCATTTTTATTTGTATTTGTGATTACTTTAAACCAACTTGTATCACCATACATATATGGTTATTTTGTATCCTTTATAATTATGTATGGCATTTGTTTTCATTTATTTTAAAGAATAACAAATATCTTGTTACCTTGATGATTTTCTAGTTAGTCATGTGTTAAGAACACAATACACTAAGAGGAGAGTTGAATCAATGTATAATAAACCATTAACTTTCATAAATTAATGCTCACAAAGAAATCATTCACACAAGATATAATAATTAAGAGACACTATATTTATGTGGAAAACCCTCCCTTGGGAAAAACCACAAAATATAGCTACTTGGATCTACCATCAAAATCTAGCTATAAAATAATAATCCTTTGACAAAATTTCATAATCACTAACATACTTGGAGATACCAATCCCCACTACCAAGCACTAAATTAGCAAGAGACACTAATCTCTTTTTTTTGAGGCATTGACCTATGATGAAACAATCTTCCACCTTACTATTATTGCTTCATCAACAAATGATGGAAAATTCAATCTCCTCTTCTTCTTATAAAAAAAAATATGCTTATGCTTGAATGATGGAAATAATTATTGATCATGTATTTTATAATCTTCTATCTATTTTATATAGCCTCCAAATACTCTTCACAAAAGAGGTGTCCCATCAAAGAGGCACCCTTTCATCAAAAGGTGTGTATTTAATTAAATTTTAATTAATTCACTAAGTGAGGCAATTTACCCAACGTAACCATATATCAAGTCGGTCGGCCCAACAATGATAGACATTAATACATGTCTTGATAAGGGTGATTTTATCCTTAAAAAATATTTCTTGAGCACTTATTTAAAACTTGTTTAATGTTAGTCCCTTCATCATGAATCATTGCTTTAAATTAGATATAATTCCATTTCATTAATGACACTTCCCTTAGCAATTCTATTTACTTCCATTAAATTAATTATAATGTCTTTGACATTAATGAAAATATTCCAACAATCTCCTCCTTTGTCATTGATGGTAATCCTATAGCAAAAATAGTACATGAACTCCCCCTTGCTAGAGTTCTCCTTCTTCTCTCCCCCTTTATTTAATTCTCCCCCTTTGACATCAATGACAAAGATACACACAACACAATAATAATGTATATCACCAAAATATCCATGGAGATGAATAATTCAATGATTATCTCCCACTTAATCCATGCTTCTCTTGATGGATTTAATGACTATATGAAGAATGGATTACTCCTAATTTCTGCCTTAGAAACTCAAAAAAAAATAAATTAGGAGGGGCTTAGTGAAGATATTTTCTATCTGTTCCTTTGTGGAAATGTATTGCATATTTACTTTCTGATCTACAACCCATTCTCTCAATAAGTGATACTTGATCAAAATATGTTTTTTTAAAGAGTGTATAATCAAATTCTTTGAATTATTTATTACACTAGTGTTATCATAGAGAATTGAGATTAGATGTTCATATTCTATCTTAAAATATTTCAATGTCTACTTTATCTAAAGGACTTGTGTACAACAAGACACTATTGACATGTATTCTACTTCAACCATAGATAAAGAAATGAAAGGTCACTCTTTGTTGAGCCATGACACTAGATTTTTACTAATAAAGAATGATCCTCCACTTATACTCTTTCTATAATCAATACTTCCTAGCCAATCTACATCTATGTGTGCTATTAGTTTGAAATATTCACCTCATGGAGACCACAATCCATAATCTAAAGTTCTTTTTATATATTTGAATATCCTTTTGACCACTTTCACATGTGATTCTTTTGGGGATGGTTGAAAATGTGCTACCAATCCTAAAACATTCATGATGTATGGCTTTGATGCTATGGTGTATAATTAGATACCAATCATGGATCTATAAAGCATTTGATTTGCTTTACGAGATTCATCATCTTTACTTAACTTGCATCCTGTAACCATGGGTGTGCTAGCAAGTGTGCAAACTTCCATTATTAACTTGTCAACATCTCCTTTATATACTTGGTTTGGGAGATAAATATTCATTTTTTAGATTGATAAATTTTCAAACCAAGGAAAAATGATAACTCACCCAACGTGGACATACCAAAATCCTTTTGTATATCTTTTGTAAACTCTTGGGACATTCGTTCACTATCTCTTACAAAAATGATATATTCCACATAACCACAACAATAAACTCTCATCTTTAGTCTTGATATAAATATTAATATCAACAAATCCTCTTTTAAAACCTTGTTATTGTATATATTTATCAAGCCTTGAATACCAAGATATGGGGGATTACTATAGCCCATATAGTTCCTTCTTCAATTTGTGCACATAGTCCTTGATTTTTGATTTAAAGAAATGTTGGGGTTTTAATATTTAATCAAATTTTCAAGCATTGAAGTGTATCCCCAATGATCTAGTATGATGGACTTTCATGAAAAATTGTGGTCTTGTGCACCCAATTGAAGCGTGCATCAAGAGATCAGTTCCTATGGGTTATGTTATGTAATAACATACTAGTCATATACTTGAGTTGAATCTTATATTTAATTAGAAGTTACATAGAAAAATAAATACACTACTTTGGTCCTTATCTCATTAAGCTCAACAACCATAAATATGAGGATAAATGTCATGGAGTTCAAAGATTGTTACATAAATTCTAAAAGTATAAGTTGTGTAAATCTCATACTTAGTTACAACTATAAGTTACTCAATTCAAACCCACTGTCAAATGCATAACTATCAATTATCTAGAACATTGTCATCAAAACTAATTGTAATATCTGTAATTCAATTATATAAGTTACTAAAATGATATCCAATGTTAGTCACCTTACAATGATCTCATATAAGGGTATTTATACCTATTTTTACCTAAACAAGTAGTTATATTAATAAATTACATGAGTGATTATCCAAGAAACTCTTTATGGATTGGGAGTTGTAATAGTCTATCAATTATTTTCTCCTAAGGACCCAGGCCTTTGTGCCCCATATATACTTGTTTTATGCTAGATCCTTTCTTATATGTGTCTTCCTCTTTATGGGCTAGTGCAAAACTTGTGATGGATAAAGTTTAAATGGCCTTGAGAATCACTCCTCAACCATCTCCCACTTCCCATGCACTCTCCAAGTATTTTTTTACTATTCTGAGTGTTATGCTCTTAGGTTCCTTATCATTATATTCTATTTTTGACTAGGGATTATCATGCTAGTGCTTTCACACCCTTGTCTTTTTGTGCCTTGCTAGTTCCATGCCACAATCCTTCTACATTAGGCTAGTTCCATGCCATAGTATTTTTATTCTATGTTCCTATCACACCATGTCTATTCCACACCAAAATACCAAAATACTTAGTCAAAATTTGGGGTCTAACATTACCCCATTCTATGCTCTTAGTTCATCCTAGACTAAGTCTTGATTTTGGCCTCAACCAAAAATTTAGGCCCAATTTGTTCAAGCTACTTCTTGACATTATCTTAATGTGACAATGTGTCGAGTAGTTTTGATGTTATTTATCAAATGGCCACATTTGATTTATTCATAACCTCAGGTTGGCCAGGATACTCTTTGGCCTACTTGATCAATTAGTCTAGGGATGTATTGAATTTCTTTTAAACTTTTTCTAGTATTAATATCTTACTAACAACTTATCCTCAGAGAGATGTAAAACTGTCATTAAGTTACTATTAATGTACATTTATTTTTATTCTATATATTTGACACTTTTGAATACCTTTGCATGCTAGGTGTGATCTTTTATTAAGAGGGAATCATCTACTAACTACTGCCTTTGAGATTCATCTACATGGAGTCAAGCCTCTAAGATTTTATTAGGTCATGCCAATCTTTCAAAAATCCCATTCAAGATGGAGATGACTTCCCCTACTCTTTTGAGAGCATGCTTACAAACCTTTACTACCTTAGTAAACTGCTCTATCACCAATATTTCTTCATTCCTTGGTGTAGGATATTCTTTATATTGATTTATTAGGAGATTCACTAGGGTCTCCAATTTATTCATAGCTTCCCCATTTAGAGGGGCACTCCATCCACTAATGTCAGTTCTTGGCCCAAAATTGATTTACACAAATTTAAGGTATTTACCTTGGCCTCTATGGCCTCCTTTATTTTTATTTCAATACAATCACTTCTTATTTGAGTGCCTTCCAAGAGGTAACCTCTTTTTCATACATTGATACTACTTGGCCATGTTTCTTCTCTACATCATGTGCATTAGAATCAAAATGTATATTTTAGCATGAGACTTAAAAAGCCATTTTCAAAAATGTAGCACTAGAAAGTAAATGGATGATATTCTAGGGATTTACCCATAGTGGGGTTGGTAGCACTATATCTTAAGAATCTAATAGGAGACTATCTAGAGGGAGTTCAAAATGCATCTCTTCATTGTACATGTCCAAAAGGAAGGATATTTTCTTCTTTGTGTCAATAGTTACATTTTGGGGAAAGAAGTAAAGCCAAAGATAAAACATCATATTTAGAAAACCTATTTTGTAATAAGTGTGAAAATTGGTGGATGCATAGATCAAAGGCGGTTCTCCCTCAAAACTGGCATGCTTCTTCCCTTTGTTTGGGTTATGGTCTAGAATTTTGACCTCTGTGTTGATAGACAAAGAATTTCTATCGATGGCCATCCCACTCATATATTGAGTATCAAAAGAAATCCCCTCTTTTCCAAATAGACCCCCAATGTCTAATGGTGAGTCTTCAAATGTGGTATCCTCCTCTCACATTAAGAAGGGTGTCTTTTCATAATTAGAGTCCTCTACCTCTTCTTTTTGGCTTGCAATTTCTTCCTGTACTAGTTCTTTGTGGAATAATCCCTGATGGAAAAGCCCTTGGTGGTGATGCCTAAAATGTTTTTGGAGGTGGTAGATGTGAAGCTAGGGGTGAAGGAATCTATACATGTGAAGGTCGGGGGTGATAAGGGTGGGGGTGGGGGAAGAACATACAGAGGTGAAGCTACGGGTGGAGAAGGTCTAGGTGGAGAAGGTCTAGGAGGTAGTTCCTAGGTATTCCTCTACCATTTTGGAGGATCCTATTGCGAACTTGTGCTAACATCATGCCCAACCTACTTCTTCTTCACTAATTTAGGTACTGGTGAAAGTTTCTCTCATGTATTATCTATACCTTTTGAGGTCTTCTTCTTGGTTTGTATAATGTAGAACATATTATGTACTTGTTCTCCCACCATTATCTGTTTAACCTTGATATCGATCTAATCAAATAGGCCTTCTTACTAGGATAGACATACATCTTCTAGAGAGTGTGAATCTCCAAGTTGATCTGGTCTACTTCCAAGGTGATAAGCTATGCATAAAAATGTGTTTTACTAAGTTGATAATGTACCATGATAAAAATGCATAAGGTAGCTTCAACCACATAGATAGTTCTTCAAAAGGGAATATATTGATGCATGCCAAAGGGAAATGTTTCTTTAAATAAAATTTGTCTTACTCAATAACCTAGATGGGTAAGTCTTTAGGAATGCACCATTAATTCCTAAATGCTTCATTCATTCCATCAAACCATGATTTCATCTTATTTTTATAAGTGGGGGTGATGTGCCTAGTGCACATGAACACCTTATAACACTCAACATGGGATTTGTGTTCAATAAAATAATCCCACCTAACCTCTCCTAAGGTGTAGTTAGGTACATTGATATCATCAAACACCATCAATAAAAAATACCCACCCTTGAAAACTATAATCAGGTATCTAATGGGTCTTCTTAGCATTCTCTATAATAACCCCACTAGGTTAGACATAGAAATACATGATTTTTTAAAATTAAACATATATACCATATATAGAATACATCCCAAGAATATAAACATAGATAACATATATACTCAAGTGATAATAGTAAATACACATTACATCTTATATCACAGATCTCTAATATCATGATAATGCTACATAAAATGAATATAGAATGTAATACAGTAACTCAACCATGCCTGATACAAATCTATAATCACCATTATCAATATTCAATAATAAGTAACTATAATTCTTCATCACAATACTCGATAATAATATACAATCTAATATAATGTAAATAATTTAGATACTTAGTTCCCTAGAGCATGACTTCCCCAAACTCTCCAATATCTATGGCAATCTCAAGTGTCTTCTCAATAGTACTATTGTTGTGGGGAGGTAGAGAATCATTTAAATTATTTTACACACAAACCATGGACCAATGATCCCATACACTAATCCCATCAATATATGACCTTCTTTTCATGGATGAGTAGATCGTGACGGCATGAGAACTCAGAGAGACAAGCAAGTATCTGTGTGCTGTATGATTCTAAATTAAACATACAGTGTATCATAAAAATCAATTCTATTGCAAGATATCACATAACCATGTGAGTTACACTCATGAAATGATAATGTCTCACTAAACATACTTTGTCATAAAGTCTTACAAATAATAAATAATAATGATCTAAATCAATAAATTTTATACACACCACTTAATTAGACTGCCTTTATCTATCATTGCGAGACTAGTAAGCCAATAAAGTCCATATCACTCCTTAATCTGGATCAATAATCTGAATATATTTCAATAAAAGATTCATTTAATTTACATCCTACTTAGCAAATACATCATATACTATGTTATACATAGGAGTAAGCAAAACATATGTTTATTTTACCAAATACATGAATGAATATTACATTAATTTATATCCCATAATAGAATTAATTATTACATTCTATACCACTTGGGTAAAATATACATAGCTATAGATTTTAACTACCATAATTTGTTTCTAAAACATAATACACCTATGATAACCCATATTACCATAGTCTAGTATTCTAAGACATAACTACTAGTTTTTGTTAGAAACTATCATATAAAGTTGTCTTAAAAATATGGAACATAAGTATCTATACAAGTATCCAACTATAACAAAGCAAATCATAGTTCCCATGGAACATAATAACATACCCACACATCATTCATTAAACTCTTAAATAGTTGCATGCACACATACACAAAGTCTTACCCACTGTTACAAATCATGCTATCTATTGAAATAACCAATATGTATACAATAAAATAGTCAAATGCTGATATGAGTTTAGGAATAGGTAATTGTATTGTGTACCATCCAGGTACAACATCCTTTTATACTATAGTAATCTATGATATCTCATATTTTAATAGTTTACCTAACACAATATCCCAACTTACGACTCGAAGACTCAAATGATCCATATAGGTAACAAGAAGCAAGCAAGTATGGTGATATAATACCCAGGTATAACCTAAGTCAGAACTATATACTAGCATTTATTGTAACATAAATATAAGAACTCATCATGATGCACCATTATATGCTAGATATAAGAAACCAATCTCATAACTTGTACTACACACAAGTATTCAATTCTAATTATATACAACTAATAGTCAACCTTATTTTTAACAAGGAGTCAGATGATTCATAACTTATTATGATATTTCATTTCAATGACTCATTTCATTTCTAGGAAACTAATTCAAAAGGAATATAGTTTTTGTTTTCTATGAAACTTGTTGACTTACTCTAGCCATGTAATAAACTATTTCTATAATTCTTTAAATAGGAGTACTTGTACATATTAAGATGACACCACATGAAAGTGTTTCATTACTATGCAAAAAATAACCCACTGATCACGTATGTGTTTTAACAAAGAATCATACACTAAGTAGCATTTAAATGAACATGACTTGACATAAGGTTATGTTCATGTTGACACAGTTTCACCCTTCTCAAAGTTTTGTGACCAAAGGTTTTTATATTAGATAGATTAGAGGTATACAACCTAATATATCTAATATATTCTAATACATACAATGACTCTTGAATCTATAAATATGTTCAACAATATGAAAAACATCAACAAACCTTATGATTCTCAAATTAACACTCAATCAATATGCCAATTTTAACATAGAGTACTTTTATAATTTCAACAAAACACCATTTATACAAAACATAGAGATAAATCCAACTATTGTGTACTATATATCTAGAGGTTTGTAGGATCGCAATTGGTAAACTTATTTTTTTTCCATAGATTAAAATCTGCCCATGGAAAATATATAATCATGAGAATACCCTCGATGAATATATATGCATGCACCAAAATCCCTATTAAGCATACAATAACTCATTTTTATATTAAATCACATTTAGTTTTTAACTAACATTTAATAGGTAACCTGAACTTATTATAATAAAGGTTCATTGAGTTTTCCACCATTTTTGTACCTCGTTACCAATTTAGTGAGAAAGACTTAATTGTTTATCCTTAAAAGGATTGGCCAAGTTCCAGATTCACACACACACACACACACACACACACACACACACACACACACACACACACACACACACCAAAAAAAAAATTAATTTAAGGATTTTTTGGACAAAGGATTGTGCATTTCATAAATATCAACTATTTATTTTTACATATACATTGGCTTATTACTCTAATTCATGTATATCCCATTTTAATATATATAACTATATTATATTTATTTGGCATTTGCTCTCTATCATGACCAACCATATTTGAGCATGGTAATATATATTGTCCTCTATTATTGGCATCGTGGTCACCCATAATGAAAAAATAGTAATCATTTAATGAATATAGAATTTAAGACATAAGATGAAACAAAGATATAGTGCCATTTAGTCCTTGTTTCTTAATATTAATCATTAGACATAAAGTGATACCATATGTTTTGACACTAAAAAAGTATATTCTACTTGATACTTTCAATAATATTATAAAATATTTGAATAGTAATATACATTTGAATGTTTGGTAGTATGGGGTGATGCCATGAGCTTATACAACTAGTAGAAGTGTAGCAAAGATTATGAGATGCAAAAAAATAATTACCTTAATGCCATATAATTTTGTATAGTGATCCATTTATTATTATTATTATTATTATTATTATTATTATTATTATTATTATTATTATTATTATTATTATTAATAAAAACTATTAGCACCTAAGGCCATAAAAAATCAAATCAGATGTTTAACAAAAATTTACATCTTATCCCAATTATCTTAGGCATTAAGAGTTTATTTTATTTTATGGTTTGATGGCCTTTCATTCTACCCTTTCTAACATAAAATTGACTGGTATCTATATCCTTTTAGTCTTGGTTTTGAAAAATATATGCATAATAACATGTGTTACACTTGGTGATGCAATATGTGCTACTATACACCAAAGTATGACACCAAAAGGTATTACTGGTTTCTAATAGAAATTAATGTCGTATTGGTTCTATTTAATGTAGATATACAATATGATATGGTTAACATATAGTTTATTTTTTTAAGATGCTAAGACCTATCCTTATTCATACTAGTTCTAGTATGTAATATACATAAGCGCACAATAGATTTAAATAGAGTTTATTTACATTTTCATTTTACACCTAAATTAATGGTGACTCAAGTATACTAGAAATAAGCATTCAAGAACACAAATCAATGGCTATCAAAATATTAACAATTGAATTACAATGCCTACCTATTATTCTATGTCTTTTACTTCTTATTCACTCTTCTTTCCAAAGTTGTGCCCCCTTGCCTCTTCCCCACATCTTTTTTTATCCACAACATGAGATAATCCTTTTCTCCAACTTCTCTATATATAAATAGGCACAACCCTTAATTTTCTAGATTTTTGTTTTTATTTTTATTTTTTGTTATTTTAATACATTTAATTCTTTTTTTTAGATTTTCTAAGTTTTAGTTATTTCTTTATTTTTTTCTTGTTTTTTCTTTTTTTAGATAATTTCATTTTTTTAATATACATTAATATAGAATGCCCAAAATTCATAATTTTAATTAAATTCATTTATCATCAAATTATATTATAACAATCTTAAATGGAAATTCATAAATATCTCAAATTTTGTATTTACTATTGCCAAAATTATTTCTACTATCATTAATGACAAGACATGCAATAATAATAGGATAATTCATTAAGACATATTCTTCTACTAGAAAACCATAAACACAACACTCCAAAAAAGTATCAAACACACCATAAGCAATTAAATGTATTTCTACCATGATTAATGATTGTGTGTGTACAGGTTTTTGCCAACTCTATGTAGACCTTCAATGTCTCCATCTACATCACCCTCTCTGATGATACTCTCCCTCTAGTATGCTTAAGGGATGAATTCTCCTGCATCCACCTCACAACATGAATGTGGTTAGATCATTTCAATTGATAATCATAAAGAAATAATATCATTGAAACAATATGATAATATGCTCAAAATATAAATGCATGCATTAATCCAACATATAGTGAGCAATCATGTATCATCATCTAACTAAGCAACATTATACTATCCCATAATAACATAAATCTCAAAATTACTTAGAAATATAATAAAATCTAAATTTTATAGTTACAGACATCCCTAAATAATCTAGAACATTTGCCTGGCAAGGAATCAAGATGTAACATCCTTCCCCCTAAAGATATTCATCATTCATGATGACACTTATTAAAACATAAATTCTAAATTAAAATAATATTTATCAAAGCAATAACATGATAAACAATATCTAGTTAAGCAAATAAATTAAAAATTATCTATAGAACTCACCTTAGTTCCCTCAAGTTACATTATTCCTCGATTATTGGTCGCATAAGACCTACTCTATGACATTTTACTGCTATGTAAACAAGGTTTGATCTTGTCTTGACCACCCCAGGTTTAGAACCATCAATAAAATGCAAATATACTATAGGATTGATCACATCTATTACCTTGAAGTGTCCCCCATATCTTTATGAAAATTTCACTAACTTCCTAAGAAAACATAAGATCATCATGTAAAACCAAAATAAATGACCAAAGAGAGTTGCACAAAATCTTCCAGCCCTCAACACATCTCTCTATCCTAAAGAGTGTTTTTCTCATTAGAGAGAAAATTATTTAGATAACCTAAAAAGAATAATGTGCATAAGTTAATACTAGCGCTACTCTGTGTAGCTCCTGATAAGTATAATATGTCAATATTATCACTACTTGATGGAGCCCTGACATGTATGATGATGAATATGAACTATAAATATTACATTTCTAATGTATACAAAATCATGGAATACCCCTCCATAGTATACATCCATATGGTCATATGACTAAATTTGACAAGTTTCTCCTATCAAATCTTGGATTTGACACACCCATCTCTTGGATCCAACTTAGTAACAATTGAGTCAATGTGAGACTAATTAGGATACCATCCTATCGCTTAGATCTCACATTCCTAATTCACTACTCTTTCCCTAACCAATTAGTTACATTAATAAATGACATGAGTGATTGGGTAACAAACTCTTTGTGGACTGAGAGTCATGGGAGTCTATCAATTGTTTTATCCTAAGGACTCAGACCTCTGTGCAACTTATGTACTTTCTCTATTATAGATCCTTAATACCATGTGTCTTAATCTTTGTGGGCCAATGTGAAACTCATGATGGATAAAGTCTAGATGGCCCTTGATAATCGCTCCTTAACTGTCTCCCATTTCCCATACACTCCCCAAGTCTTTCACTACTATTTGGAGTCCTATGTTCTCAAGTTACTTATATTTATATTATATATTTTACTAGGTATTCTCACATTGGTGCTTCCACTCTTATCCTTTTGCACCTTAATGGTTTCACACCATGATCCTTCTATACTAGGCTAGTTCTACACCATAGTCTTTTTGCACTATGCTCCTCTTGTATTGTGTCATTTTTATGCCAAAATAATAAAATACTAAGTGAAATTTTGGGGTCTAAAATCGCACCACACTATGTTCTTAGTCCATCCTATACTAAGTCTTGGTTTTATCCTCAACTAAAAATTCAAGTCCAATTTGTTCCATCTACTGATTAAAATTATCCCAATGTGATAATGTGTCGAACAACTTTGATGTTATTTATTTAATCACTACCTTTGATTTATTCATCTCCTTAGGTTGGTCAAGATACTCATTAACCTTATTGATCAATTGGTTTATGGATGTGATGACATCCGTTTGAACTTATTTTAGTGTTAAGACCTCGCCGACAACCTACCCCTAAAGAGCTATAAAATTGGCATTAAGCTACTATCGATGTATGTTTATTTTATCTTCCATAGATTTAACATCTTTTAATGCCTTCACACACTCGACACAATCCTTTATTAAGAGGGAAAAATTTGCTAACTATTGCCTCTAACATTCCTTTTCATGGAGCTAGGCCTCAAAGATTTTATTAGGTCATGCCAATCTTTCAAAAATCCCATCCAATATAGGGATGACTTCCCCAAATCTTTCGAGAAAACATGTACAAACCTTTAACGCCTCAGTAAAATACTCTACCATTAATATTTCCTATTCCTTAGTGTAGGATGTTCCTTGTAGCATTTTATTATGAGATTCACTATGGTCTCCAATTTATTCCTAAATTCCCCATTTACAGGTACCCCATTTGCTAATGCTAGTTCTTGGTTGAAATTGATTTACATAAATTAAAGGTTTTTATCTTAGCCTCTATCACCTCTTTTATTTAATATTTCAATACAACCACTTCTTATTCAATTGAATTCTAGGTGGTAACCTCTTTTTCATACATTTCCACTACCTATCCATGTTTCTCGTCTACATCACACGTATCAGAATTAGAAAGTATATTTTGCCATGCAACTTAAAAATCTATTTTAAAAAATATAATTTTGGTTTGAAAAGGGGTGATCATATGGGGATCAAACCATAATGGGGTTGGTAGTGTTGGAGCTTGAGAATCTAATAGGAGGATATCTAGAGGGAGATCAAAATGGTGCTCCTCATTGTACATGTCCAAAAGGAAGGACATTTTCCACCTAGTGTCAATAGTTACATCTTAGGGAAGGAAGTGTGGCCAAAGATAGAGTATCCTATCTAAAACAACTATTTGTTACTAAGCATGCAGATATTGAATACATTAATCAAAGGTGGTTCTCCCTCAAAATTGACAATCTCCTTTCCTTTATTTAGGTCACCCTCTAGAATTTTGACCTTTGTGTTGCCAGCTAAAGAAGTGCTACCAATGGCCATCTCACTCATCTACTGAGTATCAGAAACATCTTCCTCTTTGCCAAATGGACCCACAATTTCTAATGGTGAGTTTTCAAAGGTGGTCTCATCCTCTCACATCAAGGAGGGTGTCTTTTTAGAATCAAATTCCTCTGCCTCTTCTTTTTGGCTTGCAAGTTTTTCCTACACTCATTCTTTCTCTGGTGTTCTTTGTGAAACAACACTTGATGTCAAAACCCTTGGTATTGATGCTTGTGAACTTTATGGAGGTTATAGAGGTGAATTTGGGGGTACAAGAACCTATGGAAGTGAAGGTAGGGTTGGAGGAACCTCCAGAGGTGAAGCTCTAGGTGGAGAAGGTCTCAATGGAGAAGGTCTAGGTGGAGAAAGTCTAGAAGGTGGTACTTGGGTAGTCATCTGATTTTTTAGAGGATCCTATTGTAAACTTATTTTGGCATCATGCCTAGATCACTTCTTCACCAATTGAGGTACTAGTAGAAAATTTTCTCATGTATACTCCACCTTTTGAGGTCTTCTTGTTGGGCCATAACATGTATAACAGATTATGAACTTGTTCTCTCACCATTGTTTATTTGACCTTGATATTAGTCTGATCAGTCTCCCTCTTATCTCAGTAGGCCTTATTTATAGGATAAACATACATATTATAGAGAGTGTGAATCTTTAAATTAATTTGGTCTGCTTCTACGGTGATAGGTTGTGATTCAAAAATGTAGTTTACTTTGTCAATAAAGTACCACACCAAAAAGGCATAGGGTAGTTTCAACCACTTAGAGAGTTATCCAAAATAGACCATCTTGATGCACACCAAAGAGAAATGTTACTTTACAATAAACTGAGCTTACTGACCAACCTAGATGAGCAAGTCTTTAAGAATGTGCCATTCATTCCTAAATGATTCTTTCATTCCATCGAATCATGATATCATCTTATTTTTTTAAGTGGGGTTGATGTGTTTAGGGAATATGAATGCCTTATAGTGCTCAGTAAGGGACTTGTGTTTGGGTGGATATTCCCATTTCACCTCTCTTGAGGTGTAGTCAAGTACACCGATCTCATCAAACACCATTAATAACAAAAATACTACCCATGGGAACCTATGACCATGTATTAGATGGGTATTCTTAGAATCCTCAATGATTTTGTAGGAAAAATTCATGACCCAGTTATACTTCAATCCCTCGGTTACTTGGTGAGTGATGAGAGGTGGGCCATATCCATCTCTTTCCAATGATTAGTGCCACTAATCTTAGTCATTATGATGCATGTCAACACCTAGAGGAAAGGATCTTGTAGGTTCATGATATGCATGGCATGGCCCTACTTATGGTACATTAGCACCATTTTTGTCCTCCCTATCTCCTCCAAGTCCTCTAAGTTAAACTCTACATCCATTCTAGAGTGTTGGAGCCTTGACACCTTCTTATCCTTTTAGGTGTACTTTTGATTTTGTGCCCATTAAAGTAGAGGTAGTACTGATGGACACACACGATTATAAACATAATTTCTTACATAGGTTTTCCAAAGTATGGAAGGTTTAATAATTGAAATAAACCTACAACATCCAAGGCATCAAAATTTTTGAGGTCATACACTAGTTGATTTTTGGTTTTCTAGTGCTCAACTCAATAGTCATTTTTTAAATTAACCTCATTTCTAGGTTGACAGTGATTATAGTTGAAAATGGTTTAAGAAGATACATTAAAGACCCAATTTTCCACATGTAGCACCATCTATAGGTAATGCATTTACTCTATCATCAATGGTCAGGGTGGAGATGAGTGTGCCTTCTTTACTTGGCACACCATCCTAACCTCTTCTCCTTCTACATATTATTATTTTTCTTTAGGTGTCTCTTCCATAATTAATATTTCTTCCTCCCAAGTACTTATTCTTCCTATGGTAAATTTGGTAATGGATTAGTTCATAAAGCCTTCTTCTTAGGCTACATCACCCTCCAAAGAGGATCCCAAAGTTTGAGGTGCAGTTGTCCAACATTATGAAAGGAATACATTATTGTTGTGTAGATGACTTTGGATTTTATTACTTTGATGCCCTCTAATGGCATATGTCTACCTTTGAAACCTACAAATACAATTTCATTTTATCATGGTCATGTTTTGGAGTCAGCTATGTGCTTGATTACATATCTTGATTCTTGGCTCAATCATTGTTTACAAAATTTTGATGTTATTTACTTGGTATGGAATCAGTCTAGCTTAATTTGTTTGTTATCTCTACAAACACAAATGAAAATAAGGTAAAAATTAAAATGAGTTTCCTCATCCTTTTATTTTTTTGAGGGGGTAACTTGCATTTACTACCCTTTTCTTTTTGACCATCACTTCTCACTATTAATATACTTGTAATAGCAACCCTTCTTCAGCTGTCACTTCTCACCATAAATGCATTTAATGGTATTATCTTGTTATGATTTTGGCACATTTATCACAACTACTATTTATTTCACATTAATGACATGTCTTGTCCCATGCTTTTCTTTGGAGTGGAAGATGGTTGTTCTATTTATTTCAAAATTTCAAACTATTTGGTAGGAATATCATATCCCTAGGCTATTTAACTTACATGGTTTAAGTTTTTTTTTCATATTTAAACATGAATACATTTAAATTTTACCACACACTAAAAATGTGTCGTGGTCCTCCGAGAAATTACATGGACAAATTTAAACAAACTCTACACTAAATAAAAAATTGTATGTAACTAAAGGAACACTTTTATTCAAACTGTAAATCCTAAACTACTGGCATAAGCCTTATTATTACAAATTAAGAGGTGAAATATGGCCATAGCCAGATTCCTTTGTAATGCCCAAGAAGAAATTGGCCATCTAACCTTTATAATTGACAAGCATCAGAAGGTTGAATGCGATGAACTACAAAAGGACCATCCCAATGAATTCAAATTTTATAAAATAGTGCACAAACTTAGAGTCATAGAGAAAGACTTTCATCCCCTAGGTAAATATTTTATACTTAATGTGTTGATCATGACATGCATTTTTCTGCATTTCTCCACATCTTGACTCCAATGATTAAGGTAACGAGCTTCATCTAGTTGAAAAAAAGTATCCAAGTGTGTTTTCAAGAATGATGCCTCATTAAAATGTCCAACATTCACAATATGAAGAGATGGTATCAAGAATTCAACTAGTAGAACTACCTCTTTAACATATACCAAATTGAATGTTGTGTTCTTATTTAGGCACACATGGGTTGTTTAGTAATCCCAAAGTACTGAAAATACTTTATCATCCTAGTTCGTTTAGCCAACATTATAAATTTTTGTAAGTGTTGTGCCTAATATTTTATTTAATTCCTTAATAGTGCCATTTTCTTAAAGATGATATGGTGTTGTTTTGTGATGAGAAATTATGAATTCATCAAGATGTGGATAGTTTCATTGAGGAAATGGGTACTATGATCACTATTAAAATTTAGTGGGCATCTAAACTAGATTATGACATGTTCCCAAATGAAGTGCATAGTAGTAGTACAATCCCTCATTAGCATAGCTTCAACCTAGTGTGTGAGATAATAAATTTTTAAAATGATGTAATGGGAACCTATTTATCATCCAATTAGATTGATGGGGTCATCAAAATCAATGGCCCACTTTTCAAATGGGTTTTGAGATAGAATTGGATGTAAAGGCATGACATCTAAGTGATTTGGTTTGTCTACTCACTAAAAAATGACACACTTACTAACATATATCTTGGCATATTTTTAAAAAGGGTAGGCCACCATAATTCAAACAATAAAACTTTGAATGCGGTAACCTTTGCAATATAGTGTCCACTTGCAATGCCCTCATGAAATTCTTGGACTACTTCAGAGTGCTCATGTTTCATGATATATCACTGAAGAATTTTGTCTTGGACAAGCTTATATAAGTCTCCTTGCATGAGATAATAAGTTATGACATGGACCATGAGTTGTTTCTTGGCTTGAGGAGTCAGATAGTCAGGAATTTAGCCAGTAGTTAGAAAAGTTGCAATATCTTCCAACTCCTTTGGTACATGAAAAAAATGGAATAATTGAAAATTAGGCAAGTCATCTTCAATAGTGCATGATGGTTATCCAAAATCAATTTGAGAAATATGGTCAGGGCCACAATTAGTTTTTCCTAGTTTGACCATCATAGAGAATTGAAATTCTTGAAACAACACTATCCAATGGAAGATGCATCCATGCATCACAATTTTATTTACTATATGATATAAAGCTTCATGATATGTATAGAATATAAAAAGAGTTGCCAACAAATATTGTCAATTTTTTTGCAAATCATAAACCATTGATAGTGTTTCATACTCTATCGTGGTGTAATTCCACTCAATTGGAATGAGTTTCCTATTAACAAAATAGATAGGGTGATCAAGGTGACCTTCACCTGGTTATGGAAGTATTGCACAAAATTCCATTCTAGAAGCATCAAGATAGAGATGGAATGGTTTTGTCTAATTAGAGAACTATAGGATTGGAGCAGTGATCAATCTATCTTTTAAGGTCTCAAAGGATTTTTGGTAGGAGTAGGTCAAGAGAAGTGATCGTTATGTTTTAAGAGTTACTCCAGAGGCACATAAATCTTTGCATATCCATGAATTAATTTCCTATAATAACTTATATGTCCTATAAAGGTGCAATCTTCATGCTAAGACATTGGCACTGGGAGGTGAAGTATGATAGAAACTTTTGTTGTGTCTACCAAAGGTCCATTGTTTCAAATAATATGTCCTAAAAGAACACCAAAAGGTGAAGCAAAAAGACACTTCTTTAGATTCAGTGATATTTTTAGGACTCAACAATGCTCAATTATGAGTCATAGATTAGAACAATGGTCCTTGACCAAGCCATAGATTTTCCAGTAATTGAAGTAGACTTTAATAAATTTATGGATGAAATATTTAAAGGCTTTAAGGGCTATTTGTGAAAACATAATTGGTGCATTATTTAACCCAAAAGGCATGACAATATATGCGAAGGATCCCTATTCATTGGCAAACATAGTTTTAGGTCAATTCTCCTCAGTGATTTGGACTTTATGGTACCCAAAAAAACCATCTATGAAAGCATAAATTTCACACCTAGTGATTCCTTCAACTATTTCTTCTATGAATAATGTTAGGAAGGGATCATTGCTGAAAGATGCATTAAGTATTCAGTAATCAACATAAATTCTAATGCATCCATATTTATTTATACTTATCACCAAGGGACTAACCCATTAAAATTAATCAAATGGGATGATCACTCTAGTGTGTAGCATATATTCAATTTATTCCTTTACATGTTCCCATAGATTTGAATTCATCTTATATGGCCTTTTCCTGACTAGTGAAGGGTAGTCAACTAGTTTGATATGTATTTTTCCTAGAGATGGATGAACACTTGTCATCTCATTGTAGCTTCTTAAGAAGACATCTTGGTATTTTTTTAATAACTCAAATATATTTGAAACTTATGTGTTAGCCTAGTAATTTCCTACAACAACTATTTTTATTTCTTCCTCTATGTCGATGTTATGTTGGATAGTTTGAATTGGTCTAGAGTAAGGGTGGTATATATCGACATGAGTATTACAAATAAATCATGTGTCATAGTCCATAAGGGAATCCAAATGATTTTCCAAAGGGTCAAGTGGGTTGGATCCTTCACCTTCCTCTACTTGAAATACTAGTTTTTATTTCCCTAGGTGGATCTCTTCATGTCAGTCCTGATCAAAGACTATTTTTGGTCTAGAAACAAGTTGTACAGATTGTTCATTAAAAATAACTAGACCTTATTCTGGGACATCATGAATATATCTGATGTGATCTTTGATGGGACTAGGGTACCAACAATTACTTCTTGCATGGCCTGAAGAGTGAGGCATAAATCTATTCTTGGAGAGGAATAAGATAATGAAAATTTCACGTTTCCTTTCAATAGATCCCCAAAATGGGTACCCATATGTCACTCTTCATGAACATACCATGCCCTCACCTAGGTTTGTAAATTACCATAGGAAGCATGTACCCATAGGTAATCTATCAAGAAAGACTCTTCATTTCTCAACATGGATTTACAATCCTCTATATGGGGTTTAGGTGCTCATAATCCATTATAATTGATTGTTGCCCTGACTCGATTGTAATGATGAAACTAGTGATGCAAAATAGAGCATACTTGATCCCACTAGATAAGTTCATCTTTATGGGTTCACCACCACCTTGTAGTTGTCTACGTATGGAGGCCCATGTGTTTGATATAATGGAATCTCAACACATTCATTAGTATTCTTAGAACTGATATAATGCTTTTTGAAACTTAAGTCTACATTGTTTTCATAACACTAGGGTTTCCCTAATAGAGTTGGAAAGTCATTTGCCTCTCCTAACTTGAGGACCTCAAAGTCAGCTTTGAAAGGTACTCCAAAGATATCCATTATTGCATTCTTAAAGACGTTAATTGGTAGAGCATGAGTTTTATTGTCCATAAACAAGATGTGTGGAGATGGTTGTAATGTAGGACTAGACATTTTATGCTATGCATCCTTGGTGAGGATTATAACCTTAGTAATAGTGTCAACTAAGATGTCCAAAATCACCCAACCATTGCTGGAAAAATTTACTAGTATTTATCCTCTTAAGAGCTGGGAGGAATAGGGGTATCTTACCGCTGAGCATGATTAAATCATTGATCCTTAAGTCATCAATTAATTTGAGGTTGAGCATTATTTAGTGTTTGTACCTAATTTTTAAGATGATTATTCAATTTTAGGACAATGTCGTCATCTAACATACGCTTGTAAATCTCTTGAAAATCATCTCATGCAACATTTTGAGGTTCTGTTAGCTTCTGCATATCAATAGTTGCATTGCTTCTTAGTCCTTAAAAAACTAAATTTCTTCTTATAGTTCTTGTACCATCATCATAGTGTCCTAGAGTACATCCTTCTATTGCTAGGCATCATGTACTTCCTTGCTTGAGCTTCTTCACACTATACCTTCTTAATAAGAGCAGATGTAAACTGAGATTATCCACCACTACATATAGTGATATTCACCTATTGAGCTATTGAGGTACTTAAGTATGGATTCTAGTGAGGTTTCTCAATGTGAATCATACTTTTATCTTTTTCATTTCTTTCTTTAGTGATAATTATGTATAGGTCAGGGCATTCTTTCAATCGATGATCATTTTTACAAAAAACACATGTTGGATAAACTAGATAATCCCTTTGATAGTGGTCCAAGGATCCAAACTTATAACGTGTTCTTGGTGGCAAATAACCACCTCCTCATCCTCACCCTCTACCTTGGCCATGATAACCACCATTATCTTGATTTTTAGACACAGAGGTTTGGCACGTATCCTACATGAATTCTTTATGGATTTCACTAATTGGATGATAATCATTTGTGTTATGAGTTTAGGCATCAAATATTTTGAAATATTTAGATAAATTAAAATGTGTGGCTCAATACAAGAGAGGATAGGAGCGTACATCATACTCTTCATGGAAAATTTAACATGATGGCTTTAGTACAACACAAATGTTTTTACATGGGTAGTTACTTAGGTTATGACCTTTAGACTCATATTTGATACACTAAAGACCATTATGAGTATCATATGCATTGTTTGTAGTTAGTTTTTCAATTTGTGATTCCATTTTAGCTATTTGGTCTTCTGTGAAAGGACTAATCCTAGTGTCAATACTACTAATAGATTTAGTGTGGATGGTGGATTCCAGAGCTTCACGTAGGTTAGTAAAAGTCTTCTAGGATAGTGTTTGTCAAAATAAAAAAAACAAACCTAACACAAATCATTGTGCATGTTGATCAATATTTAATTAAAATAAAGTTTTTGATAGAAGTGTCTTAAACCATGCATCATATTCCCATACACTTTTAGTGAGTTCCTGCTTTATATATTTCATCATGGTAATACTTTGTTGTTCAAGTTTGGCAATGTCAAACTATTGAAGGTATGTTATTTTGAGATGATCATAGTTAATTTCCACTTGTTGAGGGTATAAATTCCTATACTACTTATGTGTTTACTCCAAAAGTGTAGTAATGAATTATATAGTATTTTTCTTAGAAGAAATTATGCCTCACACCCTACAAATAGGTTTGCACTTATGGAAATATTATGTAGCATTCTCCACACCTCAATAATTTAGTAGGTGAACCATTATTTTATAATATACTATTGGTAGTTGAGGTTCTTGAAATCATGGTTATTAAGAACCCCTGGATCTTGTTCCTTGAGGGGGAATTCCACCACTTCCTCTCATGCCACCTCCTAGTTTGTCTCAAGTGCCTCTAATAGTAACACCCATGTCATGGGGGATGATAGCTGGTTGATTTATAAGATTTAGGCCTATAATCTATCCACTATGAAAGTCAGGTCACTAGGTATCCCAAGTTGAGCCATAAAATTCCCTTCAAGAGGAAAGCAAAGTGTTAATTATACATAATTTATAATTGGCTTATCTATAATTTACCTATAGGATCAGTTTATAATTATACACTATTTGTATCCCAATTATGTATATGTATTTCATTTGATTCAAAAGCTTACATGTATACTATGGATGGGGAACCTAGTTGATTCAAACTTGTTTTTCTAGTTACTACTATCTAGCTAGTTTTTCCTTCATCTGATAAAAGTAGTATGGGGAAAATTTAGAAGGTAATGGAGTCCTCTTTGTGTATTCTCACTTCCCTATGGATCTTAACAACACTTATTGAGTTCTCCTAGTCCCTTCTCGTGTCACTCCCTCCTATGATCATCTACCTAGATTCATCATATTTTCAGTTCACAATACTCACTAATTAGCTACCATTCCAAAGCTAGAACCCTTTCCCAACATGGTTTTATTCCCCTTCTAATTGTGCAGCTCATGGATGGATGGATTTATCTCTCTATTGGTATATTTTCAAGTCCACAATCAATGAACAACTTCTTGACTTCTAGTGGGAAATGTCTAATATACCAACCACATAAATATAAAAAAAATTGGAACTTGACTTCTTTAAGACAAGAGTAAGTGGTTACAACATACTCCATAATGTAACTATTTAACACTCCTCTCCACTAGATATTAATATCTCATGTCCATGGTGTTCCTTGTCATACTATAGCTCTTTAACATTATAATTTTCAAGATTGTCTTCTCCCAAAATTTAATGATTGACCTTGAGCATAAGTAGATATCCAAACATGTAAATGAACAAGGACTTTAATAAAGAAAGTTTCATATAATTCATTATATATATTTTGTTCCACCCAATGATATTTGAAAACTCCATGTTCAAGATAAGGAACCACAAAATTATCCTCAACCACAGTAATTCATTATTTAATAATTTCAAGGGTGATACGTTCAAGCGTATTTCATTACTATGTAACAAATACTATGGGTTCCGATAATGGAACCAAAATGTTAGGTTTTTAATATGTTATCATGTTTACAAGTTCTAAAGTGTAGCCCCAAGAATCTAGTACATTTTTCCTTGATGTAATACTATGGTCTTGTATACTCACCCAAAGTTTGCAGTAAGAGACCAGTTCCCATGGGTTACATTGTGTAGCAAGATACTAGTTATATACTTGAGTTTAAAATTATATTTAATTATAAGTTACATAGAAAAATAAATACACTACTTTGATCCTTGTCTTATTAAGCTCAACAACCATAAATATAAGGATAAATGCCATGGATTTCAAAGATTATTACATAAATTCTAAAAGTACAAGTTGTGTAAATCTCATACTTAGTTACAAATACAAGTTACTCAATTCAAACCCACTCTCAAATGCATAACTATCAATTATCTAGAACATTATCATCAAAACTAATTGTAATGATCTCATATAGGGGTATTTATCCTTTTTCTTCCTGACCAAGTAGCTACATTAAGAAATGACATTAGTGATTGGCCAACAAACTCTCTGTAGACTGAGATTCATGGTAGTTTATCAATTATTTTCTCTTAAGGACCTGAGCCTTTGTGCCCCCTATATACTTGTTCTATTCTAAATCCTTGTTTTCATGTGTCTTCCTTTTTTTAGGCCAGTGTGAAACTCATGATGGATAAAGTTTGGATGGCCATTAAAATCGCTCCTTAACCATTTATTGTTTCCCATGTGCTCTCCAAGTCCTTCACTGCTATTTTGAGTCTTTTACTATCAGGTTCCTTTTATTTATTTTTCATCTTTGATTAGATCTTCTCACACTGGTGCTTCTTTACCCTTGTCATTTCACACTACGCTAGTTTCGTGCCATTATCCTTCTATACCAAACTAGTTCTATTCCATAGTATTTTTGTGATATGCTCCTCTTTCACTATGTTAGTTTTAACACCAAAATAACAAAATACTTAGTCAAAATTTAGGGTTCAAAAAGGAAACCTTATTATTTTTTAATATATACTTTTCCCCCTAACTTGCCATTTAGAAAAATATTTTTCACATCCATTTGATAAAATTTGAAGTTCTTAAAACCAACATATTCCAAAAGCAGTCTAATGGATTATATTATCACAATAGGGGCAAATGTTTCTTCAAAATCAACACCTTCTATTTTAGCATACCCCTTGTAAACCAACCTTGCTTTATTTATTTTTAATTAGACATATTCATTTAAATTATTCATGAACACTCACTTGGTAACAATTACATTCTTATCTTTTGGTTTAGGAATGAATTCTTGTGTCTCACTCTTTTCAATTTGATTTAATTCTTTTTCTATAACATCGATCCAATGTTTGTCATTGCTAGATTCTTTAAAAAATTTGGGCTCTATTTTGGATAGTATGGAGAAGTTTACTTGCTAAGGTGTACTCACAAATCTTATTCTAGTTTGTACCCCAACATCAATATCACCAATAATTTGACTTCTAGAATGATTATTTAAACAAATAAATATGGTGCCTTTGTATCTTCTTGATCCATTTCTTCTTGTTTTTCTACTTCTTGTTTTTCTTCCTTGAAGTCTAGTTCCTATGAGTGATCATTTGTTTTTTAACTTACTTTCTGAGGTATTGTTTCATCAGTTTACACTAACACTTTCTATGATTGTTTGTAGCCTTTTATTATAACATCTATAAAATTTAATTTTTTAGGAATGTCCAAGAAAAATACATTCATAAGCTCTTGAGTTTAACTTTATGAAGTCTTCTTCGTCTCTCTTAATAAAGCATTTTCTACCAAACACTTTGAAATATTTGACTAATGCTGGTCTACCCATACATAACTCATAAGGGGTTTTGATATTATTTACTTTGATTTGTCATTTGTTCAAAATATAGACAATGATGTGAACTACTTCTCTTTAAAACATATCTGATATCTTAAATTCACTTAACATTATTCTAGACATTTATTGAACAATTCAATTCTTTCTTTCTACAACTCATTTTCGTCGTGGAGTCCTTACAACTAAGAAATGCCTTTTTATTCCATGTTACTGACAAAATTCATTGAATTCATTTGAGATGAACTCACCTCCTTGATCTGATCTCAAGAACTTGATCTTTAAATTTGTTTAATTTTTAACCTAAGTATTAAACTTCTCAAAACCCTTAGATTTTTATTTTAGAAAGGCAACCCATGTCATTATGGAATAATCATCAATGTGGAACATAAATTATATCTCACCTTATATTATTTATGTTCTTATAGGTCCACATAAGTATATATGAATCAGTTCTAATGGAGTGGTGGTTGAGTACTCCTTTGACCTAAAACTCACTCTTGTCTATTTTCCATGCTGACACTACTTGAAAAGAATGTTTGATGGTTTTATAGTATTTATCATATCTCCTATGGCTTGCCTAATGCTGATTTTCACTAGATTTCAAGTTCATATGGCCCATCTTTTTGTGCCATAGCCATCTTTCATCAATTTGACTCATATAACACTTTTTTCCCTTAACTTCATTGATTATGTATAGGTTTTTTGTTGTTTTGTTTGCATCCTCAACTAATTTCCCTATGTCTATTTTCTTGATCTCAAAACCTTGAGCATAAAATGTGACAGTATGTCCTTGATCACACATTTGACTGACACTTATAAGGTTATGATTCAAGGCTTCAACATATAGTACATTTTATGTTTTTTGTTTTCCATTATCAAGGCTAAGGGTACCTTTTATAGTTATTCTCATTGTGGCATTATATCCAAAATTTACAGTGCTTTCACTCATTTCCCTCAAGGAGTGAAATTTTCTATTGTCCCCAATAATGTGAATTGAGCATCTACAATCAATATACTATCGTTTCCCTTAATTTTCTGCATGAAATTCTATTTACACAAGCATAGATTTCTCCTTATTTTGATTAACTTCCTCTTGCTTCTATTTCTAAATTTTTGTATGTTTTCTTTTCTTTACCACATGAGCATTCACTTTCTTATTTTGTATATGGGTTCTATAATAAAACTTATACATAATCATGTTATATATCTATAGTTATTAAAATTATAACATACAATGTTATGCTATTTGTAATTAGATAATGGGGAAAATGAATTATAGTTTTTACTTAAAACTCCATAAGTACTTATGTCATTATCCCATGCATACCTATTTATTTCATGTATCCTACACTCCATTGCTCTATGCCCAAAATGATTAAATGGAAAATAATAACCAAATAAATAATGTTAGAACTTGGTCATGTGTGTTTTCGATAGAGGAAAGGACTTTTTGAATTTGTGCTTTTTATCTTTTGGAGGAGTGTTTGTTTTCTATGGAACTTGATTTTCGTTATTCTTAATGATAGGACTTTTGAGAACATCTACATAGTTTTTTGTCTTTTATTCATTTACCTTATTTGGTGACTCTTTGTGATTTTATCTATATCCAATGCTAGTCTTTATAAATGGTGACCTTTACCCATTTATGATATCATCTAAGATATCAGTACTCTTTTCAAATTTAAATCTTCTGTTCAGCTTGTTGGTTGTTTTCTTTAGTTCCTTCCTCAAGAAGACAATCTCAAACTCCAACCTCTCACAATTTTCTTCCTTTTTTCTTAATTAGATTCACACCTCCTCTTCAAACCTTTTTTCTTCTTCAATTTGAAACTTTTAGTTGATGATAATTGTTTCAAATTTATCAAGGCCTTGGGACATTTTTTATCTTGAATCATAATCTTCTTTTTCATATTTATGCAATTGCAAATTTTTATTTAAATTTATTTTCTTTAGCTACTTGATCTTACTTAAGGAATGGATGAGTTCTTATTCAATATCTAACTATCTTTCATCTTTGACATATTCTTCCTCTTCCAAGGTGTCATCACTTGTAGAGGCATCATTTTTTATTTTTAAAGCCATGAATAAATTTTATTCTCTGTCACTATCTAATATGTTATCATCACTCTCCTCAGTTGATCTACTATCATTTTTGGAATAAAGGCTTTACTTGTGATTACTAAACTTTTTCTTATATTTATTTTCTTTGAATATTTTCTTGTATTGAGGTTTGCTTTCTTTCTTATTCCTTTCCTCATTATGATTTTCCTCATCATCATGATCATCCTTATGTGGACACTTATAAGCAAAATATCCTATTTTACCATAATGAAAACAATTAGAAGGTAGCTTACCTTTGTATTTCCCTAATCATTTCTTAAGCTTTCGTACAAAAAGGGCTTCTTTTTTATCTTGTTCATCACTAGTGTCATTGATTAATTCAAGTTCTTTATTCTTCACTTTATTTGAAACTTTAAAAGTTGCTTCCTTCTTAGATGGATTTTAATTTTCAGTTCTCATTTCATATGGCATGATAATCCCATCCAACTCATCCATTGTTAATGAGTCTAAGTTCTTTATTTATTCAACAACAAAAAATTTTACATCAAATCTCAAGGGAAATGACCTTAGCATTTTTGAATGATCATGGATTATTCAAAATTTTTTTTGAGTCATTTTATGGTGTTAAAAATATCATCCACATGGAGAAGATATGCCACAAAATTTTATTCATCTTTCATTTTCAAGATCTCAAATTATCTTCTATGAGTTTGGAGTTTTGCATTCTTCACTTTTTTGGCACCCTCATAGATGTTCTAAAGTTTGTCCCACATTTATTTTGTTGAATCACATTACATAATATTTATAAACTCAAATTATTATAAACCACACAAAATAACATTCATGGTTTTGGCATTATTCTCACTAGCCCTCTTTTTTTACTAGATCCATTAGTGGAGTTGTTGGCATAACATATCCATTCACCACTACTTTCCAAATATAAAAATGAAAGTCCATTAAATAAGTACACATGATTATAATTAATAATTTAAACTTTATTACATCAAACAATGGATCCTTGTTTGTGAAGAAACCTTCTTGTACATGATGACTAGCCATGTGTGCTCCTAGGATCTACCTTTCATTAGTTAAACTGATTCTGAAGGAACCACTCTGATACCAATTGTTAAGCACATGATACATTGATATGGGGGGGATGAATTTGTGTATAATAAAACTTTAACTTTTATAAATTAATGTTCCTAAAGAAATCATTCACATAAGATCTAATAATTAAGCAACACTAGATTTACATGGAAAACCCTCTCTTAGGAAAAAACACAAAGCAAAGGTGCTTGTATCTATCATCCAAATCTAATTGTAAAATAATAATAATTTTCAAATTTCATAGGCACCAAAATAATTGGAGACACCAATCCCCACTACCAAATACCAAGTTATCAAGAGAAATCAATCTCTTTATTCTGAGGCACTTACCTCTAATGAAATAATCTTCCACCTTACTACTATTTCTTCATCAATTAATGATGGAAAATTCAATCTCCTCTTCTTCTTCTCCACAAAAGTCTTCTTATGCTTGAATGATGGAAATAATTTTTTTTCATATCTTTTCCAATCTTCTATTCACCTTATATAGCCTCCAAAGACTCTTCACAAAGGAGGCATCCCATCAAAGAGGCACACTTTAATCAAAAGATGTGTATTTAATTAATTCACTAAGTGGGGTGATTTACCCAAGGCAACCATATATCAAGTGGGTCAGCCCAATAATGATAGGCATTAATATGTCTTAATAGGGGAGATTTTATCCATAAATAATCTTCTTTGAGTGCTTACTGAATACTTATTTAATGTTGGTCACTTCATCATGAATCATTGCTGAAAATTAAATAATATTCTATTACATCAATGAAACTTTTGTTGGCATTTCTATTGACATCCATTACATTTTTTCTAATTCCCTTAACATCAATGACAATATTCCAACATTGTTAATTGTGTTAATATCCATTTTCTCATTATAATCCCATTTCTTAACAATTAGGGAAGGGTAATGGGTCTCAACAGTTTTCATATCAATGACTTCAAAATCATCGCATAGACTTAGTTCGACCATTCTAATTTCTACATCCTTGATGTGACCAATCGATTCTACTCACCTATAATCTATGAGGCTAATAGTGATATGATTGTAACTTAATTTAGGCCTACCAATAGCTTCCCAAGTTGATCTCAAGATTATATTTACAATACTCCTAAAATAAAATATATTGTTAGGGATTTCATAACTTGTAATCTCAATATACATTTTGGATTCAACATCCTAAGGCTTCTTAATTTTCACATACAAAACAACCTTATCCATATTATGTTTCCCTCGACGTGCATAGTCTAACAAATTATGCAAGAGGTTAGTAATATTTTTAAAAATATCCTCATTTTGGAGTGTACTAAGTAACCTTAATAAGTCTTTAAAAGTAATTAAAACTCTTTCCTACTACAGTATGCACATAATATACCCATACATTTGTACATCAATAGCTATTGTATCTCCCTCTAAAGTATCATATTGTTATATATTTTGTAGAACTTGAGCTAATTGATACATCAAAGTATTTTCCTTTATAGGATTAGGATATTGATATTGTTGAGATTTTATAAATCCCTAATCTAGTAGCATCTCCAAAGGAGGAAATCATTATTTTCATCTTGTTGTCTAGTAACAACCAAAATGCATTCTCCTTAGGTTATGCATTAACCAGGTTTACAGTGCACACTAAATTATCCTTTCTTTGCTTTTCAAGCATTAGACAATCTTCTATTTTATGTTAGCCTTCAATTCTATAATATACATAGTAGGTCTATATTTGTGGGTTTGTAGGGAAATTATTCACATTGTGATTATATTTTACACATAAATAACATTACATAGGTGGTCAAGTTTTCCTATTGTCATTGTTACATCCTTCTTGATATCTTCCTCAGTATTTTCCTCTGTAAACTTCTCTATAACCACCTCTATTTTTTTGGTGTCCCCATCCTTGTGTCTATTATACATTGTATCCTACTTGTTAGTTTTTTTGTGCATCATACCCTCCATATTGGTGCTAAGGTGAATTTGGAGCTTAATTTTTACTACTACAAACTCACATTATTACAAGAAGATTGATATTGGTGTTGCAGAGAATATGGAATCCAAAAAACTAGACCTTCGAGTTATTATTGTGGTGGTGAAGGGATCCATTAGGGATTACCTTGTGTCACACTTACCATGTCCACATTGGGCCTAGGATACTTGATTCATAGTTATTAATTATTGTGTAATAACTGTAAAGACATTCTTTATATTATCTTCTTTTAACTCTTGTAGAGCCCTATAGCTCCTCTCATCATGGTTTGTCAATTTTAAAAAAATAAAATACATGCTCTAAATTTTTTGGATATATTTATTTAAACGATGACACTTTGAAGTAACATGTCTAACTACTCTACATATTTCACAAAAACCTATTTTAGGTTATGGATAGTCATTCTTATGGTGGCCATATTGAACACATTTTATATACCATAAAACTAATTTAGGATTATTATTCTCATGTATTTCCTCTATTTTATAACAAAAGAATTTAATTTTTCTTATACTTAGATCTTGCTACTGGAAGGTTGTTGTATTCTCTATTTTCTCTACTCATATGGCAATTGATCGAGCATTAGCCTTCGTTAAAAACTGGGAATGCATAATAGCAAATCTAATTATTGGTTGTAGTCCTTATACGAACCAAGTAACCTTGTACTTATCTTTTAGGATGAAATTTATTTTATTCATAACATCAACAAATCTATGATCATAGTCCTCAACTACTTTTCTAAACATTTGTTGAATCTCCTTCGGATCTTGAATAGTTTGGCTTTTACATTTCCTAACTTTAAAATTTGGTATTAATATATATTTTAGCTATGAAAGGTCAAGAGTATTAATGTTTATTTTAAAAATAAACTCTAAGGCCCATCCTAAAAAATCCCCCTTATTATTCCATTTCTTATCATAGATTACCAAGTATTACTCAGGATCTGTAGAACCATCATATTATATTAAATTAACAAACATACATGCATTGAATGATATGGTTGAGACACTTTTAGTTACCAATATAGGTTTTGTCACACTAGTGACTCTGATTATGGGTATATTCACACTTGTGACTATGAATATATTTTTCTACACAATAATTTAATGTGACTATGGACTTATATGCACTAGTCTTTTCAAGTGTAAAAGGAACCTTGACTCTTCTATCCTCTTCTTATCTATTGCTTGCTTTGTATTTACACTTAAATTTCTAAACTTATTTGTAATGGAATAAAAATAATTTGAATTCTCCTCTTCTCCCACACTTCTTCTTCTTCCAAATAATAAATTAGGCTAGAGGGATGCATAATTTTGAAGTGAATGATCTCTAGTTTGAATTTATTATAACTTTGAACTTAAACATGTGATAACACTAAATTTGATCCTAATTTATTAATATTAAATTTATTTCCCATCTCCATAAAAAAATCCATTTCATTAATTGCAATATATTTTTACCTTCTAGATACTCAATTGCTAAACTACCTTCTTAATCCTGCAATTTGAACTCCACATACACATTATTGTTATTTCTATCTTCCTTTTCATCAAGCCCTTTTGCATACTTTATGAATTAATTAATTTGATCATCTCTCATGCATTAATCTACATCATTTCAACTTAATCATCTTCTACTTTACCCCTACTCCTATTTATAGTGAATTTGAGATGGATCAATTTATTCTATATTCTCTATTATCACAATTCCCTTTCCAATACCATAATTTTCTTCTCACATTGGATCTTCTCATCCTCTATATTATGGAGTCAAGCTCAAGTCTCTTTAATCAGATCCATATCATTCACTTTAATCCCACACATACCTGAATGGTTCCCAAAGCAACTACTCCATGTTGGCAAGAGTAGGAACCATGGCCTTTTCCACAACCAACATGGTGATCAACATAGGTAGTTACTGAAGGAACTTATCATGGATTCCTCTTACAAATATGTATTTCATAAATTCAAAGGCTAAAGTCTATTGTGCATTTCTTTCAAGCAAATTTTTTTTTACAAGGAACATTAGCAGGCATTCCCTTCATTGGCTATTTACTATATTCTTCATTCTTTATCGGGGGTGAAATATGACTGGTGTACAGTTATATCTAGCAAGATTAGGGCTGAGTTGAATCATGATTTTTTAAATGAGACTTTCACAATTCCTTCCTCCAATTATATTTTGTCTTTATATTATGAGGCCTTATATGATATAAAAATACAACAATTACCACTACCCTCCATACAAAATGATAGCTAATTCTTTATCTATTGATGAACAGGGGGTAAGTTTAGCTTTCAAAATAATCAACTCTATTACTTTATACATATTTAAATTATAAAATTTCTTGGATTTTGAGTTATTACAATAAATAATGATCATATATGGCACAATAAAATAGGCAAAATCCAAAGGTTGGCATGCTCTTGAGGGCTCTGGCTATATTGAGTCCACAAAGTCTTTGCTTAATTCAATCTAAATTTCTAAATGCCTAAGACTTGATTCTGTATCATCTCTACTTGTAGGTTTTCCTCGGAAAAATTTCATGATTATTTATTTATTGTATTATTTAATGGAAAAATTATTTTTCATATTAGTTTATTAATTAATTTATTTTTGTAGTGGACTCTTAAACCATCACCATTGAGGATCCTTCCAAATAACACATTCGATGGTTTCCACCTTGCATCTTTTTTTTTAAATTGAAGTTTCTTACAATTGGATAGTTTTTCAATTACATAATTTACTCTTTTTGTAGTTGAAACCACCAGTCACTTTGACCATTATAATTATAATGGAAGAGACAATCTCTCTAACTACACTTTATAATTGTTTCATTTTGAGTTTGTATTAATTTATGTTTTTAAATTTACTATTTTTGAATTATTTTTTATATTGTACGTTACCCTAGATGTATGAGGAGAATTATGCCACCACCCATATCACCCATCTAGACTCATATAAGAGGGAAGAATATCTCCCTACTTGCACAGATCAGAGGAACCCTATAAAGTTTAGGTTTTGAATTCCCAAATTTCTCTATTGATGGTGTTTCTAGTGCATAGGGTCTTACATGTTTGTAGCATATTGATCTTGATGAAGAGTATCTTGGGATAAAAAATGGGACCCTGATTGGTAGTGGATTCAATCCACATGATTTTATTTAGGTTTTAATGTGCCTATAGTATAAGTTCCTTCTACCTCTTACCTGTCTATCCCACCCACCACTAATAATTTGAATGTGTCTAATGATTCCAAAACTAATTTTCCATTGGATAATTTAGTTTCAAAAAATATACTTGATAATGTAAAGGAGGGTGTTATTGATGGTTTTAATTCTTTAAAAATAATGGGAGATAAGGGTAAAATAATTGATCAAATAAATAAATGCTCATTATCACAATTACTCCTAAAGAGTTAATATGTTTTTGCTTGTTCTAAATGAACCATCAAAGAATGAGGCTTTATTCCATCAAACTCAATCTAAGTTAATATATTTTAATAATGTTTACAATGATGATGTTTTATGAATTATGATAAAGAGGTTGGAAAATTTAAATCGAGAAGCCCAGGCCTATTTCAATAAATGGGCTAGAGATATAAACCTTGTTAACATTACACAAGTAGAGAAGGAAAAAACTTTGGTAAATTTTTATTATTTATAACATATATTTTTGTTTTTACACTTTTTATGTACTTGAGTCTTATTTATTATTTTTTAATTGTAGGAAAAATATGAAATTTTGAATAAATAAGCACAACTTCTTAATGTGCATTTGAAAAATGTCCACAAAAGTATAACCTTAATTATTGCATTCAAGGAAAAGGTTTTCTTGTTAAATAAACATAAAAACACTTTCAATAAAATTAGTAAAGAGCATGGGATGGATCCACACATTTTATAGAGGAAAAAAAAATATGAAGATACAAGTATTCTTTCAGTTGGTGATGCAGCGAATGAAGAGAGAAAAAAATCTTGCAAATATAAATTTTGTTGTAGTGGATCTTCTTAAACAAAGACTTATCATGGAGGGCACACAAGAATGTCAAAAGAGTGGGGTTTCAAAGGATGGAAATGGTAAGAAGGATGTGGGTGGAGAGTCTATTACAGAAAAATGTTAGTTCATTTCAAAAAGTTTTTAATGTTTGAAATGACAATGATCTATATTATGTTTGTTTCAAAAACACTTTATTATATTTGAAAAACACTTATTTTATGCAATACATATTACATGTCAATGATATCTACTAAACACTTTATTATGTTTGAAATACTCTTGGTTTATAATTTTAATATTTTAAATGCATTATGGTCAATCTTAAATATTCAATGCAGATATAGTAGTGTAGTATTTAATTAATACTTTAGTGATTATTAATTTTATGACCTAAATTAACTTATGTTTAAATGTATTATGGTTTGGGTTATAAATGTTTTGTAGTATTTAATTAATACTTTAGTATTTAATTTATTAATACTTTGGAACACTCTTGGTTTATACTTTAATGATTTTTAATTTGTTGTGCTTTAGCATAGTTTGCTTTAAAAATTCAATGGTTATACTTTTATAGTAGTTGTAATATTTGAAAAAGTCTTGGTTAAATGTATTTTTTAAAAATTCTTCAGTATTAACTATTGTGGAGGCAATGTTTAAAATGACTTTTAACTATTAAACACTTGTGTTTAAATGTATTGTGCTCTCAATTGTAAATTAATTAATTAATTAATACTTTAGATTTGTTTTATTGTTTAAACAATTATTAATCTATACATGCAAAGATATAATATTTGTTACACTATGTTTGAAATACTCTTGGTTTATAATTTTATGATTATAAATGTGTTGTGGTCATCGTCAAACATATCATCTAGCCTTAAATATAGAAGTTGTACTATTTTAAATACACAAAATTATAATAGGACAAATAAAGTACTTAATTGTAGTCTATTGAAGAAGTATTTATACATTTTTTATTGTCAAAGTTTCATACTTTTTAATGTGAAAATGAAGACATTAGTTCTAGTTAATTCTCAATTAATCCATATAGTTTAAGAAGCTTGCAATTAGTTTACATGCATGAAATAAAATAGACAATTTAAACTATTTGAACATGAAAAAATATGAAATATTTGAGAAAATAGTAATTTCTATACTTCTCAAACTAAAACTTGGGCAACTGAAACAATCCTTAAGAAACATGGTCATTGTAAGTGTGATTTGCATCTACCATGTTAGTGTCATATTTAGTCTCGATATTCACATCCTTTATATTGGTTGTTGTAATACTAATGCCTATTTTTTTAACTAGATAACTCCATGTTTTAAGTGCTCTATCATAAGGAAAATTGTCCATAGAATAATGTGAAACATAGATTCTAAAGAAAGTCTCTAGATTTTTATCCAATCTGTTTCTATGTTTTGAATTCACAAAAGATAATGCACTAAACATTCACTCATATTCCACAGAACCCAAAATCATTATTTGAATAAGTTCATATAATCTGAAATATTCATTAATACTTTATTGTGATATGCTACCAAGACAAATTTTTTTTCCATAGCCATGTAATTGCACTTTTTCTAGTTGGGTCACTTAAACACTAAAATCGATCCATCATTTTAATTTCAAACTATGTTGATTGAGACACCAATAATTATTTATTTAAAATACCATTAATCTCAACTCCATTCACCTCTATATATTTACAAAAATGATTAACAATTAAACCCATGTATTTGTGAAATAAACTATTAATCTATTATTAACAGTTAACATTATTCTAAAAAATGGGATACATAACTCTAATGCCCTCCAACAACTCATCCCTTTGAAAATGTTATGTGATCTCAACAAATAAACATTGTGAGATTTGGCTTAATTTAATTCATGTTTAAGATAAAATAGTATATATAGTAGACATGTTATAGGGACTTCTTCAGTTTTAGCTCGCACAACTTCAAATTTTCTATAGAAAGTGTGAATTGGGATATCATTTCTATTTACCATGACACAAAGATGATAATTTGATAGTGAATTTCAAATAGCTCTTAGGATTCTAAAAATCTATGAAAACTTGCTAGGTTCTAAAAATAGGTTCATTAAATCTTTCATTTGATGTGTATAATATATCTAAAGACTGGCATTAACATTTTCTCAAATGTATGAAGCCAACAATATAGATAGATCTCTCCTGGGCATGTTTCATTAAATAATTGATTTCCTTCAACATTGGCAGAATACTGCATAATGTTAGTAATGTTTCAAAATGTCTTAAATGACACAATAAATATTTTGCTTTTTTAACTTCCTTGTAGTATTTATACATAAAACCTGTTAAATATGGATATTCCTCAAAACTTTTACATACAGATTCATACATGGAAATCCATTTTATTTTAATATATTTCAGTAGTTTTTTACCATCAGTCACCCCAATTGCAAATTTATAGAACACCAAGAATATTTTTGAGATGCTTGACATATAAGCATGCAAGTTACAAATGAGCTCTTCCACTTTTGTGACATTACCAAATGTACTAACAATTTTGTGCATAAGATTCATCCTATGATCCATACAATTATTTAGAGTCATAAATGGAGAAACTATTGTTTCAATATGAACACAAAGGCCACTTTTATGCCCCTACATCACTGATGCACCATCAGTGCTAATACACATGAAATTTATACCTATGGCATAATCATCCATACCATATTTATCTCTTAAATTGAATACAATTGATTTATGAATGTTTTTTACATTGTAATTTTCTACCAGTTTATAGATAGATAATAGATGAGATTACCTTGAATAGTTTTCAAAAGTATACACATACATGCAAACCCATGATGTGTTGTCAACTATAGCGACCTCATCGATGGATAGTGAGATAAACAGTGATCTCTTAACACTTTATTTCAAAGATTACTTCTCAACCATTGCTAGACATTTTACCATTTCGCAAGCACTATTATCTAACCAATGTGATTGTTGAATATCATGAAACCCATTATGTTTAAATGAAATATTATAATCTAAAAATTAAAAAATGGGTCTGTACTTTTTTAAAATGTGGAAAACAATAGATAACTATACATATTTTACCTTAATATTGGATTGCATAATTTTTCCAAATTAAAATTTGATTGTTCCCCATTTCTCAACAAGATGATTTTGTTGTTTTTGATCACTTGTGTATTCATGTGCACATCTTAATACATGCATTATTATCTATTATTACATCTATGTGGTCTTGTTATCTATCCATCTAGGTACTTCAAAAATATATATATATATATTTCCCCATAGTGTTTCTTAATTATATCCAATTTAAGTTGCATTCTATGTTCTTTTCTAAGTGTCTTTTGGAGGCTTATTACCATTTTCTGGTTTTATAAGTTCTATAAATGGATATTTCTATCCTAGATAACTTGAAAAGAAATTATTATTATCCATGTACTTATCTTTCTCCATCAAATTTTTTGAGTTAAAATTTCAACTAAATTTGGTGTTTGAAGAGAACTGCAATTCTCTTTTGAAATGCCCAAAGGGGTGACTTCTAGGATAGCATGCCATTAATAAAATGTTTAGGTGGAAAGATGTTATCGATATTGATTATTTATAATGAAATAGTATCATTATTAGTTGTGTTTTTTACATTTAAATGTTTTAAAATTATTCTATAATTAAAATGAAAAATTACTATTTTTTAAAATAAAGTTTTAGAATTACTTGTATCTGGAGTGCATGCCATTTGCACTATCTTCTTTCCTAGGTTTCTAAAATAAGATAGTATGTTCAATTTTATTGATATTTTTTGTGGAATTTTACCTTACCATTACCACCTAATACCATTATAACTAAAATATGATGTTTTAAGGCTCAATATGTAGATGGGTGATACTATTTGGGAAGGCATTGTTGGGTCACAACAATTTGGTAGTGATAAAATGCAGTCAGGCAACAACTAGTGAGATATTGCTGGTAGGTGGTGAAATAGTGTCAAGTGGTAAATTACTAATGATCAACACAATGCCATCATGTGGTATAATGTTATTGGGTATCATACTATAGTCAGGTAGCACAATGTTATCAAGTAGTAGAATATAATCGGGTAGCATAGTGTTATTAGGTGACACAATTTTGGAGGGTGATAACAGTCAGGTTATAGAGTGTGTTGGTGGGTAAAAATAGTTAGGTGGTAGTATGATATCTAGTAGTAGTGAGGTAGTAGAGAGGCACTTGCACAGATGCAATCAAGTGGTTACAAAAATGCTATAAGGCATCCTCAATGCTCAAGAACTTGGCAATGAGGTAATGAAAGATACTTTGATGCTAACCCCTATGAACATATGTACTATATATAAGGCAAATTAAAAATATACCCCCATAATTATTATAAAATATTGGTAGTTTGACCCCTTAAAAAAATCTCATCATAATTTTTTTGGCAACTGAGCTCTATGTACTACTCCCAAAAATTGCCAAATTTAATTTCTTAGAAATTGAATATTCATGAATTAATGAATATTCTCCTTTGAAATTTACCTTGATAAGAAGAAACATAATTATATTAGAGATATAATTCAAAGTGAAAATAGTTAGAAGTTATCACTATACTTTATGTGAATATTCTAAATATAGTGCATAAAATTCACTTGTTGATACATTAGAGGCTATTTATAATGAAGTGGAAAATGTCACTTCCTAACTTGATGAAAGGCTACATCAAAGGGAGGTATTATTATTCTAATATATTATCATATGAGGATATTAAAAAGAAAAAGATATAAAAAAATAATTATGTGATTTATTTCATATGCATGGAACCATTAAACCACTACTAATGAGTAACAAACATTATCATTGATTGGTGTATAAACGAAAAAACAAAAACAACTTTTGGGATAGGTGATGGATGGTGCTTAATGAGCCTCCATAAAATAATAGTGAGGTTCTTATTGACCAAATTTGAATTTAAGTCATATTAGGGAACCCCTATTAAAAAAATTGGTTTTTAGGTCTATAAGGGGGTATAATATATTATCATGACGTGTTTTATATGGATGTCAATTAATGTTATATTAGTTTTGTTTATTTAATTTTTATGTCCTTATATAATTTTTAGGTCATTTAAGGGGTCAAAAAGGTGCATTTAGTACTTTGTATGGGTTTATTGGGAAATGTGAAAGTGTAAAAACTTAATTTCATGCCCCATTTGTCTAAAAATGTCTTAATTAACTAACATTACTAAAAATATAGTAGGTTGTTCAGAGAAAATGTAGTTTTCTTGGCAAAAAAGGAGAAAATGCCACTTGTATAGCCTCTTTGGGAAGTGTGCCACATGGAAAAGGTTGAAATATGAATTTTAGAATTCCTCAAGATTAATAAAACATTTGGTTTGATTTGGATATGTAATTTTTTTCTCAAAACCATTTTGCTTCCTTTTCACCTTTTTAGACACACGAAAGTGACTTGCAAGTTTGTACTTGGTATAGTCAGCACAAGGGGTTTCAAGAAAAATTATTTTAAGAGGTTTTTTAAAATTTATATACCTTAATTTTCATATAAATAAGTGTTATATTTATAATTTTTTCTTTATGAATCATCCATTTGAAGTTGACTATGTTTTTCTACTTACTAATCTATGAAACCTATAGGTTTTCCTTCATTCTGGGTAAATCCGTATGAACCACTTTATGAGTTTGATTATAGATGATTTTTAACTCATAAAAAATTTACATTTATTTTTGTATGTTTCAAGTTTATTTTATGAGCATTTCACATCAAGGTTGCAAACTAGTCCTATTCTAGTTGTTGACAGATTTCTACTAGTGGTAGTATCTTCATGCTTGTTCAATGGATATAGAGGGTTATAATATGTAAATTTATATGTTTCATGTGATATTTTTTACATTTCATTATTAATATATTTATATAAGAAATATTTCTATGAGGATGTAGTCGCATGATACTAAACAATCAAGCTGCCATAGACAACTCATCTACATGTGCTTTGAAAGAAGTTTTCACATTGAGAGGAAGGTTTTGAGGTTTCTTAAAAATATTTTAAGTATGGAAGATGTATTTGGAATTATGATATATGTTTATCACTTAAAAATTATTAAATTTAACACCCAATATCTAATTTTCTCACTCTTACTGCCTGCATACTGAAAGCACACCTACATGTGGCCTGAGCAAAGTGTTTAGGAGTCATATGGAGAGTTTGAAACATATTATGAGCCTTATTCATCATATTGACATATTGAAAGAGTGTGATAAATTTTTTATAGTCGTGGATTTAAAAATTAGGAATGAAGGACACATTCAAAGGCATGGGATAAGTGATACAGGGATACTTTCCCTAAAAAAGTAAAATAGAGAGTAGTTGTCGTTTATAATTACCATATAAAAAGGTTTAAAATGAATTTTATACCTCATAATGACTTAGTATTTTATTATATACATTATAAAATACCTCTTCAAAATATGATATTAAAATGTTCAATGCAAGGTAGATTTTGAATACCCCAAAGTGGGCTTTCAAAATACTGCAATCCTACAATGACATCTAAAGGCTTGTAAAGTTGTGAATGACTTTTGACATAAAAGAAATAAAATGAAACACACTTTCAAGTTTATAATGTTTTAATTGGTTTAATGACACAAAAAAAATCATAAATTCCATCAATGGAGGTTGATCCATGACTATGCAAGTCAATGGTCACCCACACTCTGTACATTGAGAAGACGTTGACCTACAACAAGATGTATAAGAAGTGAGCCAACATGGATGTTAAGGAGATGATTTATACAATTTAAAACTAAATTAAAACATAATTAAATTATTAATGACTTTGTGATGTTAATGTGAGACTTTTAAAACATCATAACCAATCTCAGTTGAAGCAAAAAGATGCATACAACAGGGTCTAAGAGTAAGTTTCTCAGTCAAGTGGGGAGAACTCAGTCCTATGAATTTAAGGAGATTTAAAATGGTATATATGTAAGTGAAAAGTGGATAAGATTTTTTATAACCTCAAATTATACATGAAAATTTCACACATACCATGATCAACCTCAAGTGAAATAAGGTAACCTACATGCATGTTTGTCTTAGTCAACTAGGTAGTGGAAAAGCTCATTTATGAGTTGAGGTGCATAGAAAGGGAAAAGAGATATTTTGAATGAAAAAAATATTAAAATTACCTTAATAAATTAAATAATTACTCCTTAAACCCTATAACAAATAAAAAATATCCTTGAGACCCTATTTTCACCTATAGTCAGGCTTAAAGGTTAAACACAATCAAGAGTTATGTACACAGTCCTGACAGAGTCAAAGTATATAAGGAAAATATGATAGATTTGGGGAATAAATTAGGTTTTTAATCCATAAATTTTATTCATTATATTATAATTTATTTTCATCTTGAATAAATAATAGGGAAAAGGCCCCAACGATGCATCACATAGTCTACTTGCAAAAAACCCTACACAATCTACCTTTGAAAGAACTAGCCTTAGATTTTGGAGTTTTGAGAGATAATATCATCCAATAATGAGTTGTAATTTTGTGTATGGAATAATAATAAATTTTATAAACCATTCCATGAATTTTTTTTTATTATCAAATAGGTAAAGTTCCCCCTTTTTGTCTCATACATGGAGCACTTTCCCCATGCACACACCTTGCATTCTTGACAAAGGAGATAAAAATGTGAAACATCAGATTGGAGGACATTTTTTTAAGGTTTTAAAAGCTTAAAAAATTTAATAAAAACATGTATAACCTTTAAAATAAGAGTGAAAACAAATAGGGTGGACTGAACACCAAAGCTTGCAGGCAGACCTAATAAGCAAGGAGTAGGCCTAACACCTAAATGAAGTGTCATATGTAATTCTAGCCCTAGATGAGAATTTTAACTGATTTTAAAATTTTAATGAGGAAAATATAGATTTTCTTAAGCTATTTATAATCAAGGAAATATTTAGGTGTTCATTTTTGGACCTTGAAGTACAAACAAGCTATAAGAACAACATTAGGCGTATGTCCAAATTGAGGACCTTTCACACTTATTGCATAAGGTGAATTTTAAAATATATTAGGATATGTTTTTTAGTTAATATATGATGTGTGAAATCTCTTGGAATGCATATGAATCATAAGAAAACCATTTTTAGGTCCCCTTTCAGGCATGCAGGAAAGGTGCAAGGAAAAGCTCGAATAAGTGACTTCAAGTTTTCATATATCACTTGAGGATTTGTATGGGAGTCCAAGGAATTTGTAGATATTAATAGGGTCCTTGAATATCATTCTTGTATAATTTTTTTAAGGTTTGATGTTATAACTTTATGAACCAACATTAAGACTAAAAATAGGTCTAAAACCCTACTAAACCCTTCCTAGTGACCAATTTGGGAAAATGAGATTGGATATGCAATAAAATGGAATAGTTAGAACATAATATATATTGTATGTTAAAAAAGGACTCTCCCAGTCCCCCTCCCATGCCAACTAGTTGTATGGACTTGTATGGATGGGGTACAAACTAGGCTCTTTTTGACCATTTTTTGTGTTTTTCAAGTTCTAAAAGGAATCAAGAGATGAAAAAAACTTTGGGTGAAATATAAAAACATAAGATAACTCCAAATATTAAGTTCATGTCGTGAAGAAAATCTTAAGTACCAAAACTAGGTGATTTAACTTGTCAAGTCAAATCTACCATATTAGGCAAGCTCGTGAAGAAGATGGAAAACTTTAAGTGAGCTAAATTTAAGCCACCCTTGATGCTTACAAGGACATGGAGGTTATTTAAAATTTTAATTCACTCCCTCCCATGTATTTGTATGGAAAATTGATTCCTATTTTGAGGCCAAGTGTGTAGAGTGCATAGAAGGGTTGTTTTTTGGATAATAGATGATGATGGCTCACTTTCAAAGGTTTTTAGAGGACCAAGCATGTAACCAACTAATGTATAGGCATGTATGATGTCCCTAAACTTAAATACAATCATAAAAACTATTCATCATTAGTTATGGGACGTTCAAACAAGCCCAATCATGAATGCAATGTTTCTATGCAAAAGGAGGAGTTTTGTGCTACTTTACATAAATTTGATGACTTGAATTGACATTATTACTTCATGACCTTTCATGTTTATTCCAATTTACTCTTCACATGAAAAATTAACTCATTTTATTATCTTTACTAGTGTCCTTATGACCCTTTGACTACTTTTCTCTTCTCTCTCTCTCAAGTTCTATAAAAACTAAACATTTTAGCCATTATAGGGGATGCTCCACCTAAGTATGGTGAATCCTTAATCATTTTCATTAATTTTTATCAGTAAAATTATTAATTTTTATGTCTTCCATGACTTTTTATAGTGTAATTTACTTGAATGTTGAATTTGCTTAGTGAAGACTATGGATTCCTTAGCAAGTTGTCACATTCCCTCACCTATTTACAGCTTCTTATAGGGCATGTGAAGTGTTCTAAGAGATGTTCATTGTTTTAGTGAGTTATTCTATTCATTAGTGAAATTATGGGCCTCTTTTATAGTCCTACTATATTTACACATTAATCCACAACCTCATATTGTAACATTGATGCAAGAAAGATTTAAATTAGAAAAGTGTATATTTTGGTTACTTTTTTTGTCTCGAGTGTAGCATACATATGGTTGGAAGTCATAAGTTAATTTTGTGTATCACCTCCCTTATATTAGCTTAATTTTAGTTACCTCTCTCTCTCTTTCCCCTCAAGTTAGTAGTAGTTACAATCCTAAGTGGTACATCAAGGGAGCTAGCCCTATCTAGAGACTCACCTCATTCCTTAGGCTATCCACAAGCCTAAAGGTGATTCCATTATGACACTTGGATGAGGAGAGATTTAAATCTCCTATAAGTTTACAAATCCAAGTGAAAATTATTTTTGGCATGCCTGGTGGGACTCTTGTTCTAATAGATTGAGAGATTTTTGGTGTTGTCTCTCAATAATTAGCATTTGGAGATATTTTCAAGAATCAATGGTGACTTTGAAGACACATAGACTATTCAAGAATCCTAGGTTATCCTTTTAGGATTGATGGTAAGATTTTTTATTTGTGTTATTTCTTTCAATGAAGATATATGGATGACTTTGGTGTTGATTTCTTGTTCACACAAGTTGGTGAGACATTTCAAGCTTGTACCATTCCCTATCAATATGAACAAGTCCTTGGTCAATATTTTCATGACCATTACCATCCCCTATATGATTTTAATCAGACTCAATATGATCATGTATGGGATGGAATCATTGTGAAGGAGTGTGAAGTGAAAAATGGAGTCAATATTTTGTAATATCTTCCCACCATTCCTCAAGAAGCTTTTCTTGTTCCATGACAACCCTCATGTACTCCTTATCCTCATGATGATTCCTATGATCTTCAAGAGAGACTTTTCCAAGAGAAATTAGCCAAGAAAATAGAGGATCTAGAGACAAAAATGAGGCTACTAACTCAAGGTGTGATGGAAGGTTTATACCAAAGAGAAGACCCTATTCCTAAACACATCCCATCTCCCCTCCCTCAAGAGCTTTCTAAAGATACTACTACCTTGCATTCTCAATCTGATTTTGAGTTCTATGTGCCTCCTACACCACCTATTTCATCTTTTCCTTACTGCATCACACTTTTCCTTGATGTACCTATGCTATGGGAACCAAAGGAGGATTATCTAGTTGATAAGGAAAGAGAACTCTTGCTTGAAGAACACATATCTCCTTCGTAGCCTCATTAGGCTAGATCAAATGATTTCAAGATGCCTAGTATTGGCATCACCATGAAGGAGGTCAAAGATATTATATCTCTTGACAAGAGAGATCATATTATGACAACTAAATTTCAATTTGAAAGACCTCAAGAGATCTTAAATGATTAAGAGAGGGTAAGATCTTGTGTTGAATCTCTTTGTTTGGTTGATGATGAAGAATGTTTTCTTTGTGTTGAAGAACTTATCTTGAGAGAACAAAATGAAGAGGAACATGATCAATCCATGGCTGATAAATAATACCTCATGAGTTTTTATTAGAAATAAATCACCATAGGAACACCCTTTGGTGAAAAAAAGGGCAATTCATAAGCTTTTTCCTCTATATTTGAAGTGGAATGTATTATCAAGAAGCGAGAACACTTTCAAGCCATCCCTAAAAAAAAGGTATTCTTAGGAAAGCCTCATGAGACAAAGATAGAGGAAATATCCCTTGAAGATGATATGATCAAATATTGAGTATATTTGACTTCTTGTGTGGATATTTTAGATTGGGTTGATAAGGAAGGCTGTCTTCTTTTATCCAAAGAGGAAGAAATGATCATCAATAATTTCATGATTTTGAAATATACCATGGATGAACATGGAAAACTTGTTAATATATATTTATATGAATTTTTTGAATTCATTGAGGTAGGTTATACTCCTCTTCAAGGAGGCTATGAGCTGGTCAAAGATGGAGAAGCCAACATTGGTACACAAGTATGAAAAGGAAAAGCATTCTTTCAAATCTATCCTTTCAAGAAGCATATGCATTTGATGATGACATGTTTGAAGTCTTAAAGATGGTATATCATCTTATCAATACATTGGGAGAAACATATTAGTTATTTAATGATGGAACAAACTCATATTGGCCTCACTCTTCTAAGAAGCAAGGAATCAATCCTCTTGACTATAAAATGAAAAGTGGGAAAAAGTATGAAGTATGTGAACATGTTTAAGATTAATATTTATTAATTGGAGAAATATTTAAGGATGATATACTTGAGGTCAAATCAATTTAAGTTCCAAGCAAGAGGTTTTATCCAAAAAGCATTCAATCCAAAGAGAAGCATGCTTGGCACTATGTTTCATCACACCATGAGGATTATTCAAGAATTTTTCCCTTTGATAAAATAAAGGAGGTATATTTAGTTTATATTTTTGTATAATAGGTTCTTTCCTAATTCCCTCAAGTGTTTTAAGCACGTGTGTGTGTGTGTGTGTGTGTGTGTGTGTGTGTGTGTGTGTGTGTGTGTGTGTGTGTGTGTGTGTGTGTGTTTACTTTCTTTGTTGTGTGTGTCCTTTGCTTTGTGTGGTTAAGGTAGTTATTAGTTGTCTTGTCTTGGTTAAGGTTTATAGTCAATGGTAAAATGTATCCTTGTTTTTCTCGATCCTTAGATTTCTATATAATCCCAACGGAATGATAAGGCTACTAGTCTAGTTAGTATAGTAGGCATACTACCTGCATGAGTCACTAATTTGTTGACCAAATTTGACTTTAAGTAAAATAGTGGCACCCCTAGTCAAAAACTTGGGTTTGAGGTCTATAATGAGGTATAATTTATTGTCATTAAGTGTTTAATAGGTTAATTTATGTCAAATAATGATATATTAGCCTTGGTCAATTAGTTTTTATGTCCTTATATCATTTTTGGGTTATTTAAGGGGTCAAAAAGGTGCATTTAATTCTTTCATAGGTTTCTTGGGAAATGTGATAGTGTAAAAATATTATTCAATGCCCCATGTGTCCCCAAAGATCATGAATAATAGACACTACTAAAAATTATAATAGCTTGTTCAGAGAAAAGGTAATTTTCTTGGCAAAAAAAGTAGAAAATGGCACTTGTACAACCTCCTTGGGAATTGTGCCACTTGGAATATGTTGAAATGTGACTCTTCAGATTACAAAATCTCAATAAAACATTTTTTTTGATCTAGAGATGTCATTTATTTCTTAAAACCATTTTTCTTCCTTTTCACCTTTCTAGACACAGAAAAGTGACTTATAAGTTTGTACTTGGTACAATCAACACAAGGGGTTTTAGGAAGAATTATTATGGGAGGTTTTTATAAAATTATATACATTAATTTTAATATTAATAATTTTTAGAATTATCAACTATGCTTTATGAATCATTTGATTGAAGTTGACTGTGTTTTTGTACTTACTAATCTATGAAGCCTGTAGGTTTTCCTTCATTTAGGGTAAATCCATACGAACCACTTTATAAGTTTGATTATATATGATTTTTAACTCCTCATAAAATGTTTACCATGATTATTTTATGTTTCAAGTTGATTTCATGAGCATTTCACATCAAAATTGGAAATTGGTCCTATTCTGGTTGTTGATAGATTTATACTAGTGGTAGTATCTTCATTCTTGTTAAATGGATCTAGAGGGTTTTAATATGTCACTTTATTTGTTTCATGTTTTATTTTTTCCCTTTTAATTATTAATATATTTCTCCAAACAATATCTCTATGAGGATGTAGTCACATGATATTAAACATACAATTTGCCATAGATAACTCATCTACAGGTGCTTTGAAAGAATTTTTCACATTGAGAGGAAGGTTTTGAGATTGTTTTAAAATTATTTAAAGTATTTAAGATGAATTTTTAAGTATGATACAGGTTTATCACATAAAAATGATCAAAGGTAACACCCACTATCCAATTTTCTCAATATTACTGCCTGCATACTAAAAGCACACCTACAGGTGGCCTAAGTAGAGTGTTTAGGAATCATATGGAGAGTTTGAAACATATGATGAACCTTATTAATCATATTTATATATTTTAATATCATGATAACTTTTTTATAGGTGTGTATTGCCAAATGTGTAATTAAAGACACCTTTAAAGGCATGGGATAATTGATACATGGATACTTTCCATAAAAATTAAAATAGAGAGCAGGGGTGGTTTGGAATTACCATATAAAAAGGTTTAAAATGACTTTTATACCTCCTAATGAATTAATAATGTATTATATAAATTTAAAAATAACTCTACAAAATATGGGAGTAAAATGGTCAATGTAAGGTAGATTTTGAATATCCTAAAGTTGTCTTTCAAAACACTAAAATCCTACAATGACATCTACAAGCTTGTAAAGTTGTGAATGAATTTTGACACAAAAGAAAGAAAATGAAACACACTTTGAAGTTGATAATGTTTTAATGGGTTGAATTACACACAAATAATCATGAATTCCATCAATGGAGGTTGATCCATGACTGTGCAAGACAATGGTCACCCATAGTCTGTACACTAAGAAGAAGTTGACCTACAACATGATGTATAAGTAGTGAGACAGTATGGATGATAAGGTATTAATTTAGACAATTTAAAATTAAATAAAAAAATAATTAAATTATAAATGAATTTTCGATATTCATTAGAAAAATTTCAAATGTCATAACCAATCTGAATTGAAGCAAAAATATGCCTACAATAGGGTCTAAGAGTAAGTTTCTTAGTGAAGAGGGGAAAACTCAGTCATATGATTTCAAGGAGATTACAAAGGGTATATAGGTGAGTTAAAAGTGGATCATAATTTGTATAACCTGAAAGGATACATTATAATTTCCACATATCATGATCAACCTTAAGTGGAATAAGGTAACCTACATGCATGTTTGTCTTAGTCAACCAGGCAGTGGAAAAGCTCATTTATGAGTTAAGGTGCATAAAAATGGATAAGAGAGAGTTTGAAAGAAAAAAAATCCTATAGGTACCTTCATAAAATCTATTATAACTCCTTAAACCCTATCATGATGAAATAAACCCCTTGAGACTTTATTTTCACCCATAATCAGGCTTAAGGGTATAACACACTTAAGAGTTATGCACACAGTCCTGACTGAGTCAATGTATATAAGGAACATATGATAGATTTTGGGAATAAATGAAGTTTTAAATACATATATTTTATTAATTATAGTCTAAATTATATTTAATCTTAAATATATGATAGGTAAAAGGCCCCAACCATGCATCACACAATCTACTTGCAAAAAACCCTACCCTTTCTACCTTTAAAAGAACCAACCTTTAAAAGAACCAACCTTAGATTTTGAAGTTTTGAGGGGTCAGATCATCCAATAAAGAGTTGTAATATTTTGGAGGGAATAATTAAAACTTTTATAAACCCTTAAAATACTTAGTTATGATGATAAAATAGGGAAAGTTCCCCCTATTTTGTCTCAGACAAGGGGCACTTTGCCCATGCATGAAACCTGCATTCTTGAAAAAAGAGATAAATAAATATGAAATAGAATCTCAGAGGACCTTGTGTGAAGGTTTTAAAAGTTGTAAAAATTTCATAACAAAATGGATAACCCTAAAAATAAGAGTGAAAATAAACAGGGTGGACTGAATTACAAAGCTTGTAGGTAGACGTAGTAAGCAAGGAGTAGGCACAATGCCCAAATGAAGGGTCATATGCAATTCTAACCCCATGTGAGAATTTTAGATGATTGGAACATTTTGATGAGGAAAATATATATATTTTCTGATATATTTGTAATAAATTAAATATTTACTAGTTCATTTTTAGACCTTGAATTATAAACGAACTATAAGGACAACATTAGGCCTATGTCCAAATAGAGGGCCTTTCACACTTATTGCATGAGATGAAATTTATAATATATTTAGATATGTTTATGAGGTCATATATTTTGTTTTAAACCTATTATAATTCATATTAATCACAACGAAACCATTTTTGGGTCAAAACTTTTTCAAGCATGCAAGAAAGGTACAAGGAAGAGCTTGAATAGCTGATTTCAAGTGTTCATATATCACCTAAGGATTTGAATGTGAGTCCAAGGCATTTGTAGATGTTATTAGGGTCCTTGAATATAATTATTGGAGAATTTTTTTTAGGTTCTATGTTAGATCTTAATGAACCAACCTTAAGACCAAAAAGAGGTCTAAAACCCTACTAAATCCTTCCTAGTTACCAATTTTGGAAAATGAGCTTGGATATACAATTAAATGGAATATTTTGATCAGAACAACTATTTTATGTTGAAAAGGACTCTCCTAGGGCCCATCTCATGATAAATATATGTATGAAATTGTATGAATGGGGTGAAAAATAGGTTCTTCTTAACCATTTTTTATGTTTTTTAGGTTCTAGAAAGAGTCAAGAGATGAAAAAAAACTTTTTGTGAAATATTAAAACATAATAAAACTCCAAATATTCATTTAATTCCATGAAATAACTCTTAATTACCCCAACTAGGTGATAAAATTTAGGTAGTCAAATATGGCATATTGGGTAAGCTAGTAAAGAAGATGAAAAACTTCAAGTGAGATAAATTTAAGGTTACCCTAATGATTCCAAGTCCATGTAAGGTATTTAAATTTTAATTAACTCCATACCATGTATTTTAATTGACAAATGATGCCAATTTTGAGGCCAAGTGTGTAGGGTGCATGGAAGGGTAATGTTTTGGATATTAGATGATGATGGCTCACTTTCAAAGGTTTCTAGAGGAACAAGCATGGAAAAAATGCATAGAGAGGCATGTATTATTCCCTACCATTTATTTCAATCATCAAACCTAGGCCTCATCAGATATGGGATGTTCAAACAATCCCAATCATACAGGTGGTTTTTCTATGTAAAAGGAGGAGTTTTGTGCCACTTTGCATAACTTTTATGACTTGAATTGGCATTTGTACTTCATGAAATTTAATGGTTCATCCCATGTTATCTTCAAATTCATAATTAAATTCTTGTATCATATTTACAAGTGTCCTTGTGATCCTTGGACTCTTGTTTTCTTCTCTCTCTCAAGTTCTATAAGAACTAGCCATTTTGGCCATTGTAGGGGATCCTCCACCTGAGTATGGTGAATCCATACTAATTTTTATACATTTTTATCAATAAAATGACTAATTTTTACCTCTTCCATGAATTTTCATGTATATTTTACTTGAATTTTGAATTTTCTTAGTGAAGACTATGGATTCCTTAGTAAGTTATCACATTCTCTCACCTACTTGCAACTTCTTCTTGCAGGGCATGTGAAGTGTTTGAGGATATTTTCATGGTTTAAGTGAGTTATCCTATTCATTAGTTCCCTCATAGGCCTCTTGTATATTCCTCCTAGATTTTCACATTCATCCATAATCTCATAATGTAACATTGATGCAAGAAATATTTAGATTGGAAAAGTATATGTTTTGGTTATTTTCTTGGTCTCAAGTGTAGCATACATATGGATGGAAGTAATTAGTAAATTTAGTGTATCAACTCCCTTAGAGTAGCTTAATTTTAGTTACCTCTCTCCCTTTTCACCCCTAAGTTAGTATTAGTTGCAATCCTAAGTGCTACATCAAGGGATTTAGCCCTATATAGAGACTCACCACATTTGTTAGGCTGCCCACAATTCTAGAGGTGATTCCATTATGAAACTTGTATGATAAGATATTTACATCTCCTTAAAGGGTGCAAATCTAAGTGACAATAGTTCCATTATTTATTTTAGAAACATTTATTGTGAGTAATTCTCTAAGAAATTATAAATTATTTTGACATGAAGGCATCCCAAGGTAGGGGATGTGGGTCCTCATTTCACAGATCTAGTTCCAAGTGGAACCAAAACCAATAAAACTACCCATAGAAAAGTGAATAATTAATAATACATACTACCATCCCCAAAATCTTTTTTTATAGTACATAAATGGACACCCTTGAGGTAGTTATTATTATTACACATGTCATGGTTGGCCATGGGATGCATAAACTAAGGAATATAATGGATACAAGTGGAAACACATCTTGAATTTGTCCCTCTTACTATTTTTGATTCATGTGGTAGTAAACCTACTAGTCATCCTCAATTTCATGTACATTATTGTAAATAATGTGGGAGGAAGTGCATTGGACCACATGTTTAGTTTAGACATACATGTGTTACATCTATAGATCCAATATGCACATATGAAGATACTATATGCACATTTGTGCATGACACTATCCAACAAAATATTCCATCTATAGTTGCTTTAGCACCTCATGATACCACATAGATAAATATGCAAGACTTATCTACTTTTCCATACTCATTCACATTGGTAATTAATTATATTTTTTAATTATCTAAAACAATATTAGTTTTATCTTAAAATGTTTACTTAATTGATTCATATTTGACTTATTTCATTTTTTGATTGTACAAATGATGACTGATCTTATGGGTACCCCACCTAGATTGAATTATGTTATTGAATCTATCATTAACACTATAATATCCTACACTGAGGTTATGAAATATTTTCAATTAGCTATATTATTTTAATACTATGTATGCATCATAGTTTTAGTGTGTTTTATTGTTTTATCTCCTCCATCCTACAAGAAATAGACATATGGATAGACATGGAGAGAAATGGAGAGACAATGTTGAATCATTTCTCTCTTTCTGTCCCTATCACTATCTTTCTCTCACTACCTCTCTTTCTCACTACTTTTATCTCTTTGTATCTCTCTCACACTCTTTCTCTTTTTTTTAAAGGAATAATTTAAATTTATCTTAATAGGTTTAATTTTAATTGATTCATGTAATTAATCTCTTTCATTTCTTCTTTGTATATATGATGTTAGATGCATGGGTACCCTTTCTAGACTATAAAAATATGATGATGGTGTTTAAATTATCATTGTTATTCCATACGTAAATGTAAGTTTTATTTTATCTATCTCTTTTTATGGATAAGTAATAATTTAAATTTATCTCAAAATAAGCTTACTTTTAATTGATTCATAATTAACATTTTTCATTTTTTGCTTGTATAAATAATGAGAGATGCTATGGGTTTTAGAGGCAAAATCATTGAGGGCGGGGGGGGGGGGGGGGAGTGAATTAGTGAGCCCAAAATATCCAAATTCAATTTCAATTCTTTTAGGTTCTTAATCAGTTACCATAAGCATTTATGAAGCATACATAACATTCATAGCAATGAGCAAGAGAGATAATGCAAGATCAATCACATAACACATGATATACATGGGAAAACCTCACGGGGGAGAAAAACCACTAGAAACTACAATTGGATTATGTTACTATAATAAAAATAACCAATTTAGACCAACCATAAATGATCAACTACAATCCCTATTTAGTGATACTATAATCCCACAAGGTGCTTCCACACCTGTCTAGTTGAGTTACAAAAAAAATTAGACTTTTTATCAAGGTTAAACTTGAAAAAAGATATAAAAAACTTATATTATGAGCTTATAAAAAAACACCTATGAACACATCCAACTATGAACTGATGTCTTCAACACCTGATGATGGACCTCTGCATAGCACTCTTCACCATAGCTCATACTCAAACAATAAGAGCATTATTATACCAAAAAAGTTATGACCTAAATGACATATAAATAATCCTAAATATATTATAATATTCAACTCATACACATGACACTATACCCCTCCTATCTCCATAATCCACACACACAAGCCTCTCTCAAAACTCTCCCAAGTCTCTCATATAAATCTAGTAATTAACATCTTTGATTTCACTATTTATAGAGAATACATTATAATCATCAGCTTGGTTAGCCATTAGGAATATATTATACCTTAAGGAATCTTTGACATCAAGACATGGATCAAATCAATCTTCATAGGTTGGACATAACATCTATGGGCCACCCTTAAGCAACTACACCTTTTAATAAGGCCCTTGTCACTCTTATAGGTCTCATAGAGACCTATTCACCAATTTAACACTTCATCAATCATGGGTACACTAGTTATGTCCCATTTAAAATTATTAAATTATCACAATCATCTTTTCTCTCCTCTACATATGCTCAAACAAATTAAACGCTGATCTAGTGCACATGAACATTATGAACAAACACACAATTAAAATTTTAACCAATTTTCATACAAAATATCAATTGGTAAAACCTATAAATACCATATAAATCATCCTCAGTCTCTAAAACACTATAAAATATCTAAGTCATCATGAGACATCGAAACAACATGAACACAAGCTCAAATATCTTTCTCAGGTCACTTGCAAAACATATACAAAAACATAGTCAACTTTAGATCTCAATATTTTTTTTTGTACACACTTCTAAATCTTCAAATCCATATTTTTAGATGTTTCTTAGAGTTCTATACCACTTTTATTTTTAATCCATCAAAATTTTTATCTTATATTAAAATTTATCGACAAAATACTAAACATTGGTTTTTCCCTTAGCAAATTCAAATATTCAAATGCCAACAGTCATAGTTAAACCTAAAAATGTTTCAATCATCTCATATCCTCACTACTCTGATTGAATATGCACCATTATTCTTGTTTGATATTTAAAACATAGGAACTAATGCTCAAACATTAAACCTTAGTCACTTTGACCTTATCTCATGTACCTTTGTAATGTTAACTCAATACATACCATCTATCTATATGGATCAACTAGGTCTTTATTATGCAACACACACCATTCTATCAATCTATATGAACACTCAATTGCCATTATATCCTTATCCTTTACCTTTACTCAATCATTAAACAATGTGCTCTTCTTACCATCCCACTACTTCTTGACATCTTAGACCAAATGCACTCTATCAATATCCTTGAGACTTGCTCGATCTTTACGTCTTGAAAATTTGACTATGGGGACATTTTCAATTTTTTTGAGAAGCTAAATTTGAGCCTTAATAACTTTTTCTACGCTTTGATGCATGATCTCAAATTTGAGCCATATGATCTCCTTACATAGGAGAATCCATTCATATAACAATCTTCTCCTGGAACCTACATATGTGTGAGATATTCCATCATGAACATGCTCACTCATAATTATCTTCAATAGAGCCAACTATACCTGGACCTACCTGGAAGACCAACTTTAGTCATGCATATCTTTTGACATGCTTTATATCATGATCTAAATTTTAGCTCAAATCAACTAGGTGCAAAATTAAACAAACCCATATGATCACCTTTTCTTAAAAATTCCACATGTGTGAGATATTATACCATAAAAATTCTTACTCAACTCTTTTTGCCACATTTCAAAGTTTTCTAAGTATGGGAAAACATTGTCAAACTAATTGGGAGCCCAAATTTGCATATGCATATCTTTTATCTTGATTAGTCATATGATCTAAGAATTAGCACTTAAAAACTAAGAATAAAAATGAACAAACCCATGGGATAATTTTGTCTTGACACATCCACTCATGTGAATGATTACCTCATCAACATGTTTACTCGACTCTGCTTGAGCCCTTTTGTAAATTTGGCTAAGTATGTGAACATAGTGAATTATGTCTGAGTAGCCGACTTTACATATTCATGTCTTCAATTATGCTTGATCAAATGACTTGAGATATGGCATATAAACACTAGGGACTAATGTGATCACAACCATATGACCAAATACCCTTAACTCATTCCCATGTAGTAATGGTGATGCCATCAAATTTCCTACTTAGATTTTCTACCACTAGACCTAAGCATCTAGATGAAAACTATGGACAACCAGATGAATCCCACTTATGTACATAAGCACTCAAAGCATATAAAACATCTTACAAAACTCTTTCACATCCTCAAATCACCATACTCATCCTTGAACATATCTAACCATGCTAAAACTGAAGATCAACCAATTATACTTCAAGCATATAAGAACAAACACACTGTAGACTTTGTCATTGTCACATAAACTATCAAGGCACTCATCTACTCTTGATGACACCTCCATGACATAACCATGAAATCACTAATAACTTTCCAATAATCTACCCCTTTCTTAGTGATGTCAACACTTCATCGTATATAGTAATAAATAGCTCACCTTCTCTCTTCAAGCTCTTTCACAGTAAGAACTTTCTCCCCCTTTGACACAATGACAAAGTGGGAAAAATCTGATCTTGAGGACCTAAAAATACCACTAAAAAGATAGGACCACCTTAAAAATATGATACAAACTCCCCCTTATCTTGATCCTACTTTTTCTTTCCTTGACAACTTCCTATTGCTCCATGCCAACACTGTCTTCAATCAAGCACTGCAACTAATGAATAAATAACACATAAAACTACTATAATCTAATTTAAATCACCAATAATCATCTCAGAGATATTTCTCCAAAGAAATTTGAGCAATTTCACCTTCTGAGCATCTTCAAATCTCCACACATCATGAATAACCACCACATATTCTAACTAGCCTTCTCTCTCAAGCTACTACAAGGACCACCATCAGAACTTCAAGCCACTCACCAAATAGGAAAAATTCTCTCAATCAACCTGATAACCCTTATTGAAACAAACATACATTTATCTTTTGGATAAACTAAGAAATATGCACTCTTCTTAAAAATAGGCCTGTCTAACCTCCTTATAGCCCTACCTACAACTTGAAGATCCCAAAACTTTATATAGACACAAATTGAAGACCTAAAAATTAATATCTGGAGCACTCTCATTTTCCCCCTCAAACACACCAATTTTTAAAAACTATCTCATCCTTTGAAATATACTTCCTTCACAAACCAACCACCTAATTAGGCTTCCAATTTGACAAAAACTTGAATAATTCAAGAAAAAAAACCTTCAATTCTCTATGAATCTTGATTTGACCACCCATTTGGCCCATTCAACCTATTGATAAACCTCATTTCTCAATTCTCAAGGCAAACCACTTTAATAACATAGCCCAAAGCTCTAGAATATCAAAATAAATAGGGTCAACAAATTTCTTTCTAATCAATTCACACCTCTAGAACTTCTTGAACACATGGAGACACCCATCACACACCTCTAAAATAATATTTGAGCCTCCAAACCATTAAGAACATATACTTCCTATAACGCATTTTAGGCCTGCTTGCCCTTAAGACCAAAACTGAGAAAACTAAGAGCACTCAAAAATCTTCAATTGGCACAAACAAACCTTTAGACCAAAAAAGTGTCTAAAGGACATCACAAAGAAGTGTATAGACATTTTTGAGCATCAAAATATTCTCTATATTTTCATCAATCTCATTAAGCCACCTTGAACCAACCATTCTAACTCTATACTATAACCCCTTCATAAACTAATGGAGCAAACTCATGAAGTTATTTCTTCACCTTAACCAATGACCTTCTCAGATAAACACAAATCTATGTATAGATTGACATTATGATCTTGATCCTAAAAACATGCTTCTCCACAAGAAAGATGTCTCTTAAGAAGCATAAGTAGAGACATCCTCTACACCACAATGCTCTACCATGGTGTGAAACAAAGATTTGCCCATAAATCCTCATATTCCTTCTCCTCCTTGGTCATCTGATACTTATAGTTCTTCTTCTTTAGATTAGGACAAAAAACTACCTCATCCACTACAACATTCTTCTTTTCTTCTATGATTGGATTAACAATACATGGAGATAACACAAATTCATGACATACTTTTTCATTTAAAGAATCTTCTTTGTAGTTTGGAACCTCATCATTAGGCACAAAAAATTAATATTCTTTGCATTATACATGCTCAAAAATAGAAGTATATTCACTTGGATCCATACATACCTCAGGACTAGCTTCAACCAACACCTTGGTCTTCTCTTTGAGCCTTGTCTCTTCACTCACAACATGAGTAGATAATGAGAGCCCTTAACACTCTTCAAATTTTGAATCATTCTCCAACATAGAAAATAGATTACTTGAACCTATAGTCTCATCATGACTCACACTTTTCACCTTTGGATTCCATGTGTTAACATGCCTTCTTATTTGGACTCAAGGATCCTAATTAAACATATTCTAACTTATAGAACTTTACTTCAAGAACCTAGCAATGTGACCTCTCTGTTTATCATTGTAGCACACCATACCTTTTACAAGAAAGGTATCTTTCCTTACCTTATTTTGATATAAATTTACAATTTACAACATATCCTATGTCATGATAATTAATACACTTAACTCTATTGAAACTTTTGATTGATGACCCCCATCATAATCCCATGAAAATCATTTATAATAGGTCTCTTTCTCTCTCTAGCCATACGACCAAATTTATTACATGTATAATAGTAACCATTGAATCTTGCATACCTCATGGCATTTGGTTGTCTGATCTAATTTGTCATTACTCTGAAATCACCTTCAGTTCTTATCTGATGATTTATCTTTAAAGTGTGATTTTCCTAGTTCACATTAGTCTTCATTTTGTCTTGAGTAACATTATTTTGTTCTTCTTCATATCCAAGACCATTTATATCACTAGCATGATTTTTACCACTCATAATGTTCTATAGATTACATGAGCTCTTTTCAAATCTCACAAATGTCTTCATCTTACTAGCCATCTTTTTTAACTCAGATTTAAAAAACTCATTTTTAAGAACATACCTTGAACATTCATCTTCTTTATCTTTTAGGCTTGAATATAGAATTTATGATTAACAATAGATATGATTGATCATATCTTCATGCTCCTCAATTTCTTCATTCAATCTTTCCTCATACACACTAAATTTACCCTCATAGTCCTTGAGTTTAGATTTCATCTTCTTATTGATCTTCTTCTCAATCTTTAGTTCTTCAAGAGCATTCATCAATATAGTCTCATAGTCCACCTCATCTAAATCACTCCAAGTATACTCCTGATGTGAGTAACTTCCTTCCTCGATCATAAACATGGCTTCATCTCTAGTAAGACCATCATCTTCATGATCATATTCTGAATCACTATCTTCAGTCTCATTTGATGAGCTATAATCTTATTTGGTGTAATTACTTTTATTGTTCTTAAATAACTTCTTATTATGGTTATAATTTATTAATCTTTTCTTCCTTTATGTCTTCTTATCTTCATATTGTGTTTCACCATGCTCTTCATCATCAATATTTTCATTCTTGTGAGGTAACTTATGAGTAAAATGTCTTATCCCTCCATAATTGAAACATTTCAAGGTTAGTTTACCCTTATACTTACCTGAGCCTGTGTTTAATTTCTTAGTAATCAAAATAATTAGTTCATCATCATCAATATCAGATATGTCATCCTATTTGGATTTCTTACCTTGGAACTTCTTAGGATTCATCTCTATCTTGAATGCAGCTTCTTTTTTTGGTGGTATATCATCATTTACTATCATATCATATGCAGTAAGGGTGTCATGCAATTGATCCATCTTCAAATGATTAATATCATGACTCTCTTCTATAGGAAATATTTTTAGATCAAAATTGAAAGATAGAGACCTTAATACCTTTTGGACTATAATAACCTCTTCAAGATTCTCTCCAAGATCTCTGATGATGTTCACAATCTCATCAACTCTCTGTAGAAAGGCTGCCATAGAATCTTCTTCCTTCATCTTGAGACTTTCAAATTAACTTTTGTGAGTCTATAACTTAGTAATATTAACTTTTGAATCTCCTTCAAAAATTATTTGCATTTTATCCCATATCTCTTTAGTAGATTTACAATGGATTACCTTGGTATATTTAGTCTTTGAAAGACCACAAATGATACCATTCATTGCCTTATAATTATTCTCAAACAACATTTTATTTCTCTCACTATATGGAGGAGTAACATGAGAAACATAATGATCCATAACAAATTGACATACATCAAACCCTAGGGACATAATATATGTCCTCATCCTTCCACTCCAAAAATTATAATTGGATTCATTAAACATTGGTGCTTACTTACTAGAGAAACCTCCTTGATGACTACCCATATTATACCTTGGATTAATTTTAAGATGTTAAGCCTTTACCAAAGAACCTACTCTGATACCGATTGTTAGAGGTATAATCAATAAGAGGTAGGGGTGAATTAGCAAGCCTATAAAATCCAACTTCAATTTCAATCCTTTCAGGTTACTAATCAGTTACAATAAGCATTCATGAAGCATACACAACATTCATAGCAATGAGCAAGAGAGACCATACAAAATCAAACACATGACATACATGGAAAACCCTCATGAGGGATAAAACCAAATATAACATGTAATTAGACTACTATCCTATAATAAAAAGAACCAATTTAGACTAGTTGTATGTGATCAAAGAACTACAATCTCTATTTAATGAGACTATAATCCCACAAGGTGCTTCTACACCTTTCTAATTGAGTTGCAACAACAACCAAACTTTTTAGCAAGTTTCACCTTGTAAGGATGATCGAATCACCTTAGATGATAAGATAACACAATAAAATTTATGAACTAATGTCTTCAACACCTGATGATTGATCTCTACTTATCACTCTTTACCTTCATTCATAATCAAATAACAAGAGCATTATTATACCAACAAAATTATGAACTACATGAAAAATAATTAGTCATTAATCTATTATAATATTCAACTCATCTACAAGGCACTCTACCCTTCCATCACTCCATAATACACACACACAAGCCTCTCTCAAAACTTTCCCAAATATCTCATACAAGTTTTGAAATCACCATATTTGATTTCACTATTTATGGAACATACATGATAATTAACACCATGGTTAGACATTAATAATGTCTTATCCCTTAAGGAATATTTCACATCAATATATGGCTCAAAAAAATCTTCATAGGTTGGCCATAGCACCTATGGGTCACCCTTAAGTAGATACACCTTTTAGTAAGGCCCTTATAGCTCATATAGGTCTCTGGAGACTTATTCACCTATTTATCACTTCATCAATCAAAAAAATAACACAAGAACAATTTAAAATACATGGGTCCACTCCTTATGTCCCCTTTGACATTCTCAAATTATCACAATCATCTTTTCAGTCTTCTACATATGCTCGAAGAACTCAAACACTGACCTGGTGCATAGTAACATTATGAACAAACACATAGTCAACTTCATAACCTTTTTTAATATAATATATAAATTTTTCAAACCTATAAATACCATATAGATCATCCTCATAGAGTCTAAAACACTTAAAAATAGCTAAGTCATCATGAGACATCAAAATAACATCACAACAAGCTCCAATATCCTTCTCAGGTCACTTGTAGAACATATAAGAAAACATAGTAAAATTTAAAGCTAAATATATTATTATATAGACACTTTAAAATATTCAAATCTATATTTATAGATTCACCTTGGAGTCTAATACCACTTTGATTTTTATTCCATTAATAAATTCATCCTAGATCAAAAGTTATGGATGAAATACTAAGCATTGCTTTTTCCCTTAGAAAATTCAAATATTCAAATGCCAATGGTCATAGTTAAACCTTGAAAACATTGTAATCATCTTGTGTCCTCATTGATAATATATAATACACACCATTGATCTTGTTCAATATTTAACATATATGTGTCAATGCTCAAATGTTAAACCTCAGTCACTTTGACCTTATCTCATGCACCCTTGTAATGTTGACTCAATGTGTATCAATGATCTCTACGTATCATCTAAGTCTTTATTATGTATCATGAACCATTCGATAAATATATACAAACATCCACTCACCATTTTATCCTTATACTTTACCTTTTCTCAATCATTAAATAATGTGCACTTCTTACCATCTCACTAGTTCCTAACATCTTGGAGTAAACTCACTTCATCAATCTCCTTGAGACTTTCTTGATCTTTACCTATTAAAAAGTTGACTATGGGGACTATTTTAATGTCCGAGAAGCCAAATTTGAGCCTTAATAAAAAAATTTGTGCTTCGATGCATGATATCATATTTGGACCATATGTTCTCCTTACATAAGAGAATCCATCTATATAACAATCTACTCTTAGAACCCATATATGTGTAAGATATTCCATCATCAACATGCTCACTCATAATTTTATTCCATAGAGCCAACTACTCCTAGACCTACCTAGAAATCCAACTTTTATTATGTATATATTTTGATGCACTTCATTGTATGATTTGAGTTTTAGTATAAATCAGCTAGGTACAAAATTGAACAAACCCATATGATCACTTTCTCTTTAAATGTCTACACATGTGATATATAATACCATAAAAATTTTTACTCATATTTTCTTGCCACATTAAAAAGTTGGATAAGTATGGGAAAACATAGTCAAACTGCTTGGGAGCCCAAATTTGCACATATATATCTTTTGTTGTGCTTAGTCACATGATCTAAGAATTAGCACATAAAAACTAGGCACAAAAATGAACAAAATCATTTGATCATTTTGTCTTGATACCTCCACTCATATGAATTATAAACTCATCAACATTATTGCTTAGCTTTTATTGAGCCCTTTTGCAAATTTGGCTAAGTATGGGAACATAGGGAATTCTATCTGAGTAGCTAACTTTACATCCTCATATCTTTGATCTTGTTTCATCACATGACTTGAGATATGAAACATAATAACTAGGGACTAATGTGATCACAAACAAATGACGAAATCCCCTTGAATCATTCCCATGTGGCAATGGTGATGTCATCAAATTTCTTACTCAATTTTTTTGTTACTGGACCCAAAGTGTCTAGATGAAAACTATGGATAACCAAATGAATCCTACTTATTCACACAATCACTAACATAATATATAACATCTTAGGGACCTATTTCACATCTTAAAATAACCATACTCATCTATGAACATCTCTAATCATGCCAGAACTAAAGATCAACCAATCATACTTCAAACATACAAGAACAATCACATTACATATTTTGTCATTATCACATACACTATTAAGGCACTTTACCCACTCATTAGGACACCTCCATGACATCACTGACAACTTTCCAATAATGTTTACCATGCTTGGATCATAATAAATTGTGGTTGATGATGTTTTTATGTCATAAGGTCTAACATCTCCCTAGCACCACCTGATTCAGAGACAAAATTTGGTGAGAACATGGTAATTTTATATTTTAACTTTAAGTAATGATATTTTACATTATATTTATATTTATATGGACATATCTAAACATATATGTATGCTCAATAATATTCACCATCACTAATATATTCTAGATAATGTAACCCTAAGTAACCCTTTGGGTGGCATGAGTTGAGTCAAAAATAACCATGCTATAAAATTTTACTTTTGGAAATTCTATCAATTATGATAGATCATTTTAATGCATTAATTTATAATGAAACTATCCAAGATCCAACTGATAGAATTGAACACATGAATTATAAATGAAAAGTAAATAGAATCAAAACTCCATTGTTGATATTGAAATAAAAATAGAGAAGAACTATAATAATATTACATTCATAACTCATTAAAAATATCTTAGATGAGAGGCGTATTTATAAGTACAATGGAGTCATAGAGCCCATACATTTGGCAATGTGAACACAAGACAATTTCTAAATAATTTGTGTGTTCCATGTGTAATATGTCAACATTGGTGGGTAAATGTTAAGGATATCATCACCCATCAATTTGACTAGAATTTTCACATGTTCATGTGTGCATTAATTACATCATTATGACACCTACATAACCTCAATATTACATTTAAGAAAGATAAATACATGAGTACAAATAATCCATAATAATAAATACAACAAAAATAATATCCTACACTAACACCCCCTTAAGCGTAGCTTAGGCAGGTAAACAAAATTAGGTCCTAATAACATGGCCCAACATTTAACAAGTTTCCTTCCCTTAGGAAGGGAAACTAGATCCCAAGTGTGGTTCTTAATTTAGGAACTATACTCTTAATCAATATCTGTATTCCACTCAAAAATTCTAGATGCTTCATGAAATTACTATGGATCAAAAGAACAATGAAAATATGTGGAACACCCTAAAATTATGAATGAGTCAATCCGACATCTAATGGATCCCCAACACAATCACCTACACTCTATAGAGTCTATCTAGCTAAAAAAGGACCTGAAGTCAAAGAATCAAGAGGAGATTATTAAACTTCAACAATATGACTATGAATGGAATGAGGTGAGTATATATCACTATCCTCATCATCTGAACTAGAAGAAGAATCTTCATCAACAGGTATCTAATTTGGATGATCGAAATCATTTGAACTATAATCATATCTTAGAGAGTCCAAAGAGGAGGGAAAAGTATTGAGTGTGGAGTCTGATGGATGATCTTGAAAGCATACACTCATATCAATGAACAACTCATGTGTGGTAGGATGAAGAAGCCTATATCCCTTATTACCTTTTATATACCCAACAAATATACATGTCCTACTCTGATGTTCTATGGCTTTACATTTATTCTTAGGGATGTAGGCCATAGATTGAGATCCAAATACCCTACATTGTTTAACTTTAGGTTTTTTATTGCTCTAAGCTTCAAAAGGAATGATCCCTTTCAATGATTTGTGAGGAACATAATTTTGGATATAACAAACACAATTAATGGCTTCTATCCAATATTTTGGTGTAAGTGATTTGAAGAGTATCATATAGTTTTCCATTTCCTTCAAAGATCTATCCTTATGTTCTACAAAACCATTATACTAAGGACTATATTTAACTATTCATTGTAGATCAATCCCTTCTAAAGTACAAAATTGCTCAAAGTGATAACTAACATACTCACCACCATTATTAGTGTACAAAATCCTAATGATTTTCTCTAATTGTTTCTCAATAAGAGCCTTGAAATATTTAAAATGGTCAAAGACCTCAGACTTTTATTGAATAAAATACACCCAAGTATACCTAGAGAAGTCATCTATGAAGGTAAGTATTTACTTAGCCTTATTGAATGAAGGCTTTGGAAATGGTCCAAAAACATCACTATGAAATCACTCTAGAATTTGAGTGGCTCTCCATGATTTTACTTTGTTCTATTTATCTTTAGGTTGTTTACCAAGCATAAAACCTTCATAAAAACCATCAAAAAATGAATAGGAGGCAACCCTATTACCATATCTTATCGACTAAGTTGTTCTAAGTAGCGATAGTTTAGATGGCCAAATCACTCATACTATAGTTTACTCACCCCATCAGAATGAGTGAGTAATGTAGTAGAAGGGTAATCAATAGAAAAAATTGAGGAGTACAAACTTGATTGGTGATTTTTTTTTCCAATGGCCACTATAGTATTACTATACAACTCCTTAATGATAATAAAATATGGAGTAAACTCAACTTTCTTGCCTGATCTAATGTGGGTGATTTGATAAACATATAGGATATTAGTTGATAATGATGGAACACATAAAACATTTTTGAATGTTCCCTCATTAATTTCAATAGATCCTCTCCCAAAAAAGTCAACATAAGTGTCATCACCTATCAGCATAGATGACATAGAATATAGCTCTAAGAATGAGAACAAGTTTCATGAAGAAGCCATGTGATGTGAGGCACTAGAATCAATCACCCACATGGATGGCTAAGATGAAACTAAAAGAAGGGCCTTGCCCTTACCTTTTCCCTTACTAATTTATTTTGACTTAGAAGACTCTTGTGCTAATGAGTTTGATTTGATTGAATTAACAACATTGATGTTTTTTTCAAGCATCTTTGTTAGATGATCAATATATTTATTATTAAATTTTATTTCATCATGCCTAATTATCTTAAAATAGGCACATGGGATCCTCTCTTTCTTTGGTTTCCTTCCTAAAGAGGAGGACTCATATGATACTTTTGGTTTAGTATCTAATTTTTCACCCTTTCATTCCTCTTGGTCCTTTTTATTTTGTTTCTTCTCTTTATTAATTGAAGTCTTTGGTTTGTCATGAATCAACAAAGCATGTGATTTGGAGGAATTCAATGTACCCATTTGGATAATCATGTCTTGATCCTTAATTATTTATTTGGAAAAATCATCTAAGGATGGCATACTCCATGTAGTTCTAGGGCACATTTTATAGCATAAAAGGTAGAGATAAAAATTGAGTAGTCAGGACCTAACTCGGAAAGAATAGAGAGGATCAATTGTTCATCATTTTTATCTATGCCATATAATTTTAATTTCAATATAATTGATTTAAGTTTGGTGAAAAATTATTCTATAGTGTCAAAACTTCCTAGACTCAAACTAATGAGCTCATTATTTAACTCATGACCCCTAATTACATCTTACTTCCTAAAGAGTTGTTCCAAGGTGTTCCAAATCTCATGTAGTGATTTAGTAGATTAGATGTGAAAGAGTAAGTTAAGAGAAATAGACAAACATAAAAGACTATATTCTTCATCACACCTATTATACCACTTAATTTTATCTGCACCAAGTTTTGGTTCAATTTTCATATTCATGGTTATCCTATGTAAACCTTTAGTTCTTAGAAAAAATTTCACTTTAAATTTATATTCATGATAATTGAATGGAGTGAGAAGTGGAACCAAATTGTGATCCATGATCCAGTGCAAGTAGAAACTGAATGAACAATAGAGAGGACAAGACACAAAATTACCCCCCTAAAAGTATAAAAAATAACCCCGCTGTACAATTATAGAGGTTTGGCACTTTATGTTTTAGTGCATATAAAATGGGTATTTTAGTAGACATATAATTGAAACTTTATGTTTTAGTGTGTATACAATCACAGTTTAGTTCATATGCAATGCGCACCAAAGTTTTTGCTCAATAAAGTCCATCAAATCTTAAGATATCATGTAGGGCCAAAGACAGTCAATATGAGTATAGAGTTGATTCTTGAAGCTTCAACTCATGTAACAAGGATAGATGATGCATACAGTGCAAATAAAATACTACATAGTAGATCTTCACTTAAATATAATGAATTATAGGTACATATCTACACAATAAACCACAAAGATATAGCTAATGTTATCAAAATGCATGATTTGGTGTAGTATTCACCATCACACAATACACATAACAACAATGTGACTATCTGAGGTTATTAAATATGTAGTATAGTGTAGTATTTATTATCATGAAATACACACAAAAACAAAGTGTTTGGCATAGAAATGAGTGAAAATTTTGAATTAAAGGCACAAACAACAATGCACACTCATAAAAAATAGATTTTAGACTCATATATGAATGCATCTACAAATGAGCAATATATGCAATGGTTATATAAGTGACAGTGTAAGCTCACAAAAATTGGATATTGGGCTCATCCAAAAATGCATCCTTGAGGAAAACAAGAGTGTGAAATTGTGAGTCAAGAAAAGAAGGAGAGGAGAAATTTTCTTTTGCTTGTGAGGAGGTTTGACTACCTACCAAAACTAGACCTTACTATATTTCTTCATGAGATAGAATAAATGTTACAAAATAATTATCAATAAATCCTTATAATATGGTTTCCCACAGATAATATTGTTTTATTAAAAAACAATTAAAAAAAGTAATTTTTGCTTTTTTGAATAGTACCACAGTTAATAAAATTGTAATAAGTTTCATAATTTTTAATGAAATTATGAATTTAAAAATGATATATAAAGATTAAATAAAGGAAAAAATATTATATAAAAATTTTGAGTGATTTTTTACCATTTTATCACAATCAGAAAAAAACCAGTCATTTTTATTAGAAAAAATGAATTTACAAAAAAACTTTCTTATAGATCTTGCCTTCTTATCAAAAAATGATTTAGTATTCTATCTAACCATCTTGAATGCTCATTAAAGATATAAAAAGGTTAATTATATATCTAATATAGTTGAAATACTTTCAAATACTGATGAAGTTAACTAATTAGAGAAAAAATGACTGTAGATGATACACACAGATCTACATGATTCTCCTTTACAATCTCAGTTACAATACAAAATTAAAAAATACTAAAGACTTAAATAAATTAATAACAAAATGATGTTTATTACCAGAAAATAGCTATGATACCATGATAGAATTGTCCAAGATCTAACTGATAGAATCGAACACATGAACTACAAATCCAAAGCAAATAGAAACAAAACTCCATTATTGAGACTGAAATCAAAATAGAGTAGAATTATAATAATATTGCATTCATAATTAATTGAAAATAGCTTAGATTAGAGATAAATTTATAGGTGCAATGGAGGCATAGATCCAATACATTTTCTAATGTGAATACAAGACAATTTCCAAATGGTTTCTGTGATCCATGTGTAATATGCCAATATTGGTGGGTAAATGTCAAGGATATCCTCACCTATCAATTTGAATACAATTTTTACATGTGAATATGAAAATTAATTACATCATTATGACACTGACGTGACCTCAATATTACACCTAAAAAATCTAAATACATGAGTAAAAATAATCCATAATAATAAATACACAAAAAATAATATCCTATACTAACACTTTCTAATTTTTATGTTGTGTAGACACAATCATTTTATGAGATTTTCATAGACATTTTATCATTAATATTATAAGAGGATATTCTTTCCCTACAATAATATATCCAACAAATGTGGTTATACATCTATATTGAAGAGGTGTAATTTATTTGGCCACACTAAGCATTATGAGAACTAGTTATAATGATAGTGGAATTTATAGGCCCAATTTATTCTGTATGTCAATATGGCCCATTTTATATTCCTATATTTCCCACTTTTTATGATGATATGGACCATTTTCTATGCCTACATGGTCCATGATCTAGAGGATGTTCACTTTTCATATGGTTTAGGATAATTAATTAATATCCTATTTAATAGTATTTTTTAGTTTACCATGGGATATATATAATTAAATATTCTATTTAGTGGCATTTTTTAATTTTATCATGGGATATATTTAATTAATTAAATATCCTATTTAATAGTATTTTTTATTTTATCATGGTATATATTTAATTAATTAAATATCCCATTTAATGGTATCTTTTATTTTACCATGGGATATATTTTTAAATCTTTATCCCATAAATCAAAAATACATAAAGATTCTTATAAAGAATTGATGTGGTAGTTTAATCATGGGTTATTTAAGATAAGTATGGTTGCATGTTTTTTTTAAAAAAAAAATAAGTCTTTATTCCACAAAAGAAATATGGCATTGAATTCTTGGAGGCTTGTTAAAGAAAGTCAAGAGAATATTTTAATTCTTTAATCTCATAAGTTAAACTCCACTTTATTTCCCCCACTTGTAAATAATCATATGGTCGGTAGATAGATATTTTGTTCTTGATTTATTTTGGTCAAGATTTAAATGCATATTAATTTTTTGTTAAAAGATTATCCCAAGTCTTTAACTCCAAGATTATTCAAAGACAATGTGGCATTTGCTTTGGACAATTTTATTTTCATGGTAATCTTATGGTAAAATCTCATGGTATATATGACATGGAAATAGTGGATTATATTGAATTATCCACCAAGCTAATAATCTTAGCATCAAAACAAAGTAGTAGATATGCATTGGAAGATGAAAAGTCTATTTTAGATTGTATTTATCACAAAAAACATCTAGATCAAAAATTGGGAAAACTCATTATTACAGAAAAACTATAATTAGTCTCAGCTAATGTGTGAAGACAGAGGAAATAACAGAAAGCCATGCTGTCGAAATAGAAAAACCCAATTAGGGAAAATTTTTGGTGTCCCTTAAGGAAAATATGTTAATGTCTAGCCAATGCCAAGTAGCATTGAGAAATATATAATTGTAGGTTATTTTATAGAGGTAGTAAGTGTATTTTGGTAGAGAAGCAATAATTTTGCATAGAGTGAACAACATAGAAGAATATTCAGATGCTATCTATTTTTGGTACAAAGGTAGAATATTTTTTCCAATCTATGTAAATTATAGAGAGGGATTTGTGACCATAAGGTTTATAATAAACCTTCTGAGAGTGTTGGCCTCCTTGAAGAGAGAGAGAAATTATCTATTTCAAAGATATATATTTGCTGATGATCTTTTTGAAAATGGACATTTTTGATCTATAATTAAAGTTGTTCAAATGTTTATCGATCAATTGAAAATTATTTAGGGATGTAAGTTTAATCATTATATTTACATCTTATTTAATGGAATGATTCGAATGAACTCAGAGATGTAGCTAATTGGTGAACCTCGTAAACAATCTCTGATCTCTATTTTATTATTTTATTTCAATTTTTTCTTAGTATATCAATTTTTAATTATTATTGATATTTTGAATTAAATTACTAAAATTTGATTAAGATATTATTTGTAGAGGATAAAAATATTAATTGAATGTGTTATCTGAATAATAAAATTATATGAGATTAAAAAATACTCATTCTAAATTATTCAGTTAATTTTACATTCATACTAAAATAGAGGTCAAATCCTTTGATTTAATTAAAAATTTGGAAAATGACTTATTATTTAAATCTATTTTAAATAAAAAATATTTAATAGTGGGGGGCTAATTACTATTTATGGACCAGTTTGGTATCAGAGTAGTTGATCAATGAGATTTAAAAGTGTAGTTTACCTATGGATAACAGTTTGTTATTTGATAAATAATTCAGTTGGTTTAGTGTTGTGTTGAATATAGGAATAGGTGAACTATGAGAAAGTCATAAAAATAGGCAAAGATCGATGAAATTGAGTCATATAATCAACAGATTCAATAAGATAACTCTCTCTTGAGATTGCAATTCTACTCCATGGAAGAGGAGATTGAAAAGTTGAAATGTGATTTGCAGATCAAGGATGAGCTCTTGAAAAAGTTATAGAATGGTGAAAGAATGAAGGAATTACCTACTACATCAGATGTAGAAACAATGATAGATGAACATATTGTAAGTAGGTCATCATGTAATTCTTTCTAACATTTAGTTTCAGATATTGCTTTTGGTGTTTTTGAAAAACACACTAAGGGTATTGGGTCTAAACTATTAAATAAAATGGGATTTGAAGGAAGAGATCTTTGTAAAAATGGACAAAGCATAACTAACCCCATATAGGTAGAGGGTAGACATCATTTTTTAGGTTTAGGGTATATTACTGAGTGAATGGAAATTAGAGAGAGTTTCAAATACATAAAAGGAAGACAAGCTTCCAACTACTAAGAATATAAGCCACTAATTTTTCAAAATAAATCATCACAGGTGGATGAGAGGTGTAAGAGAACTGGAAGAAGAGGTATTGAGATTCCACCTCCTATTTATTACACAACACATAACTCTAAGAATTTGGTAAATTCTAAAACTTCTAATGCACTCTTTTAGTTTAAACAATATGGCTATGATATACAAAAAATGTGGTATACTTCTCCTTGTACTTTTTGTGGGTTAAGTAATCATTTTGTTGCTTCTCCTTGTACTTTTTATGGGTTAAGTAATCATTTTTTTGCTTATTGTTGGAAGATAAAATATCTGCTAAAGAAGTTTTTGCCTTTTGTGAAAGATAAGGTAGGTGTTAATGGTCAATCTCATCATTCAGAGGCAAGGAATGGTAAACATGTTTCCTCATCCAAAAAAAGGGACAAGAGAAACATTTTCATTCATTATCACAAGATTGGATATAAATTTGAGAAATGTTGGAAACAACAACCATCACACTATCTTAAATATGGTAAATATTCTAATGTACATTGTAGTTATTAGAATAAGTATTTATTATCATAGGTTTTTTTATCAAAATATCCATACAGGTTTTGTGGATTAGATAATCAATGTGTTGCCTTATGTTGGAAAATAAAATCAGTTAGTAGGATATGATTGTTTTCTAAGGATAAATAAATGGGTAATAATTATTGTACTCATTGTAATTTGAGTGGTCACCAAAATGATAAATATTGGGTATTGTATCCACAACTATTTCCTAAGTATTACAAGAAGACATATATGAATAATGATGTGTTCATAAGCAAAAAGGAAGTTGTTTTAAACCCACTAGTTTCAAGAACAAAACAAGAGGAAGACCACTTCTATACTGATTATCCACAAATGACTCTATTCATTTTTGATTTGGATGGTAATGATCATTTCTTTTCTAGTGGTAATTTTGCATAGATATGGTATTAATTAGCATACATATGATCAAAACAGTTTTGATATACCAAGGAGTATATTTTGATTTTGAACAATTTTTGGAGCTACCAGTTGTGAGGAAATCTAAGTGACAAGTTTATCATAGATTATTTTCTCATATTTGTGGTTTTACTGAGATCTATATTTAATTTTTTGATAAGTTTTTGAGTTTCTGATGTATTTGTAAAATAATTAACTCATATTTAAACTTGGAGATATGCTTAAATGATTTAAGTTTGGAATATCAATTATTAGAGTGACCTATAGAGAAAAACCAAGGGACAAGTTTATCATACTTGGATTATTTTACTCATATTTGGGTTTTGGAAAAACTTCATTTTTAAACCTTGACAACAATATATGTAGATTATATGGGACATGATTAGTATGTCTATTTTGAGAAAATTTGTATTTTAGTATATATATATTGATCAAACAGTTTACTTCTATCTACAATTTGGTATTGGGTAGATATTTATTTCACTAATATTTCAGGGATTTAGTTTGATTTTTGAATCGTTACCATGATATTTTGCAGTGATATTTTACAGATGAACTATTTGTAGCTTTAGAGAGTGATTTTACCTTTTGGGGACTAAAAGGGTCTTATTGGGGAGGTTTGATCCAGAGGATTTTAACTCTTCATATGGTTCAGGATAATTAATTAGTATCCTATTTAATGATATTTTTTATTTTACCATGGGATATATTTAATTAATTAAATACCCTATTTAATAGTATTTTTTTATTTTGTCATGTTATATATTTAATTAATTAAATGTATTATTTAATAGTATTTTTTATTTTACCATGGGATATATTTAATTAATTAAATATCTTATTTAATTTTATCTTTTATTTTACCATGTGATATATATTTAATTAATTAACATCCTATTTAATGGTTTTTTGTTTTACCATAAGATATATTTAATTAATTAAATATCCTATTTAATGGTATATTTTATTTTACCATGGCATATATGTTTAAATCTTTATCCCATAAATCAAGAATCCTACCACTCTTATATTATCAAAAAGACATAAAGATTCTTTTAAAGAATTGATGTGGTAGTTTAATCATAGGTTATTTAAGATGAGTATTATTGCACATTTTTTTAAAATCCAAGTCTTTATTCCACCAAAGAAATATGGCATTGAACTCTTGGAGGCTTGTTAAATAAACTCATGAGAATATTTTAATTCTTTAATCTCGTAAGTTAAACTCCACTTTATTTCGCTCACTTGGAAATAATCATATGGTTGGTCAAAAGATATTTGGTTCTTGGTTTATTTTAGTGGGGAGATTATGTTTTTATTTTGGTGGAGATTTACATGCATATTAATCTTTTGTTAAAATATTATCCCAAGTCTTTAACTCTGAGTTTATTCAAGGACAAAATGGTATTTAATTTAGACAATTTTATTTGAATGGTAATCTTTTGGTAAAAGCTATGTGGTATATATGGCATGGAAATAGTGGATTATATTGAATTATCCACCAAGCTAATAATCTTGGCATAAAAATAGAGCATCAGATATGTGTTGGAAGATGGTGAGCCTATTTTGGCTTGTATTTATCATAAAAAAAATATCTGGGCCAAAAATAGGGAAAACTCATTATTATGAGAAAACAATAATTATTCTTTACCAATGTGTGAAGGTAGAGGAAACACTAGAAAGTCATGTTGTTGAAACAAAAAAAAATCAATTAAGGAAAATTATTTGTTCCCCTAAAGCAAAATTTGTTAATGTCCAGCCAATGCCAAGTATTGTTGTGAAATATATAACTATAGGTTATTTTACAGAGGTAGTAATAGGATTTTGTAGTGAAATAATGATTTTGCATAGAGGGAATAGTGTATGGGAATATATAGATGTTATATATTTTTTGTACATAGGTAGATTATTTTTAATAGTATATGTAAATTATAGACAAAGATTTGTGACCGTAAGGTTAATAATAAACCTTCTGAGAGTGTTAGCCTCCTTGAAGAGAGAGAGAAATTGCCCACTTTAGAGATATATATCTGCAGGCGATCATTTTGAAAATGAAAGATGTTTGTGATCTATGATTAGATTTATTCAGAGGTTGATCAACCAATTGAAAATAATTTAGTAATGTAATTTTAATCATTGTATTTACATCTTATTTAATAGAATGGTTTGAATGAAGTTGGGGATGTAGCTAATTGGTGAACCCCATAAATAATCTCTAGTCTCTATTTTATTATTTTATTTCAGTTTTTTCTTAGTATATTAATTTTTAATTATTATTGATATTTATAATTTAATTACTAAAATTTGATTAAGAGGCTAGTTGCATAGGTTAAAAATATTAATTTAATGTGTTATTTGAACAATAAAATTATATGAGATTACAAAATACTTGTTTTGAATTTATTTTGTTGATTTTACATTCATAATAAAATAAAAGTCAATTTATTTAATTTAATTAAAAATTTGGAAAATGAATTATTATTAAAATCCATTTGAAATAAATAGTATTTATTAGAAGGGGGCTAATTACTATTTATGGATCAGTCCATATTGTATGTCAACATGGCCCATTTTGTACAGTCATTATGACATATTTTGGATACGTGTACATACTAGACTTACTTTTTATATGTACCTATAAAAATTATAATTTTTTATACATGTTTACTATTTATGTCTATTTTTTTTCTTGTAACACATTATCCTTCTTGGAATTATTCTTAAATGAAGAGGTTTGCATAGCATGGTTCTAGTAATGAATGAATAACTAATGTTTATCTTTGATGATTTTTGGATAATAATTATAATTAAAAAAATTATAATTATGGTGCAATTGAATCAAATTGAGAGAATGTTTGTGATGATCTTTGTGACATGTATCTTTAGAACCAATAGTATGAAAAATATACAGTGAACTTTTGCATGCAATTCAAAATAAAATTGGATAGTTATAGATGAAACATAAGCTCCTATGGTTATATGTAGGAGTCATGTATGAATCCCATAGATTATTCTCTTCCAATAATGATGAGGAAAAAATGGTAACATTTTTTCTAAATAAAAAAATGATTTAGGGAGCAAAAGTTGGTAAATATAACACAAACTTTTAACTGCATGCCTAATTGATGAATAAAATTCACAATAATGTTTGGATGGGTGTATAAATAAAATAATGACCTTTATTTTCTCTATGATAGTCCTTTCACTTCAAACATGCATGAAATTTGTCGCATCTCTTAAGGGAAAATAGTGTAAACTTTACATAGTTATTGTGTGTAATTTGAGAGGTGTAGAGACAAATTTTAGCTATTACACTTACTTTTAGGAGTGTTTTACACATCCCCTAGAGGATTATCCTCCACTTTTTATGAGGAATAAATAACAACATATTTTATCTTGTAATAAAAACTTGATTTACAGAGCAAAATATGGCTAGCATAATGCACAAATTTTGAACCATGTACCCAATCAATGAACCAAACTTTTGCTCACATTTAAATCAACATATAAATATAATAATATCATTTTAAAACTCTTAATCATCCTAAAAATTTGAAAGATACATGTGGTTAGACATGTATTATAAGATAAACTTGTCCTTATTAAGAGGAAAAACATTGTGAGCTTTGTGAAACTTTTACACAAAAATTGGGAGGGGTAGAGGTGAATTGTAAGATCATGTGGCTTCTTTTTGGAGTCATATATGCATTAAATAAATGATTATATTCCAATTTCAATGAGGAAGAAATAATGAAAATTTTATCCCATAGTTAAAATATTACTTAGGGAGTAAAATATGGTTAGCATGATGTACATGTTTTTAACTACATGCCTAATTAAAAAATTAAAATCACAGTCACTTACATATGGGAATATACATGAAATATAGGTATTTGTCTAATCGTCACTAGATATTACACTGTAAACATGCATGTCGTTAGACATGTCCCTTAAGAGAAATTTATCATTATTAAGGGGAAAAATAGTGTGAACTTTTCACAACTATTGTAGGAAAGCCATTTTGGGTAGAGACAAGTTATAAGAAACTATAACCTTTAGGAATGGTGATGATAAAAAATTGGAGGCACATTTTCTCTTATAGATATAACTTTCTCTAGGGAGAAAAATTTAATCAACATAAAGTACAAATTTTGAATCATATACCAATCCAAGGATTGAATTCAAGGTTATAATTACATGAGTTTATAAATGTAAGAATGGAATTTTTCTATTCTCTATCATCCCCCACACTCAAAAAATTCAATCTACCAGAAGTGTCTCTTAAGAAAAAAAAATGTCATTATTAAGATTAAATATAGCATGAATTTTATGAATCTATTACACATAAAATAGGATGGGTAGAGATGAAAAATAATCTATAGTCCTCTACAAGTCACCTAAATTATTTTCCTCCACTCGTGATGAGGAAGAAAAAGTGTCACATTTTATCTTATAGATAGTTTTTCTTTATAAAGCAAAAATTGGTTAGTGTAATGCATAACTTTATAACTACATGCCTAAATTGATGAAATAAATTTGAGGTAACATATGGATGGAATATAAATGAAATAAAAATATTATTATTATTCTATTTTTTAACCCCTACACTCAAAAAATGCATGTGTTTTGATGCAACCCTTAAGAGAACCTTGTTGTTCTTCAGGGAAAATATAGTGCAAACTTTGTGTAGTCATTTAACGTAAACCATGAGGGGTTGGGACAAACCATATGATATTTTATTTGAATGAAAAAATATTTTATGTATCTCATATAGGATTTTAATCCACTCAAAATGAGGAATAAGTTATGACATTTTTATCTCATTAGCTAAGACTTATTAGGGATCAAAAATTGGTCAGTATAATGCACAACTTTTAAACTGTAAGCTCAATTGATGAAATGAATTCATGGAAATGAATGTATAAATTAAATATAGGCATTATTACACTCTTAATTTTCCCCTACACTCAAAAATTTCACATGACCTAATGCATCCCTTAAGATAAACTTGTCATTTTAAGGGTAAAAATATTGTGAACTTTGCACAACTGTTATGAAAAAACATGAGGGGTGGAGATAAACCATAATATTATATGATTTCACATATACTTAATATATGAATCACATATATTGTTTTATTCCATTCATGATGAGGAAAAAATTATGACCTATATTTTTTTTATCAAATTTAAAACGTGTTTTATGATGCAAGTACAAGATAGGGGTCCACTTAAGGACAACCTTTGCCTCTTTGATGTATGGACAGGACACCCAAAGTCTCCCATGAATAAATTTAAAATAAAATGTTATTATAATTGAATAAGAAACACATTTATTCATTTAAATTAAAAAATTATTACAAATAACTGATGCATACTCTCTCACACTCTCACATACATGCCTATACATGTGTATTGAAATAAAACATAAAGAATAACTTCTATAGACAGTCTCTCATGGACTAGTTCACCTTTAACTTCCCATTTTATTCCTTAGATTTTTATCTTTTTTTTTCTATCTTCAAAACTAAATCCTCCTCCCCAATTCAAATATTTTCTCACCTTTCTCTACCTTCTTCCATATGCCACTTCACCTTTATTATCCCTTTAGAAATGTTCCAAATCCATTCATTCATATTTATGGGCTATTAGTTTTGTTTTAAGGTCACTTAGGATGGAACCAACCCTATTTTTAGGCCATAACTACTACTATTTAAAAAAAATTCACTAATGGTTGTGTAACCACCACTATACATAGACTGACAATTTCTTGACTATGAAAATCGACCAACTTATAGAGGCCATAACATGAGCATATGGACTCATATTGAGATGATTAGTTTTGAAAATTCACCAATTTTTGAGAGGAATAAAAATATATAACCATATTTGGGTTCATGGACATATTAATTCACTTTTATCTTTTTCCACAAAACCTAGTTGCTTTAGCTTTCAACACATGTAGTGACATCCCATATTGTATCCATAGTTGAGAGACTCAACCAAATTTCTTGGAACCACATACCTATCTGAAATTGATAATTATTTGATGTGATTGATGATAATAATTTTAAGGATTATTGATATTATCTTGGATAATATTAATCATGCCAACAATGACAAACACATAAATAAGACACCATGAACATAAGAACACACACCACTCTATTTTTAATTGATGTAAGATTGAACGAACCCTTGGATGTTACTACATCAAAAAAATGAGGTTTTAAAAATATGATATACTACTCACATGAATGGAATAAGTGGTATAAACACTCTTTTGACCATGAATTATAATGGCCATGGCATTTCCTTCCAACACACTAATTACTTCACTGATTATCACTCTTTCTCTTCTAATTCTAGCTCCTTACTGGCTTCCAATAATATCTTATTTTCTTACCTATACCCTTCCTTTTATACTTAATGGGATTAGATCCATGTATCCTACCAATATCCATAAAATGATTATCATCTTCTTTATTCTTTCTCTTATGGGCCAAAAATTACTTTCATCTGACCACTTCCACTAAGTGCCTGCACCTTCATTGTTGCTCTATCATATATTAGATTTGAACTAATCACATAAATCAAGAATAAACTCTTATTTCATCTCTAATATTGACTTAATAATCTCAAAATAATTATTGGCATCAAAATGATAACCCATAACCTCTAATACTACCTCCATGATAGTCTTTACCTCCTCATCTCTCACATTCCTCATTGTTATGTCAAGAAATTCCTTCACCTCTACTACAACATAATCTTCCATATCTATCTATGATATAGTTTCATAATCTTATCTACATTATTGGGTTGATAACAAAATCAAATTCTCCATCACATCCTTACAATCTTTTGTACAAAACTAGGGGTCTTAAGTCATCAGCCTTGTCAGATGCTTATCTAGTTGTCCAAGTCAGATCTAGACTTGCAAGCCTTGAATAATTTTATAGCACTCAACATTTATTAATCGATCATGCTATCATCACTTCACATAAGGTGCAATCCTTATGATCTTACCTAAATGACAACAGAGAAAGGACTAGGGTCTACATGGGGATAGTTATGCATGGTATAACTCTATCTTCCAGAGACATTGGTTATTACAATAGTGGTGGTAAGTTCATTAGATCAAGCCATTTTGGGGGGATCCAATTGTCTATTAGGTACAAGCCTATATTATATGATTCTATAGCTTCATAGGCACAAACATTTGGTTTATTCATTTTACCATCTGTTAGGTGTTTGGGGGTTTCAATGGAGTACTTAGATGGAGGATTCAGGCTTAGGCTCTTGCTTTAGCACATGTATTATCATTAGGCACATGTCGTTTCCAATAATTAGAGTATTTTTATGTAGAGTGATGATGTCATCATAAAATACAATAATTTCATGAATGATCTAGGCTGAAAGCTTACTAGAACTCAATATTCATAATATAAAGCTAAACATTGCAACTATTGCAAACATTACACAAACCATTCTCATTATAAGCATATAACCATAATAATGTAAACCAAACTAACACTTATTAAATTCAACACCATTCATCATTAAATAGAGTTCAAATACATAGTATATATCAATAAAAACTGATAAAATGATCATCTTAAAGATGTTAAAAGCCTAAAGGCTCACAAGAGAGCTTGGGAACTACAATGAAGAGCCTCAGAAGAATCCATGCTAAAACCTAAGATAAATGATGAATATACCATTCAAAAAAAACTTACAGAGCTTTGTTACTCCAACTTGCCTCTTCTCACTAATTAGATTAAACTCGACTTTATAGTACTTAGGAACATCTTAGTGCCAAGGTGAAAGGATCATGTTGGGGGCTCATCTGGTGTTGTGTGCAATCATTTTGTTGGCTCCACTACCTTAATTACATCATTCCATGATTTTATTGTGTGCCTATTTCTTGATGATGCTTTATTTAGTAGGGAGTTGGTTAGTCACTTACCAACTAACACCAAAAGATGAAAAAATAAAAATCATACCAGATGATTGCCTCATGCCTAAGTGCCTATTATGTTAGTGTGGATCCTATACTTAGATGGATCTAGTGCTCAACATTACCAAATACAAATTTTTTAGTCCACCCTCTAATTAGTATTACAATGTTTTAGGAGCATAAAAATATGACATGTTCTCCTTCAGATTTACACTAAAGTCTTCAAAGCCCTTAATGGCAAGCTTGATTTCTTCAATGGTGATATTAATTTCCATGGAGGTACCATTGAGGATGATCACATTCATATTGTATATCTCCCTCATAAATTCCCGTAGCCTTTATTTTTCCTTTTTCACCCATCCATCTAGCATTACTCCCTAATCATAGGCCTTCATTTATAAAGTGTGGAAGAGTTATTCTAGGTCATGATCTTGGGTTTTTATTTTAGTGCTCAACTTATTGAATTGTGCCATAATCTATGCATGCTCAACTTTGCTAGTAGTGTATACATTTTCCATTAGTTCATCCTTCTCCCCCTTTGCCTTTTTGAGGAGTGAATCTATGATTGATGCCTAGTTGGAAAAGTTGAAAAAGATGGCATCAGCCACATCTGTGCCCTATTGAAGCTATGTAATGAGGTCTTCCACCTCTTTGATCTTTCTATATATCTCTTATTTTACTATAGTATAAGGGTCCTCCTCTTATAACACTGACCCTAACTTCAAATTTGGGAGCATTTGATCTACTAGTGAATATACCTTGTCAAGCTCTAAATTTTTTGAAGTGCCAACACCATCCAAGAGGGATGGCTCGGCTTCCTTGACATGCTCTACTAGTTATCACAACTTGAGATTCAGGGCCTTTAACTATTTCTTTACTTCTATCATGATCTTTTTCCACTTTGAATCCCAAAAATCATTGATTATGTTATTTTGTGCTATTTCAGAGGCCATATAGATTAATTCATTGGCTAACTTAACTAGGTTCATGGTATGGGGGTTTATTAGAATGGAATCATGCCCTTCTTCTAGTTGATCTATACTTATTATAGCCTTTGATAAAACCTCAAAATGAGGCTCATATATATAATTTTCAAAAGAAAAAGATTGTTGATGTCACATCCTTATTGTGGCCATTTTAGGGGGCTTGTATTTTAACATGTAGTAGTCCTCATCATTCTACTCCTTCTATACCTTTTCTCTTATGCTTGAATCAATGCCCTCTTCTTTAGTGACATTAAGCTTCATCTATTCTTCTTATTTAGTGATAATGTTTTCTTTAGTTCCCTCCTTTGAGGTCTCTCCTCTTTTCTCCTGTAGGGGTTTTTTAGATTTGTCCCCTTCATCCATTTATTCTTCTTCATCAACACCAAATTCACCCTTTTATGATTACTAGGTTTCTTCTGAACTCTCTATTTTATCTTTTAAGGTGCTAGTATCACCTTCCTTGTCTCCAGGTTCCCCTTTGCTACTTGGGAAAGCTTGTGTTGTAGATTCTTGCATTGTGCTAATAGGGGTACTAGGTGCCTCTACTAATTTTTCTTTTATGGGTTCCACGCTTGAGTTAACCCTCTTTTATTTCTTTTTTATATGTCCCTTTCCTCTTTGGCCTTGTTTATCTCCACCTTTCTTTTCTTTACTATTGTTTTTATCTTTTCCTCCTTAGCCTTTATCTCCTCAGGCTTGGCCTTATCAATCTCTAACTGGGTCATTCCGACTGACCTCATGGCTTCTCTTTTTTTATCTAACTCTAGTGCCACCTCTATATGTTCCTCATTAAGGCCCAATTCCTTCCATCATTACCTCTTTTCCTCCTTTGTTAATGGAGGCCATGTATCAGGTTTTATGAGTGAGGAACTTAATAGATTTTATGCTCCCTTAAATGTGACAACAATGCCTCCTTATAGAGCCTCATGAATTTTTGTGGTGTTGGACTCTTCTCCTATTTTTTATTCTTAGATTATGTATACTTTTGTCCCTCCATATTCTTATTCTTCCTCCATTTATTCACATGCCTACTATGCTTCCACAGCCTCACATGCCTCTTACACTTCCATCTCTACCAAGGTTATCATGGGCATAGCCACTAACCCTTTGGACTTATTCTTTTTCTTCTCCCTTGGCTTGGGTGAATTAATCACTAGCATGAAGGCCACATGCTTCTTATTTGGTGTAGAGAGAGTGGATTCATCATTGGAGGTGATCTTCAATCTGATGCACTCCTACCTCTCCTCAAGTTTCTCCACCTTTTTCTTTTAATAAAACTTATTCAAAGCTATTAGCACCAACTTCCATTCATTATGGATCTAGAGGGGGAGTTCATCATCCCTCTTGGGGTGTGTACCTTTATTCCTTGGATTCATCTCATAATAAATCATATGGATGTGCTCGAGTATGACCTCATTATGGAGGGGATATATGTCACTTTGATCTAAGTCATCCTCCTCATCCTTGGTCACTTTCTTCCCTAAGTATATGTACTGGTGCCACAACCTACTCCATTCCAAATCCATGATCTTGACTGGGATGTCTAACTATTGCGCATTTGGGATTATTCAAAGCATGCTCCTAAATTATTTAGATGAGAAAGCATAGGGTATCTTTAGCCAATTGTATTTATTTCCATCTATGTATTCCAATTACACTATACATAAGTTTTTCTTTATGGTAAAGGTTACCATCCCAAATAGATTATGAGGGAGTTCCTCAAGAATACACCATTCTCCTCTTAATGCCTCGATGTACTAGACACACCACCCCATCATGCAAGTTTTGTATTTTTATGAGAAGGATGGGGGAAGGTGAAGTTTTGATATTTTAGCATCAGGGATTCCTTATATGTAAAGAATATCCAAAGGTTGTCTATGTTTCCATTTGGCACTCCAATCTCATCCATGAAAATTAGGATTAGAATCGATCTCCACTAAAAGGTCTCCTATGTTGTATAACATTCCATCATGTTATTCACCATTTCCTCCATTATGAACTTGGAAATGTTAAATTAAACCACCTGCACCATGTAATAGGTGACATAAAGGTAGGATTTGGTGACATCTACCCATCGACTATTGGGTAAAGTTTTAAACTCATGAGGCATGCATCTACCCTTATTTTAAGTTCCTTAATGTTTTTGATTGGGAGCATGAAAATTCCCTTATAGTACCCTAGGATTTTTTTGACTCTTTTAACTTCAACATCATATACCATCATCTGGCGGATGTCTACATTAGAGTTTAGGAGCCCAATAATTCTACATATTAGGTGTGTTGATGTCCACATGTGCCTCCATATGAAATAGATGATATCTCCATGGATGTGAAAGAGGAGGAACTATATGAGTTACTTTGGATTTATGAAACTTGGCAACTCATAGAGTTGAGTTACACTAGTGGATGTAAGTTTATCTTAGATTGAGACATTCAATAATGCCATGCCTAATTCTATTTTGGCCCCCATGTCAACCATCCAGTCTTGCACTAGATATTTCATATTGATTGAAGTAAGGTGGTTATATTATTTGAGCTGGTAGGTGTGTACAAAGGATGCTCAACTCTCTCCTACTAAGACTTCTTTCAATAACTATATCTCCTGGTATTATATTTTTAATAGTACCTCTAGATCAACCTTGATGATGCTAACTCCTTCCACTAGCTATGATTTTTTCTTTGTTAGGTCCATTTATTCTATTAATCACACCCTCTTGACATCCTTTTGTGGTTGTTATAGGCTAGAACTCATGTGTTTCTTCCCCATCCTAAACTAGCTAGTGTTGAAACATAATTTATTCATGTTGCTAAATCTTGTAATTTTTTATAGTGCACCTCACAGTCATGAGATTAACAATTATGACCTTAGCTCTTGAGTTTCAATTGTCATTAATTGTGGCCTTGGAATCACTCCTATTTTTAATTCCTTGTTCTTTCACACTCTGTACCTTACTCTCCTTGATGCGAATATCAAAGGGAATGCAATTCATTCCTCTATTCACTCATTCAGTTTTGATGTCTGTGGGTTCTTAATTTCTTCAATGGTTTGGATATGGTTTACTTCTCTAAGTTCAAATTTTTTTTTGAGCTTTTAACCCTAACTAGTTATCCCTCTACCACTTTATACCATCAATTTAGCTACCATATCAATTCTAAGTGTTTAATGGTGTGATGGTGCCTAGAATTCTTGGGATTTACCAAAACCTATTAAATCCAAAAAAATATACTACCATGAATGTGTTTAATGAAAATATTTATGCCTCCACCACCCCCTTAATTAATTCTCCTAATGGTTTTTTAGTGAAGTGATGTGTAGTTCAAATGGTCACTTCTCACCTCACTTTGGGTAGATGCTAGCTTGTCCTAATGATGTTTTTCCTATGTTTTTATTTACTTAACATAAAATTTTCCTTCCTTATGGAATCTTGGGCATAGTGCCTCACATTCATGTGATTCATCCTCCATGGTCCCATTTCCTCTTCTTGTTACGCTTATATTTTAAGAGCACTTTCCTATCTTGGTCAATTTATTTATGCTCTCATCTCTTGCCTTGGCCTATCCTACCCCATATAAATACATTTTAATAGTCCTCCATAACATAACTCTCTAGGTGTCTTGCATGAAAAACATCTTATGTAAATTACTTTTATCTTATACACATGATCATCTTGTGCATATTTATTTGTCACTTTCTATTCTTATTTTCCAATTTTGGCAAGTTATATGCACCCAAAGACTTAGGTGTATAATCATAGGTTATTAGGAAGTGACCTTGATTGATTCACCCAATTGGTATTATGTGTGGAAGTTCTATAACAATCCTCTTGTGGGCCTCAAGGCACCTTTCTTTCTAAATCTTATGCATAAATATCTAGTGTGCCTTATGTTTGAATCTGGGAAACTTCACATGCCCATAACTTAGGTGTATGTCCTCAGGTATTTAAAAAGCATTCATGCTAAACTCACCTAGATATAATTATGGAAGAAGGCACCGGAATATTTTTATTAGTGGGCCTCAAATCATCACTTATTTTCTCATCATTAAAATAACACAACACAACTCAATTTATCAGGAACTATTTAGCTTGCACCAAACATTATTATGGTTGAACAATACCATTAGATTATGATTAAGGACATACTTTTTGATGGAATGAGTGCCATCCTACTACCTATAAGGCTTTAATTAGTTATTATTGAAATGCCGAGGGAACATCTCACCTAACAATGTGCATAAATTGCATGCACCAGTCTCTAATATATTATGGATGACATATGGACCCATACACCTTATCTACAGCTTACCTAGGTGCTTGAGGTACTCAGAGTCATAGAGAAAGACTAATTTTCCTTCAGTTAGTACTTTGTGCTTGATATGTTTATCATGTTAGATCTTCTAGCATGCTTTATCTATCTACTAGATCCACCTTGCCTGGGTGTGTACCTCATCTAAGCACTCTAAGTCATATAGCCTTCTAATCAATGATTCTTGGTCATCCAATCGACCAATTCATGTGATTTTAAATGATGGAGAAAAGAAATGCATTAGTATAACTACCTTAGAACTAAATACTAGTTGAAATGGTGTATCCTTATTTAGGTGTTTATAGGTTGTGTGATATGCCCATACCACTACAAACACTCGATAATCCCAATACTTGTGACCAACATCACACATATTTATGAGACACATCCTTAGGATATTTTTAAATTCCTTAGTTTTCTAATTCAATTTGGGATGAGAAGGAATTATCTTATGGTGTGCCACCATGTATTCTATCACTAGGATCCACACAGTTTCATTAATGAAGTGTATGCCTTTATTTCTAGTCAAGATGAGTGGGACCCATAGTGACTTATGATGTTCTCCCATATGAAACTTTTGGCTATGGTGGTTGTGAAAATTTTGGTTGGTACAACCTTGGCCCACTTGGTGAAATAGTAAATGTCTATTAGAATGTATCTCATGCTTGTGCATCTTGCTATGGGGGTAATTAGTCCAACAAAATCAATAGGCCATTTCTCGAATGGTGCATAGGAAAGAATGGAAATGGAAGGCATCTCATCCTAGTGGTTGAGCTTCCCTATGAATTGACATATGTTGTATGCCTTGGCATAATATTTTATATCTTGAAATAGACTTAACTACCACATGCCTAATTACAATACCTTACACACCATTGCATCTCTTAAATAATGGCCTCCTATTATCCCCTCATGAAATTCATGTAAAATGTAGTCATTTTCATGTTCTAAGACACATTTTCATAGGACTTCATCTTGGCCTAGTTTGTATAGTTCCCTGCTAATGAGTTTAAAAGGGGTGGTATAAATTATGAATTGTTTTTTGTCTTTGGTTGTCATTATTTGGGACATAGATCCAAATTTTATAAAAATGGCTATCTCCACCAAGTCCTTAGGGGAATTTTGGACTCTATAGAGTTGTTCATCTATCATATCATCCTCAATAGGCACTGCTACATCACCAGAGTCAATACGAGATAAATGGTTTGGGCTGAAGTTTTAGTTTTTAAGCTTGATGATAATAAAGAACTATAATTATTGAAACAAAACTATCTATCTACAAATGCACCCATGGAGAATAGGCTTATTCACAAGATACTTAATCACCTCATGGTCTATGAATAAGATGAATGGGGTCACCAATAAGTAATGTCTAAATTTTTTAAAGGTATATACCATAATGAGTGCCTCACACTTGGTTGTGGTATAGTTCTACTCTACCTTCATCAATTTTCTACTAGTGAAGGAGATCGGGTGATCTATTTTCCCTTTACCAGGTTTCACCAATTGTAAAGCCAGATGTGTCAAAATGGATGTGGAATGAGGTCATCTATTTAGGAAATTGTAAAATAGGCATGCTATCTAGCTTGAACTTCAAAGTTTCAAAGGCATCCTCTTGTGCTTCACCCCAATAGAATGGGCCATCCTTCCACAAGAGATCCTCTAGAAATACTATAATATTCACATAGATCCTTATGAAATTTCTATAATATCCATAGTGGCCAAGAAATGTGTGAAAATATTTCTATTTGGAATGAGTATTGAGCTAAATGATTATTACAATTTTCATGGTATTGATGAGAAGACCATATTTACAGATGATGTGCTTGAACAAGGTTCTAAAGGGTGTCATGAAGATGAAATTATTTAGGTTTAAAGATATCTAAAGCTATCTACATCTTTTAAACACTAGGTGAAAGTTATCACAATGGTTTTTCATGAGGCCATACACCATATAGTCATCTAAGTATACCTAGAGGAACTTATGGATGAAGTATTTAAACATGGTGATCACCACTCTAGAGAACATGGCTAGTGCATTATTGATTCTAAAGGGTATCATGTTATAAGAAAAACATTCCCATTTAATTACAAATGTTTTTTTTTGGCTTGTCTTCCTCTTCAATCTAGACTTGATGGTATCTACATAACCCATCAGTGAAGTGTAGATCTCACAGCCTTAGACACCATCTAGGACTTCGTTGGTGAATGGAGTTGGGAAGGGGTCAGTGATGCAGGTGGTGTTCAACATTCTATAATTGATGAAAATACAAATGCCTCCATCCTTATTAATTATAATCACCATTAGGCTTACCCAATTATACTCCTACACATGGTAAATGACCCCATTAGCTAACATTATATCAATCTCTATCTTAACCTTGGTGCAGAGGTTAGGATACATCTTGTAGGGGTGTTTCTTGACCGGTCTTGCACCGTCAATTATATTTATGATCATCTTCCTAAGGGATGGGTGGGTTACATTCATATATTCATAATTATTAGGAAATAAGTCTTGTAATTCCTTCATAAGATCCACAATACATGCTAGTTCTATGTTAGACCAATAGTCACACAGAGTAGCCATATTTGCCTCTCTTTCAACATTGATTTCCACCTTGATGGTCTTTAGTGCTACATGGTAGGGTTCATTATTTTCTTAGTGTGAGTCTTTAACTTGATGAGTTCCCTTAGTTATATTTATGTAATGATGAGTTAGGTCTTCTTCACTAGGACCACTATCATCTATTTGGTATACAAGCTTACTTTTGCCTATTAGTATTTTTTAGTAGTGTTCCTTTCAAGTTTCTTCATCTTATTTTTTGGATTCATTATTGAGAATTTTGTCCTAAAATAAATTTAGGAGTTCTATCCCTCTCTCCCTGAACATGTCTTTCAGACACCACTCAAGGATTGTGGTGTTCTCAAACACTACGATTCAAATTTCTTGTAGTGATTTGATCAACTTGAAGTTATATGAGGAAAAGATGAAGGTGTACAAAAAATTATCCTTAAGGGTATCCCATTAGTTATTTCATAGTGCATCTCATTGAACACACACCATGCTTACACCAATGTCTTTAGAGTTATATATAAAGTATGCACCCATAATATTTTTGGAGTAGTCACACCATAATCAATCCATGTCTCTTCATATAATCACACATGCACTATATGATCAGAGTCACCAGAGTATGATGATATATCCAAGTCCTCATTACTTCTCCTAAATTTAGTGATAATGTCTAATTTTATATCTTACCAAGTTGGTAAGTTAGACTTTTACATTGCCCACAAATGAGAAGCAGTGATTCTCAATGTATACACTAGTGTGTTATTCTATCAATTTATTTGGGGATGTATGATTCAAAATCATGGACATACTTTTCCACTGAGTTAGTCCATTCAAATTTTGTGATTTCCACAAGTTTACCTTTAATCAATAAGAGTACCTTATTTCCTTTATTCTCATCACAACGGACCCATTGTTTTGGAGTGGGATCAATCTAGACCTAGCCAGTCCCCACAAGTTTTAGTGCCTTCATGCACACAAAGTGACACCTATGACCAGCGGCCTTATAAGATTCTTTGACCTATCAATCACAAGTAACATTGGTGGTGTCTAAGGTTGAATATCCATCTTCTTAAGAGAAACTCCTTGATTAGTGGGGTTGATATTCTTGATGCCTTACATCACGATGTTATATATATGGTTGATATCATCCTCAAGATCAATGATGTCCACATAAAGGGGTCTTTTGTCACTTGAGAGGGGAATAACTACCCTTTCCTTACCATTTTTTAAGGTCATATATCACTTATTAAAGTGCATATCATCATTATTTACATAATACAAAGGACTTCTTAGAATCACTAGATAATTATCTTATTCAACCAACTCAATTACCTGAAAGTCAACATGGAATTTAGTGCACATAATATCTACAATGGTGCCCTTAAAAATTTAGATTGGTTTCACTTGAATCTTATTGGCCATAAAGATTACATGGGGAGAAGGCCTCAAGGTTGGCCTACCCATCTTATCCCATGCATTTTCGGTTAGGATATTAACCTTCATGCCTATGTCGATAAGGACCTCACATATGGACCATCCATAAATGGTGGAATTTACTAAGTGTTATTATTTATACTTTGTATTTTGGGTATGCCTAATCTCTCACACCCTTTCCATGAGTTTTATAATAACATTAACTGATTACTACCTTACATGTTCTAAAATCAAGTTTTCTAATAGAGGTAACATCCATTCTTTTTGTAGGACGTGCAAGATCTCCATTAGTTATTATACTTCAGCCTCATGAACATACTACTTATTGTAAGAGGCATCAACTTGTGCCTCTATGTATTTCACCAGTTGGATCTCTCCTTACAGGTTATGGATCATGTTCATAGCCTGCTACAATACATATTTTTAGCACATAAGGTTTGGATAAGGCACAACTTTGGGTTCAGGCTATGGAATACACTAAGTATGACTCAACTCCCCATATTATAGGTGTAGCTTTAGTACAGGTGTAACTATAAGTTGAGTGGTGAGTACAATTTTAGTAATTGCCTGTACTTTGATTAGATCCATGTGGATTGGTTTCACCTTTGGAGTCCATTTCTTTGCTTTAGGCTCATGCCTGATCATCCTTACATCCTTATCTACATCAAGCCTACCTTAGGTCAATTTTTTATACAAGTTGGGGCATTTCTCAACCTTGTGTGTTCCCTGATAATACCTACATGTTGGATGTATGCTATAGTCATGTTGATAGTGCTCGATTAAACCACACTTATAATATGATCATGGTAGGAACCTTCCTCCACCTTATCTACCACCTTGCCCTTAGGTGCCTCTTTACATCCCATATCCTACATTCTAATAGTCATATCTCTCATTTCCTTGGTCTCCCTACCCTCATATTATTTCCATTGTTTACCGTGTACCTCTCCCCATGTTCTCATACATCTCATTGATAACATGATAATCATCCATGGTATGAGTATAGGCATCGGATAATAGATAATAGGTGGTTATACTAACCTAAATAATACATTGTAATAAAGGGTATTTTAAAACATCATGTGCCTCATGAAAAACCTCACAATTAATAAGTAATGTGCACACATTCCTTCAAGGCTAGTTTTTCTTATTATGGCTTTCCATCTCATAGTCAGTGCACCATAAACTGATTCAAACTTCTTGAAACAACCTAACAGTAAAATTATATAGTTAGGAGGCCATAAACATAATATGTGCCTCCATGAAATGGCCAATTCTTATGTTGGTCTTATCGACTGCCTTAGCTTTAAATGTAGTTTCAAGCACTTCCTGAGGGTCTATGAATGTTTTCATGAATAATACCCTTCTAAATGGTACTAGAAATCCTCCAACAAACCATTGTGCATATTAGGAGGGGTGAATATCATAAGGGAGCTTGGAAAGAATATATTTGAATCTAGAATCATATAGGCATATGCTCTTTGATAATCCTTTATCAGTCTCTTTGAGCATAATGATGCTCTGTTATTCAAACTCAGGTATGCCAAACTCCTTAAAGAATGCTTCCATCAAGGTGTCATAATCAACCATAGCCTAGCTAATATCAAAATTCCTATACCAAGTATGGGCACAATCAATTAAAGTTATCAGGAATAGGGTTGCTTTATACTTAAACTAGGTTATACCCCAAGTGCACTATTATAGTTCACACTTGAGTACATACTTTGTGGCATTATCTACACCTTGATACTCAATAAAATACATGGTCATCTCATAATAAATCTAGGGTAGGGGAGTATATGGTATCTAAGGCACTTATCCCCCTAGTACTTATTCTAGTGATGTTCCTCCAATGCCTATAACCACTAGGCTAGGCATCGGTCCTATTATTACCACTAACACCATGGATGATGACGGCATTGTATTATCAATTAGTGGCATCAAGACACTTACTCTAGGATATTGCCCGTGATATGTAGATGATATTGGCTAGAATAGAATGCTTCCACTCACGTTCTAATTAGTTAGGCTATCAACCCAAGGTCTATAGTTATCCTCATTTAGCTCCTTGTAAGGAACAACTTATTCAATCATAAAGTTATGTTCTAAGTTTGTAAAACAGTCAAAGTCAAGGTTGACAATGGGGTAAATTATCAATATTTTATCTTCTTGTGAGGGATCCAGTGCATGAGCTTACACCATAGGTCCAAATGGAGTAGGTGAATCCAATACATTTCCAATGGTCAAATTTTGTAGGGACCTCAAGCATTCTTCACCTATCAACTGTGGAGCTTGCTTTATATCTTCAAGGTTTACCTCTTCTGGGCATTGCTTCCATTCAAAATATCCTTCCCCATGCCCTTCCCACATATTATGGGTCCTTTTAGCACTTCCAAGTTCTAGATATTCCATTAACCTATGCCTCCTCTTGTTATAATCCTATCTCTTGAGCTCTTGGGTGTCAAATTTCTCATCCCCTTCCATTGTGTTTTGCGTACACATCCCCTTATTCCTTATTTCACTACTCATATGTGAGATGACATTAACCTTCCATTATCATGGTTTCAAAGCCATAATCCACCATTAGCTTCTTATGTTTTGTGCTAAAATATCTCATAAATGTGCCTCTAGGTTTGTATAAGAATTGATATTCTACTTCTTTAGGGTATGAGTATGTTGATAATATGAATTCAATCATGTAGCTATTTACAACCCCTTACCACCATTTGTATTTGGCTCCAGTCTATGTATAATATAAGTTCTCAAGCCTTTCTAGACTCTCTTTCATCCACTCAAAGCACTATATATAAATTCAAGTTTTACGTGTCACATAAGTAACCAACCATCAGTATACCTTATCAAGTAGTTCATAGAAGAAAACCTCATATAAAGCATCATAAAGATGGTCCTAGACCCAATTCCTTGGTTTATGTCCTCTACAGGTTGGGTGCCTTAGTGCAAAGCTACCATCCACTTATTCTATCTAGTTTTTGATGTTCTTGAGGGAGAATTAGAGAATCATTCTGGTGCACCATTGTAGTAATGAAATTCAACATGAGTCCCAACAATGAAACCAAAATGTTGTAGCAAAGTAGGGGTCTTAAGTCATTAGCCTTATCAGGCACTTATCTAGATGTTTAAGTTAGATCTACACTTGCTACAACTTGGTGTAAGCCTTGATTAATATTGTAGTGCTCAAAATTTATCACTCAACTATGTTGACATCACTTCACATAAGGTAAAGGCCTTATGCACTAACCTGAAGCACAATGAGAAAGGACTAGGTCCTGTATTATGTTAATTATGCCATGAAATAAATCTATATTTTAGGGACTATGGTTATTGAAATAATGATGGTAAGTTCATTAGTGTAAGCCATTCTAGGGGACTTCAACTATCTGTTAGGTGTAAACCTATATGATATGATTTTATAGCTTCATGGGTGCAAACCTTTGGTTTCGTTATCTTAGCATCAACTAGAAACTTAGGGGGTTCAATGGAGTGCTTAGATGAAGGAATTAGGCTTAGGCTCATGCTTTGACACAAGTATTATTGTGAGGTGCAGGGTCTTTCCTATACTTAGATCATTTATATATAGAGTGCTAACATCATAATAAAGTACATAAATGCCATGAATGAGCTAGGCTAAAAGCTTGTTGGAACTCAATATTCATAATATAAAGCTAAACATTTCAAATATTTCAAACATTGTGAAAACCATTGTCATTATAAGCCTATAACCATAATCATGTAAACCAAACTAACACTCATTTTATGCAACACCATTCATCATTAAATATAGTTCAAATACATATTATATATCAATATAAATTGAGTAAATATTCATCTTAAAGCTATTAAAGGCCGAGAGGCTCACACGCAAGCTTGGGGATTACAATGAAGAGGCTCAAAGGCATCCATGCTAAAACCTAAGCTAAATGGTGAATATAACATTCAAAAATAATTTTATAGAGCTTCAGTACTCCAACTCAACTCTTCTTGCTAACTAGATTAAATTTGGATTTATATCACTAAGGAACAACTTAGTGCTAGGGTGAAAGGAGCATGCTAGGGGCTAAGCTGGCACTAGATACAATAATGTCACTTGCTCCACTACCCTACTTCGATCATGCCATGATTTTCCTATGTCCCCATTTCCTAATGATGCTTGAGTCATTAGGAATTGGTTAGGTAACTGCTAGTCGGTGCCATAAGATGACAAAAAAATAATCATACTAAGTGATTGCCTCATGCCCAAGTGTCTATTGTGTTAGTGTAGATCCTATACTTCTATGGATTTAAGGCCCAACAATACTTTTATTCTCATCCTCTTCATATCAGATCTAGGGTGATTATTATCTCCTTCCTTCATAACTTCTATGACATGTGCAAATAAACTTGTACTCTCCTTGTCTATATGATAATAATGCATATCTTGACTCATAAGAGTATATTTTACAATAACTATATAGGTTTCTCCAACATGTGCAACATCACCTTCATTGTTCATTTCTCTTGGTGGAAATAATTCCACCATATTAATCTCTTTTCTTGCCTCTATACCACATGAGTGACATTATTCATCTCTCCCTATCCAAATTATCTTTAGACCAACTCTATTACCAAGTTTTGAAATTTTTATTCCAATAATATACCATCTATCCATATCTCATTATGGATATTTGATGTATAGCCTTCTCTATCCACTAGTGTCATATTGATATGGTTTTCTTCTTGATAATATATTTTACTTATATTATTAGAGTATTTTCTCTTACCTCTAGTTACTACAAATGAGATTCCTCTTGCATATGATCTTCAAAAAATTATTGTGCACATAGTTTCCCACTCTCTTTTCTCAATTATAACTTGAATACAAGCCTCTAATACTATTTTCTCCTTACCAACCAACTTTTTAACTACTGCTACCATATCATCCTCTTAATTCACTTCCTCACTTTACTTATCATACACTGAACTAAACTTTATCCTCCTATTTGACATATTCTCCAAAATTGGACCTCCACATTCAAGAAACACATTAAGGGAATCTAGAGTTCCAAAATAACTTCTTCAATCACTGCATCATGCCTCATAGACAAGTGTTTCAACTCTACTCCATTATTTGAATGTTTTTCATGGATTCCACTCACATTTTGGACTCTAGAAGATCCATTCTCAACAATATTCATGGATGTCCTCTCCTCATTATTATTTATTATTTATTCTTATGAAAATTAATTTTCTTCAACCATATGTTCCTTGTGTACATTATCTTGCACCAAATATGTCTCTATTGTCTCAATAATGGATACATTCAACTCCTCATGGATGATGTTTTATTTCACCTCTCTTGTTTCTATGAAGGAAACATATAGATTCCCTTGGTTTTCCTTAACTTTTTTAGCCTCCAAAAGAGAAAATAAAAATGCATTATCCTCATTCACCAATGAAAATTCTGAATATTCCCACATATGGGATGCAACAAAATCCTTCCCATCATCAAACAATGGGTCTCCTTATTATTTTTCAAAAACATTCACATATATATGCTCTGTCATGATGAATATTTACCCTATGGGATGCTCACAAACTTATTCCTCACTTTTCTTAAAATCATATTCAAACTCCTCACATAAAAACTTCACTTTGTTGTTATTTTTCAAGATAACCTTCTTGACCTCATATAGTTTTCTTTGTTACTACTTGGAATAGATTTCAACTGGTCACATGTTAACTTCCATCTCATATTTCATCTCATGAAAATATTATTCATATTATATTCTCTCTCAAGCCTCAAGACATGAAGCTTAATTATCCACTCCATTTGCATTCTTGGGTACACAACATGATCCATCAAATTGGAAACCATATATTCCCAACTCCTCACCTTCTTCTTTCCTATTCATTATCTCCTCTCTTAGATAACTCTCTAATAATTAGTTTTAACTCCACATAGTCTCTTAAAACCTTTACCTTCATGAGCTATTTAATATGCTCCTCTTAAAATAATTCTATAGCTCCACTATTCAATTCATGAGCTATTTTGGGCTCTCTTTGCCATAAAACAAAATAGAATTGCTAGTTGGTTTACCCATTTCCTTTATCTTGACCTTAGCTATTCTATTTTATATTCTAGCTAGTCCTCTCTCCAATGCATCAAACCTTGATTATAGTGATAACAACATCTCCAACATTTTTTCTTCCTCACCTAAAAATTAAACACATTTGCTTTGTGCATCCTCCATTATGTCCTATCTTTCTTCGACTCCTTTGAACATCTCAACCAAGTCTTATACATATGGTGATTTTCATCCTTCATGTGCCATGTCTTCTTTGAAAAATAGACTTATCTTTCAAAACTTATAATAAAATAAAACAAGATCCTCTCACAGTTCCTCTCAACTTGTAGGACTTATCTCACACCTTAAAAAAATGTATGCTTTCACCTATGCAAACTTATTTTTCCAAAGTTTCAAGTAAATCAAGTATAGCTATATTACATATCCTAAAATTGACTCATTAAAGAGTATTAAAAACTTAATCCAACAAAGAAATATCTGGCTTTGATACCAAATGATGTAATCACAAGAGAGGGGGTCCACTTAAGGACTACCTTAACCTCTATGATGCATGGATAGAACACACAAAATATCCCATGGAACACATTTATTCATTTAAATAAAAATAATGTTACAAATAACTTATCCACACTCTCTCACACTCTCACACTTAGGCCTATACATGATTATTTAAAAAAATGTGAAGAAAAATTTATGTACACAAACTCTCATGTATTGGTTCACCTTCAGCGCCTTATTTTCTTCTTTGGAGTTCTCTATTTTTTTGTTATCTCTTGAAAAATGACTCCTCATACCCAACTAGAATATTTTCTCACATTTATCTACCTTATCCTATGTCTCTTAACCTTATTTAGCCCCTTTAAAATGCTCAAATCTATTTATTCATCTTTATGGGCCTTTACTTTTGTTTTAACTTCATTCAAGACATAACTACCCTTGTTTATAGGCCAAAACCATATCTAGTTGTAAAACCACCACTGATAGTGAAAAAACCACTATTATATGTAGACCATCAATTTCATTCCTTTGAAAATTTACCTTCTAGAGGCCATAACTTGAGAATACAAACTTAGATTGAGATTATTATTTTTTTTAATAAAAATTGCACTACTCTTCAAGAGAATCCAAATATGAAATAATATTTGGGTTTATGTAAGATTTTTTGTAACTTTATCCTTTTTCCCTCAACCTATCTATTTTACACCATTAACACATGCAATGACATTAGATATTGTACAAATGGTTGAGAGACTCAACCAACTTGATTGGAACCATATAACTATGTAAAACTAATACTTCTTTGGTGTTTTTTATGATACTAAAGTGTATGAGTACTGATATTACCTTGAATTCATCATGAAAAGAACAAAAAACACACAAACACATACCACTCTATTTTTTGTTGATGTAAGATTGGACCAACCCTTGGATGCTCCCACATCACTTTAGAGAGAAAAAGTTGGTCATTATAATACATAAATTTTGAGCAATGCACAAAATCAATGAATGTAATTCATGGTAATGTTTATATGTGTGTATAAATAAAATATATTCCTTGATACCCTCTTTTTAATCCCCAAAATTCAATATTTTAGATGGCCAAATGAATCCCTAAATATAAATTTATTGTTCTTGAGGGGAAAATATTATAAAATATATGCAACCACTACACACAAGACATGAGGGGTAGAGAAAAAACATAATCTCATGTTATTTCATATGATAGTTATATATGTATTATATGAAGGATTATATTCCACTCTTTATAAATACTAAATGAAAACACGTTTTCTTTCCTAGCCAAAACTTGCTCTAGGGAAAAACCATTAGTTAGTAAAATGCACAAATTTTGAACTGCACCCAATCAAGGAGATGAATTCAAAGTCACATTTAGTGTGAATATAAATTAAATAAATTTATTCATAAACTCTCCTTTATCCCACACACTCCAAACATGTGTGCATCTAGATGAGTCCCTTAAGAGATACTTGTTATTCTTAAGGGTTAAAATAGTGTGACCTTTAGATAGTCATTGCATGCAAACTGTGAGGGGTAGAGATTAATCACAAGTTATTATGCTGGGATATATGAATACATAGATTATTTATTCCACTTGTGATGATGAAAAAAATATAACACATTTTTTGTTGTAGTAAAAATTGATTTAAGGAGCAAAAGTTGGTCAGTGTAATATATAACTTTTAAACTATGCACTAAATCAAAGAACCAACATTGTGTTCATGTATATATTGGTGTCTAAATGAAATAAATTATATTTAATATTATATATTATCCTTTCTATTCTAAAAATACATGTGTATCGATGTGTCCTTTGGGATAAACTTGTCATTCTTATGGTAAACTTCGTGCATCTGTTGCATAAAATTTTAGAAGGGTAGAGATGAACCGTTAGATCTTGTGACTACATGTAATAGTAATATAAACATACCAAAAATTATTATATTATATTAATTATTAGTAATAAATGGAGGCATGTTTCTCTTATATCCAAAACATAGTTTAGGGAGTAAAAGTTGGTTAGTTTAACAAATACATTTTGAACCGCTTACCCAATTGACAGACAAAACTTGTGGTCACGTATAAATTGGTGTATAAATGTAATAAATGAATTAATATGATATATATCAACCATTTCACTCCAAAATTTCATGTATCTATATGCTTTATTTATGATAAATTTGTCATTCTTAGGGGAAAAATAACACAAAATTTGCACAACAGTTGCACCCAAAAATTAGAAGGGTATAAATGAACCATTAGATCTTAGAGATTTATATGAGAGTATTATATTAATAAAATATAGGATTTTATTATAATAATTTTGGGAAAGAAATTAAATTACATTTTCCCTCGTAGTCAAAAATTGATTTAGGGAACAAATTGGTCAATATAACGTGCAATTTTTGAACTATAACTACAATATGATCCTAATCGATGAACCAAATTCATGGTCATGTATAGATGGGTGTATAAATTTAGGATAATAATTTTTATTCTCTTCATCATCCCTAAACTCCAAACATTCACGTGGTTTGACACAACCCTTAATATAAACTTGTCAACCTTAAGGGAAAAAATAATGTGAACTTTGTGTAGCTGTTACAGGCAAACCTTAAGGGGTAGAGATAATTTTTAATCTCTTATAGTTTAATATAATAAAAATATACACATAATATAGATTATTATAATCCAATTTCTATTAAAAAAATTGGTTGTATGTTTCTCTTAGATTTAAAACCTGATTTAGGGATCAAAAGCTAGTTAGTATAGCATAAATTTTAAGCCATATTTTGAATAAATTCATGGTAAATGGTTAAATAAAGTAAATATAGGTCTTCATATAATCTAATTTAGACACAAAACTAAAAAACATTACGTGTCTTCATGCATTTCTTAAGATAAACTTGTTGTTCTTAAGGGGGAAAATAATGAAAACTTTGCATTACTATTACACACAAATCGTGAGGGGTAGAGATAAACCTTAAGCTCTTGAAATTTCATGTAGGAGTCATATAAACATCACATATAATATTTTTTTCCATTTATAATGATAAAAAACTTCTTAACATTTTCTCTCATAGGTAAAATGTGCTTGATGAAGCAAAACTTGTAGACACCTAAAACTAGCCATCAATGACCTCTAACTAGGATTTTGACCAACTTATATCAAAATGTACAATTTGGCCTAAAAACATTAAAATGCATTAAAATATTTAAATATGTCATATAAAATTTCCAATTTTGGCCAAAGTATCACTAAATAGGGTAATATAATTTATGAGATAGCTAACTTTGATAAGATCATTTCAAGTCAAAATGACATTTTCATCCCATGGGTGCTCTGGATTGCTCTTTCTTACCAAATTTCTTACATGAGACACATGAATTTGTTATTTTGTGTTGGAAACATCTTAAATGGGATAATAGATTCAATTCATTTAACATCACATCTTCATTTTAATCCAACTAATTTTGATCCAATAATATGACATTTTGACCAATTTGAAATATTATACACCAATTTCCAAGATTTGTATCAAAATTGACTAATCATGCTTAAATATATAATTCAAATCAAGATCCTAATTAATAATTACATGGAACTTGTTGAATATTTGTTTTTGGAAATTGATTTTGAATAACTGCATCATCAAATGACATTATTTTTTAGAAAGGCATCCTTAGGTCATAAATGTATAAAATATCAACATTAATCCCTCCCATGCCTCATTAATCCCTCCCATGCCTCATTAATCCCTCCCATGCCTCTTTAATGCCTCTATATCCTATATATTTATGAGGGAATTTATTGAACATTGCCTCCAAAATTGAATGGATTCTTAGCCACACATTTTCATCTTAAGATGGATAGTTTAGCTTCATTCTAATCATTTTGAAAAATCTATAAATAGGAGGCCTTACCTATTGAATTTTAAGTTATTTCAAGACAAAGTTACCATGCCTAAATATATTAAAGCCAAATATTGATGTAGTGTTTTTATGCCCAAATATTGATCTAAAGCCAAGACAAGCTTAGAAAATGGTGCCAAGAGGAGATGAAGGTAAACACACTTCATTGATGAAGACCTCTTAGGCACAATCTGAGCAAGCCAATCAAAAAAGACTCTTGGATCATCAAGGAAGGTATGAAAGGTAAGTTTATTGCATTTTTTATGCTTTATTCATTTATATTCTTCACCATGATCCCCCATTGATATAGGCTCAAGGTGTTAGCATTAATGTGTTTTGTTTGGATTTGATTTCATTCACTAACACCATACTAATCTCCCCTTATTGCAATCCTATGTTCACAAATGGCACTCCCAGTGGGACATAGCATCAAAAATTTAGTCAAATAGAACCTCAAATCAAACCACTAACCATCTTCATGTAGGATCTTGGAGTGTAGAAGCAAAGAAGGTAAATATTTGAGCAAAAGTTTGATTTTCTAGAAGTCATGCTTTTGTAACTGTGGAGTCATGGTTTTATCCTCTAGCTATAATCTGACAAATCACATAGTCATGAGTTTTTTAATTTAAAGTCACAGTATTGCATTTAAATTATGTTTTTAGACTAACATTTATTCTATCTATAGATTCTGTAATTATATTATAATATTGCTACTCACAAGTGGAGATATTGCAATCTCAATATTCGTAAGTAAAAATATTACAACCTCATGATTCATTAGTAGAAATATTATAATACCATGATAGTTTTATTATTGTCAGCCTAAGTTGATGGATTTTCAACTTAAGTTATTGGATTGTTAACTCGAGTTACAGGATTGTCAACTTGAGTTGTAGGATTGTCAGCCCAAGTTGTAGGATTACCAACTTGTGTTGTGAGATTAACAACCTAAGTAGTAGGATTATTAGCCTTAGTGGTGATATTATGATTTCTATTAAACTAACTTGAGTATTGATATTACCTATCCAAGTCATGGTTTTATAGAGTAGCAGGATTGAACTATGGAGTATCTTTGGATTACACTATGTGAAACCTGAGAGCTTATTTTGCAAAGTTGTTTTTCTCATTTGGATAAGTGCTTCAAGGCTAAATGAAATTTTGAATTTTTCCTTGTAGGAACAACTTGAAAAGGGATTTAAAAAATCTTAATCTAGAATTTTTAAACTCTTTTTAAGTACTTAAAAAGGATTAGGAACTTTCATTTTGGTGCTTAAGGAAACACTTAGACATTTTCTTGAACAATTTGTAGTTGTTATTTATAAGTTTTTACATTTTAAAGATAAGGGAATAAATAACATCACCAAATATTTAGTTTAGTTCTTTAAAATTAAATACACTTAAATTTTTTTGCAAGTTATTTCTCATTATTTATTTAGTTAGTTTTGATTTAAAAAATAGGGAATTGTACGTGTATGCTCTCCCCTCATCCCCTATAGGGAACTTATGCAATAAAAATCACCATTTTCATTGTAAAGAGACTTAGTCTAAAGATACAAAATATAAGTTGTGAAGGCTTTCCCCAAGATGGCTTGGGTGATCTAGAAACAACCTTTAAATCTCTTTTACTTGGTTCTTTACTTTCATTGCATCTTGGCTTATGAAGGGGACTTCATTACCAATCATAAGTTAAATAGGGAAGATTTGACATAAGGTTTCATCTCCTAGCATCGTCTTCAACCCCTCTCCATAAGCAGGGTATATAAATTAGGATCACCCCACTCAGATGATGGTTTGAGTGATTAAACAATCTCTTATCACTAGGGTTAAGCCCAAGATGTTTGAGAACATTGGACATCACACTATACTAAGTGAGTGATAGATGTAGTGGTTGTAAAAATGGAAAGACCTTTTTACAACAATCCAAGTGTTGTGGACCCAATTTATGTGTTGCTTCTCTTACATTTTGATGTGTAAGTCTTGTGCATGGGATCCATCTAGAAATGTTTGAAAACTTGTTAGTTAGTTAAACCCACTTTACCATACCTTGTTAGTTTAAGGATTAAGATGATTATTTAGTTAATTAGTCTTTGTCTTACATTAATTGGTTTTTTTTGGATTCAAAATTGTTTGTTAACAAAGGGTTACATAACCAAACACATTTTCCACCATTTTATTGAACAAGGAGGCATTATGTTACCCAAGTGAAAATAACCTTTTTTATTTATTCAAATTCTTATCATAAAATTCATGTCATATCTTCCAATTTGGTATAATTATGCTACCCATTTGAGTCTATATCATTTTCCACATTTTGTTTAAGTCCCTCATTGATAGTTAAAATTCAAAATTAGACTCTTCTAAGTTTTAAAGGTCAATGTGTTAAATTGGGTTCACCACTTTGCACTTGACTTATTTTAACTTGAGTTCAACTCCCAATTTGAATTGATGGCCATTTTTATAATTGACATCATTATCATCATTTGGTAGGAATCAATTCATCTTGTGTATCATTCATACTTTGAATCCTAGGCTACATTTTGTACTATCCATTCTATTTTACTATTTGTCTTGAGTCCATTTAATAACACACTTTTGCTTTAGAGTTTTTTCAAACTTTGTGTGTGTATATCATTTGAGTTTAGAAAAGTAGTGTTATGTTAGCAAAATCATGTTGAAACCATTTTTGTGTTAGAGTCTTGAAATAAGCATTTATCACACCCTTTGATTGCTCAAGTTATTTTGAAACTTGTTTCATAGGCCTATTCACATAGAGTCCAAGTTGTTCCAAAGTTCTAGCCATTTTAATTTTTCTTTGAGATACTTTATCTAGCACAGTTATGTCATTTACCTTTGTCTAGCTCATTAGTCAAAAGAGTCTAGTTTGTGCCATTTTTTGGGAAAAAATAAACTATCTCCAAGTACATTTTTTTCATACCTCATACTTATTGATCAATTTTATGTCCAAGAGTCATATGCCTAGTTTTTGTTAGAAGTGTTTTAAATTTGTTAGATTAAATATTTCATCTTTTAAAAGTCTAGATTTTGATGCCATTTGGATAAAAGTACTAGTAGTACTTGTTTGAGCCTAGATTTTAATGCCACATTTGGACAAAAGTCCTATCAACTTTTATTTTTCCTATAATATACCCATTTGAAACACTTTGACCTAGAATTTGGCATTTTGATTTATGGTCCTTTTACTTGAATTTTTAATGTGAGATGTGTAATGTTAGATACTTAAAATTAGCTTATTTTATCACAAGTAATTGCATTAATATTTTTGGATATACATATCCATACTTTTGACAAAGTTAGACCAAGTTTGAACCCCCTTTTTTAGACATCACTTTTTCAGAGTTTGTAGATTTTTTTTTTGTTTTGTCACAAAGCATTCACTATGGATCCCAACATGTATTCCTAAACTCATAGTAGCCTCATATAAAATATAGGATTTAGTAATGAAGACATAAAAGAATAAATGGTTAAAGACCCTTATATAGATAATGTTGCTTATGAGATAGATCCTTATCCATCTTATAACACTCAACTAGGGGCACAAAACCAAGACCCATTGGTTCATTACTTGGAAAATATGCATCCATACTTAGAGTAAGATTAAGAACAAATAGAGAAGTATCTAGATTCAATATCAATAGTGGAATAACTAGTTCCTTAACAATCATAGTATGTTCTTGCACTATACACATATGATCCTTATCTCTTTTAGCATCACTTGTTGGAAAATAAGGATGAGATTTTGGTTAGAGCTATAGATGTAGGGGATAAGTTTATATTAGACTTCCCCCATGAGAATTTTTCAAGTCTAGTAAGAATGCCTCATAACATAATTTATAGTGAACAAGCTTCCTCTATCAATACTTTAGCTCTAGTCCAAAAGCCATATCAGGACCCTAATATATTTGTCAAAGGAAAGGACCCCATAGAGGATCACTTTGTGTAGATGTAGATGGCATATCAAATGTACTTGAAGCTAGATCACAATTTTAATCAGATGACTAGGTCAAATAGGGCTCTCATAGATCTAGTTCCTTCAACAAGAGTGTTAATAAGATTGACTGATCAAGATAATTAGGGTGTATACCCCTTCATCAAAAACACTTGGATTGATAACTTGGTTCATATTCCAACCTTCAAAGAAGTGTCTTATTTTTTTATGTAGAATATCTAGCAAAACCTAGTAGACAATGCACAAACAACATCCAATCCAAACCAAAGTGGTGTAAGTACACCAATAACAATACATAAACTAGTATACCTTTAGATAACACCATGAGTGGTTATCCAAATCAAGGAGTAGGATTTTTTATGTCCCAACCTCAACCAACACCTGTTACTAATCCTCAATCACCTACATCTTCAAATGCTCAAACAACAAGATTAGGTAGTCAGATAGTCACCAATGTCATGCCTCAACAACAAAATGTGACAAATATTACTCCTACCTAAGAGGTAAAGAGTAATGTTTGACAAAAATAGGCAAAATCCAACATACTAATGTAATAGAGGTAGAATATATTTCCACCTCAACAAGGGGAAACCAATGTTCTACCTCACCAAGTAGTAGTGAACATACCTCTTTCCTCATAGACCAATATACCAATTCAAGGCCAAACAATGTCTAATAGATAGTGTATGAATATTGGTCAGTGAAAACTTCCAAATCTTCCACAAGCATCAACTTCTCAACAAGGTTTCATGCAACCTATATATTTCAATGTTCCTCAAGTACTAGTTAGGCAACCTTTGCCTTTTATGTAGAATATGCCACAAGTTTAATGATAGGGTCTTAGTTCATAAATACCCCCTCAACAACAAGGTTTGATTAGTTGGAAATAGGTCCTTATTCAACCCTAACAAGAATTTTATAGTCATATCCCTCCATCCCAACTTCAAAATTCCCAAACTCATACCTACTTACCAAACCCAAACCAAAATATTGCATCGTAGTACGTGTAATTCCAATAATTGAACCCTAATCCATCAATGCATATTCCTTGTCCATTACTAAAAAAAACCAACATACCCTACCAAAAATTCCATCAAAGTGCTCCACTTATTATTTCTCAACCATCCCAGGTCAATGTTTTACCTTAAGCCAATATTCCCTCTAGTTTCCTAGCCCAAGAAATGCAACAAATGAAAGATGCAATTATTTCCATCCAAGATGGAAACAAACTAAAACATTTAAATTGGATGATGTGTTCTTATCCATTTAAAATAGAGTACTTGAAAATACCATTTCCTCTAGGATTTGAACCACAAAAATTTGAAAAATATAAGGGGAAAGGTGACCCCAAGGCTCATTTGACTGAGTTCTTTGTTGCATGCTAGCCAGTTGCATATAGAGACATAAATTTTACTATTGTTCCCAAAGAGTATAGTAGGACAAACTTTGGAGTGGTTTTTGAAATTTCTCAAGAATTTAGTATCTAATTTTGATGATTTTTTAGACAAGTTTGTGTAACACTTTCATACAATCTCGAACATGATATTTCATTGGTCGACTTGATACAAGCAAAGAAAAAGGCCAATGAAAGGTTTACAAGTTATCTATAGTGATGGAGAGAACTTACAAGCTGACTCACCCATAGTTTACTAGATTAAAAAATTACCCATTGTGTTTACCAAAAATTTACACAATGAGATATCCTATCATCTAGAACTATAGTGTGCACATACCTTTAAAGAGATCATTGACAAAGGTTTGTTGATTGAGAAAGCCTTTATTAACAAAGGGATCATAAAGCTTACCTAGTTAAATAAAAATCAAGGTACAAATCTAGGAAATGGCTAAAACCAACATCAATTCTAAGTATAAGCATCACAACCAACACAAGCCAATAGAAAGGACATACCAAGGCAATTCAACCACAAAAAAAATGTTGTTAGAAATGGAGTAAAAGAGTCACAAGATGTCCAAATGGTAAAAATACCATCTAGTCAACCCATGTAACATATTAAAATAACTCCTAACCCAAAACATTTTTACCCAACATAATAAGCACAATGACCTAGGCCTATACAATAAATGCAACAACCTTTACCATTATAAGCTACTCCTCTAATGATAACAGTGCCCACTCATCACATTTTTAGTGACCTTGGAGAGACTATTGAATTTGTGTTTTATAAGCTCACTATCATTAAAATGATTAGTTGGCTTATACCAAAACATTATCCTGAAGGCATCCCTTAGTATAATTGGTACCACCAAAATGAATTATATGAATATCATCGAGTTAATGGACATAATCTGTGTCATTGTGTGAAAATTAAACATTTGATTTAGAATATGTTGGAGAATTGGGAGATAACATTGCATGGTGGTGTTTCCACTTCCAATAAGATCCTTAGAATCTATCAAAATCTCTTTCCCCAACATAACAATCAACCAAAACAACAATAACAACAACAACAACAACAACAACAATAACAATATAGTGAAACACCAACAAAAATAGTTTCAACAACCAAGGTTGAACCAACAAAACCAATATAATCACCAATAATGTATGAATAATGGACATAACCAAATTCATAATGACAACAACCAACCGACCTACCATGTAGTTGTACATGACTACAACAAGGTTATAGTTCATATTGTAAGAGGTCATCTTAACACCATCTCCATCAATCAGAGACCAAATACCAATCAATTAAGACCTTTTCTAAAAAATTCTAATCCACCAACTCACTTTGATAATACTTACTTGAATTAACACCACATACAAGCATACCATCAAGTAGGGATTACTAATTTTGGACCCTATACTGATAACTCATAATTGCCTTGTGATCACACACAAGTGTACCAAAAATTGAGACTTATCCTATCTAGTGCCCCACCATCACCATCATTTATTAACAATCATCAAGATATGTTTAATCTTGATTCTATAATAATAACTTGGTAGTTTAAGATTACCATCCTAGGCCCACATCCATCTACCACTTTGCTCATCACCCAACTATCCATTTAGCATCAAAATAAGCCATTAACACTGATCAAGAAAATACGTTTGACATTGTGGAATAATTACAAAATATGTCAACACAAATATCCATTTTCGATTTGTTGTGTACATTAACAATGCATAAAAACATTTTGAATGAGTTCCTTAGCCAATCTACTATTTCAAGTGACATATCCCCTGATAAACTCCAAGATTTGGTTGAACACCTATCTCTATCCCAACAAGTCACTTTCAACCAAAGCAATATGTCATCCATTGGCCCACTACATAATAATCCATTGTACATTTAAGTTTACATAAAGTGGTACAAAGTAAAATGTGTCCTTATAGACAATGAATCAGTTCTAAACATAGTGTCTCTAAAGCTCATAAATATTTTCAAGTACACTATGGTAGATATTCAAGAAAAAATGATAACGATCAAAGCCTACAACAATTAAGTACAATAATCACAAGGCATCATTTATTTTCTAGTTATCCTTAGGCCCTTAACCCATTATACACTTTACAATGTGCTAGATCTTGATTTTTCATACAATATGCTTTTGGGAAGACCTTGGTTACATGAAATTTGTGCAATCCTATCAATGTTGCACCAATGTATGAAGTTCTTCCATTCTGGGATGGAATTTTATATACTAGGATATTTGGATCCATACGAGCACTATAAACACATAAAGACCAAATTTAAGAGCTATAACTATCATTTTGACATGAATCCAATAGCCAAGCAAGATAAGCAAAAAGCAATATTCCTTGATTTGCCAAATGATAACTAAATTTATCCTAATACCCTTGATTTGCTATCCCACATGCCACTCCTAAGATATCCAATCATTATACCATTTTTCCTAGTGTCCCAAGAGAGTATTTAACCCATGATACCTTTCATATCACAAACCTTCCATATAACCCAAAGTCATTTGGAAGACCTAAATCAAGCCACTTCATTCAGAATGGGAAAAAAATGGAAAAGGTAAAGGACCTATCACATTTATACCAACATCTAGCATAGAGCATGACATTCTTGATGGAGATCAATCATGGCTATACAATGACAAGTAGACCAATTATTACTAAAGTGTAAAGTATCTTATTCCCAATAGGATCATGAAGAATCAAGATTATGAAGGAAGAGGCCTCAAACAAAACCAATAAGGAATGATTGAGCTAATTTCCATGACCAGATATAGAGGACCCTATAGACTTGGATTTAAACCACCTAAGAGTGACCCCATGTACCTTAATTGTGTTATATCACCATTAACTAGTGATGAGGATTCTAATAGAAAAGTAGAGTTTGATCATAGCCTTTTTGATGACATATTCAAGACCAACCTATTTAATCCTCATTCAATTTATATCCTTAGACTAGTCATTCATCATAACCCACTACCATTATATTATCCCTAGATGATAGATTAGGATTAAAAAGAATCAAATGTGCTAATTTATGATTTTCAAAATGATGATAATTTCTATGATTTTCTTGGCCTTAGAGACAATATTACATTGGGGGACCATAAATCAGGTTTCACAATCAAGTTGGATCGTAAAGCCTACTTTGGAGAGTGGGTGAACACCCTTAGCCAAAATAAAATAATTAAAACATTGAGGTCCCAAAGTGAAAACCTCTTTGAGGCACTTTTTGACTGGGGAAAAAGTAAATAAAATGGATAGTCTAGTGGTGAAAACATGTCTTAGGTGCCATTAGATGGAGGTGTTCAACCTTCTTCAGACATAGCTCAAGAGACAACCAATGATGAACTTGTTTGTGACTCTGAATTTAGTTTTGATTAATAATAAGCTTTTGATCAAATAATTCAGGAGTTTCTAATAGTTTTTACTACATGTAAAAATATCCCATTGGGGGAATCTAATTCATCATGCCTAAGGGAACTCAAAGATCCAATCCTAATAGAGAACTCTAATGTTACCAATTAGTTAAAATCTTTGCCCATTATCCTTGAAGATGGTTCAACCCTTCTAGTGGAAGATATAATAGAGGTTAACATTGGGTTCCCAGATGACCCAAAGTAGATCAATCTAAGCATGTCTCTTACTAAGAAAGAGTGTTAAGTCCTTACAACCCTTTTGAGGGAATTTGTAGATATATTTACATGGGCATATTTTGACATGCCAGGTTTAAACCCCACCTTAGTTTTACACCACATTATGGTCAATCTTGATGTAAAAACAATAAAATAAAAGTTGCATAAGATGTATCTTTGAATTCATGTATTAGTGAAGAAAGACTTAGAAAAACTCTTAGAAGTAGGATGTATTTGATTGATTGACTATTCTGAGTGTATCTGTAATGGGGTGCTAGTTAAAAAAAAGCCAAAAGGAATCAAAATTTGTACTAATTTCCATGATATAAACAAATCTTGCCTTAAGGATGACTTTCCATTGCCAAACATTGATATGATCATCAACTCCATAGCAGGTTATGAAATGCATTCATTAATGGATAACTTTTTAGGGTAAAACCAAATCAAGATAGCACCAAAAGACCAACACAAAACACCATTCACCACTCCATGGGGAAAATTATATTATTAGGTTATGCCATTTGGTCTTTAGAATGTAAGGGCCACCTATAAAAGATCCATGACCATCATATTTCATGATATGATGCATAACATTATTGAAGACTATGTCAATGACATTCTTGACAAATCAAAAACTAGGGCTGATCATCTAGTAGTGCTACACAAAATATTCAAAAGACTACATGAGTACAAAGTCAGATTTAATATTAAGAAGTGTGTCTTTGATGTTACTTCAATCAAATTTATTGGATTCATTATGTCTCATTAAGGTACTGAAGTCAATCTAGCTATAGTCCAAACCATAATAGAGATGAAGCCACTGACTAATTTGAATTAGCCCCATAGTTTTTAGGGCAAGATCTAGTCCATCTGAGATTTCATATCATAATTAGTTGACAAATTCCATCATTTTATGCATCTTCTAAACAAGGGAGTCATATTTTACTGGGATGATCACTACTAGATAACATTTTATCAACTAAAGTAATATCTAGTGAATCCACCTATTTTGTTGCCTCTTATGGTAGGAAGGCCATTCTTTTTGTATCTATCAACTACCAATAATGCCTTGGGGGAACTTCTATCTCAACACAATGATAATGGAAAGGATCATGCCATGTACTATTTAAGTCATACATTGATTGTGTATGAACATAATTATATGCCCATAGAAAAAGATAATTTAGCCATGGTCTTCATAACTCAAAAACTACACCATTACATGTTAAACAATAAGACCATGGTTATTTCAAAAGTAGATCCACTCAAGTATCTACTCTCTAAACATCTTTACAAGGCTGCATGGAAAAATAGATCATGCTTCTAAGTGAGTTTGACATCAATTACGTCAACCAAAAATCTAATAAAGGGAATGTTATTGAAAATTAACTTGTTGAAGCACTCTTTTTTGATACAAAGCCATTCACATTCCAATTTATTGATGAACCCATAATTACCATTATTGACACACCTCTTGAAGAGTATCACTGGAAGCTATATTTTTATGGATCATTTATTTCACATGAATCTAGGCTAGACCTTTTATTTATTACACCATAGGGGGATATAATCCCTAAATCATTGAGGATCAACTTTCCTTGTAACAACAACATGGCCAAAAATGAAGCAATTATTGCAAGATTTCACCAAGTGGTACAATGGAACATATCTCATCTCAAGGTTTATGGTGATTCTCAGTTAATCATCAATCAAGTTATAGAATGCTTTCAGACCAAATATCATAAGTTGGTGCCATACAAGGTCATGGTTAACACTCTCAAATAGAAAATTATTGACATTCAATTTGAGCATATACCAATGTCAAGTAACAAAAATGCATATGATATGGCCATTATTGGATCTATGATTTGACAGATAGACACAGATAAAAAGTATCAATTCCTTATCAAGAATTTATTAACACCAACTCATAAACCTTCAACCATCATGATGATTTGTGATATTGTTAGTCCTATCTCTATTTGGTACTCAAACCATTACAACTACCTACATGACCAAATTATGCCACTGGACCTATCCTAAAAATAATCTAAAACCTTCATCCACAAAACCACTCATTATACCTTACATAATATCAACCCTTTACCACCATAGTTTTGATGGAACTCTATTTTATTGTTTAACTTTGATAGAATCTACACTAGTGTTATAGGAAGTTCATGAAGGGGTATGTGGATTCCACACTAGCATGGAAGTCGTATCCAATATATACTAGTTATTATTGGCCCATGATGGATGAAAATTCAACTACATATATAAATAAGTGCAACAAGTGTCAAAGACATGCCAATCTGACTCATGCCCTAACCAAGACTCTGAAACCAATTTTGACACCATGCCCATTTGTTACATGGGGCATCAACCTCATTGGGAAGATCAATTCTACCTTGTCTGATGGCCATAAACATATCCTTACCACCACTGGATATTTCACTAAGTGGGTTGAAGTTATACCCCTGACTTATGTGATTGGAAAAGAAATTTCCAAGTTTATTTTAAATCATCTCATTTGCCATTGTGGTATCCCTTCTGACATTATATTTGATAATGGAGGATCATTTAAGAACAAGGATGTCAAGAAGATATGTGCTAAGTGCATCATCACACAACATTTTTCCATGACATATTACCCTCAAGGTAATGGCTAGGATGAAGCAGCAAACAAAATAATTGTTAACATTTTCAAAAAGATTGTTAATGATGCTGGTCATGATTGGCACCTTCAGATATTTTAGCCCTTTGGGCATACTGTACCAATCATCATACACCCATAGGAGCCACTCCATATGAACTTTTTTATGGTACAAAAGCCATTCTTATCATTAAGGTTGAGTTAGCTTCTCTATGCATCTATTTCAAGCATGCCTTAGATGATAATGACTATTGAGTAGCTCACCTATAAGAGCTAGAGTTACTTGATGGGAAAGACATGGATGTGGTGAACAATATTCAAGCCTATTAGAATTGACATTGAGGAAACTACAATCATCATATGAAACATATAAAATTTAAACTTTGTGATCTTTTCCTTATATAAAAATAAAAGAATACCATGGCAAAAAAAAAGAATAAAGGCAAGTTCAAACCCAACTAGGTTAGTCCTTTCATCATCACAATAAACCATGGAACATGAGCATACAGGCTTGCCACACCATATGGACATGAACTTGATGAGTCGATGAACATTATCCACCTCAAGTGGTACTACACTTGAGTGACTTGGTGTATTATCTATAAGGACCATTTCAAGTTGTATCATTTTATTAATATTCTTCTTTGTGCTATACCATTTTACCATCCTATCATCCTACTAACCTATCAGTTTTTCCCATCACCTATCCATTCTACCATACCTCCCCATCAACCAAGTTATTCTCTCTTACCCTACTTGGCCCTATGACCTTGGTTCTATTTCATTCATTTCATAACCACTTTTAGTAAGAGCATCCAAATCCTTTTTCAATAGTTATTTCACACATTTCAAATACATGCAATATTTTAGAGTAGTAAAATAACATTTTTGCATCCTTCATTTCTTGTTTCATTTTCTATACCAAGTATGCCCGATTATAACCACATGTGGGCAAATCAGTGTCTCACCAATTCCATTACTAATTATAACCACCTATGGGATAATTAGTATCATTGATCTATGCCATTATTTATTAGTTTTAACCACCTAAGGGTAAACTAGGGGAAACACTTGTTTATCATGCCTTGACATACCAACTAGCCATTTCCTATTTCATAATGTGCCTTTATACCCATTTTTCCTTTTTGGTTTAAATTGGATGTTACACTAGTCAGATCCCTCCACTGTAAGGTGGAACTATAGTGACATTAGGTCTTCTCTTGAGACAATGTAGGCAACACTCAATACTTGTTGATGTTAGCTCAATCACCCTCTCCACCACATTCTCACTATTTTTTGAGCAATCAAAGCCATGCTTTCACCATTTTGAGAGTAACATAAGACATGCTCTCACCATTTTGTGAGCAACCTAAGCCACACTCTCTCCATTTTACAAGCTTAAACCATTTAGTATCTCATAATTCTCCATCGAGTTGAGGTACCTAGAAAATTATAAAAACATTTGTAAAATCATTTGAAAAATCCAAAACCATTGACCACTTATTTTCCTTAAGGATTTTGGGAACCCTCACTAAGACATAGGAAATTCACTTACCACTTAGTTTCCCCATCCTTTTTTCCTTTCCATCCCATGCACTTACCATTTTTCAAGACCAAACCTATTCTTCTATCACATCTGTTATGTTTATTTTTCATCAATTATCATTTTCTTCCCATTACCTAGGAGAACTACATTCAACCTAGAGTTTTTGTTGGATATTATGTCCATGAAACTATATAGGCAATATCCACTTTCCTAGTGCATATGGAGATAGCTTGGCTTCCCCCTTCCTTTTCTTATATTCCCCCAATCATGTTTGTTTGTTAAGTTGTCACCTATTTTCTAGGGGCAATGTTTGTCTAGTTTAAGTCATGTTATTTGTACTAACATTACGACTAACTGTTATTATTATTATTATTATTATTTTTTTGTTTATTTTTTGTGTGCCTGTTTATTTTATTTTAGCACTATTGTTGTGATTCAGTCTATGTGAATTCATTGGGGATTCATTACACATTTATACTTTAATCCATCCATATTCATATGGTTATATTATCATTATGGTTTTTATCATTGGTGCATTATTTCCCCTTGAATATTGGATTTTGGGAGTCAGTCCTTATGAATCTTTTATCCCAGTCCTCATGGTGCTTTATCATGATGATTACCATCAAGTGATAGAATAAAAATTATCTTCAAGAAGTCTACTCATCGATGGAGGCATCAACATCTCCTTGACATTGACATCTCTATCATATACCAAAAATATTAATTAACAAATGAAAGAATTCTAAATTTTGTTAGTTTGGGTGAGCATCTCCCTACTAGCAAGTCATCCCAATTCATATTTATCCTTTGTATCAAGTTACCCACATCATATTTTCCATCATCAGCCAATCAATCATGTTTTCCATAATCAGGGTCTAATGATTATAAATGCCTATGGGGAAATCATTGTACACTATCCCACCTATATTTCTTAATGATTATAACTAGCTTAGGGAAAATCATTATGTTCTCACCAAATTTACGTTCTTTTTCCCCAAACAGGGGCATGTTGTTATCTTGTTTGTCTGTCCTAATTGGGGCAGCTCCATGTCCTCAATGATTATAACCACCTTTGGGTAAATAATTGTGTTGTCATACCATGTTGCCACTATCAGGTTATAATGCTTATAATTACCTTTTGGAAAACCATTGTATATTGCCCCACTTGCATTATTAGTGATTTTTACTACTTCTTAAAACTCATTGTGTTCTCACCCCATCATCTTCATATATTTGGTCTCCTTGTTTTGCTTCTTTCTTTTGAGGGACTATTTGCTGACTTACTTATACCAACCATTCCCTTGAGGGGGCATCATACATTTAATCTATTATCCTTGAATTTGTAAGCATACATGAACTTTTCAATATTTGAGAAGATGTTACTATGCCTATAGCTTGTAATCCCTACCCAAATAGGGGCAAACTATAGACACCTAAAACTGGCCACCAATGACCTCTAACCTGGATTTTAACCAACTTATATCAAAATGTAAAATTTAGCCTAAAAACACTAAAATGCATTAAAATATTTAAACCTATCATATACAAGTTTTTATTTTAGATAGAGAATCATTAAATGGGGTAATTTAGTTTATGAGATAGCTAACTTTGATAAGATCATTTCAAGTCAAAATGACATTTTCACACCTGGGTGCTCTAGATTGCTCTTTTATACTAGATTTATTACATGAAATGCATGCCTTTTTAATTTTGTATTGGTAACATATTAAATGGGATAAAGGATCCAATACATCTAACATCACATCTTAATTCCAACCTTGTCAAAATTTGAGCCAATAATATGACATTTTGACCAATTTGATTAATTTGTGCACCAATTGCCAAGATTTACATTAAAATTGACTACTCATGATTAAAGATAATTAATTAAAATTAGGATCTTAATTAATAATTACATGGAATTGTTAAATATTTATTTTTGGAAATTGATTTTGAATAATTACATCATCAAATGACATCATTTCTTGAAAAGGCATCCTTAGACCATAAGTGCATAAAATATCAAGATTAAGCTCTCCCATGCCTCATTAATACCTCCCATACCTATTTAATACCTCTATATCCCAAATATTTATGATGGCATTTATTGAATTTGGCTTCCAAAATTTAATGGATTATTATCCACACATCTTCATCTTGAGATGGATGGTTCAGGTTCATTCTGATCATTTTGAAAAATCTATAAATATGAGTCCTTACCTATTAAATTATGATCTCTTTCAAGCCAAAGTTACCATGCCTAAATATCTTTAAACCACATCTTGATGTAGTGTTTTAATTCCTACATATTAGTCCAAAGCCATAAAAATATTAGAAAATGATGCCAAGAGGAGATGAAGGTAGCCACACTCCATTGATGAAGACCTCTTAGGCATAATCTAAGCAAGCTAATCAAAGAAGAATCTTGGAGCATTAAGAAAGGTAAGAAAGGTAAGTTTCTTACATTTTTGTTGTGCCTTGATAATTTTTATTCTTCACCTTGCTCCCTCCTTGAAATAGGATTAAGGTGTTAGCATTATTGTGTTTTGTTTGGATTTGATTCCATTCACTAAACCTATACTAATATCCCCTTATTGCAATCATATGTTCACAAAACTTAAAAAATATAATGCATAACTTTTGAACTATGTGCCTAATTGATGAATTGAATTTAGTATCACATATGGATGGGTGTAAAAATAAAATATAGTAATTTTTATGCTATTATTATACCGTGAGCTCTAAAATTTCATTTAGTTGGATGCATCCCTTAATATAATTTTTTTCGTCTTCTTAAGGCAAAAAATAGTGAGAAATTTTCACAAGATTTGCAAAAAAATCACGAGGGATAGAGATAAATCATAAGATCATAAAGTTGAAATAAAATGTCCTCTACTTATCCCATGTAGTATTATATTACACTCACGAAGAGATATAAATGGTGACATATTTTCTCTCACATTGAAAACTTTATTTAGGAGCAAAATTTGGTTAATATAACATAAATTTTAAACCATGTGCCAAATCAAAGAACCAAATTCTATATCACATTTAGATGGTACTATAAATTAAATAATGGAATCTATCCTATACATTTCTATAACCCCACTTCAAAAATTCACCTAGTCAAACTTATCCCTTAAGAGAAACTTGTTGTTCTTAAGGGGCAAAATAGGATGAACTTTACGGATCCATTGCATGCAAACTATGAAGGGTAGATACAAACCGTAAGTTATTTTAGTTTCAAGTGGGAATCATATATGCATACCATATCAATAAAAAACACAACATGCATTGAATTTTAAGATTATATTTATTTCAATAAGATAATATTATGTACTTATGGTACCAACCACATGAAGGTGCAAGCTCATCTGGTACCACTATCCTACATTAAATGTGTTAGTAATGATTTCAAACAAAAATAAATACAATATGAAATAATAATAATAAATTAAAATACACTAAATTAAATTAATAACCTTATTAATTCAAAGTTTAACTTGCATTGAATATTAACTTTACAAAGTCTATGCAATGAATCTTTAGGATCATGTTTGTTTTTAAGTGTTTCAAGAATTGCTTCGTGCTCAGATTTAAAACTTTCCACAAATATTTTTTGTGAGGATTTACATATAGTTTAATCAAATAATATTTTTTTTGATAACAAAAACATAATGGTTTAGTATCTCCTTATTTGGTTCAAAGTCTTTAGAAAACCATTTCTTTTCTTTTTTATGAAAGTATACTCAAAGCCAGGTTCTTGTAACCACCAAAGATCTAGTTGAATAAATTAAATTTTCCCCATCCATGATAATTATGGTTACTTTATTTTTTCCCCTACACAATAATACAAGTAGTCATTTGAACTCTCATAATTGTCTTCATGCACAATTACTGTGAAAATGTGGTCTACATTTAAAGTGTAGTAAAATTGTAAGGACATGTATGGAAAAAGTAAAATATACCTAAACTTTAAATATACATTTATATTATAAATAAATTATACCTAGCTTCACAATATTTGAGATGTGGTCAATGTCAATTGTTGATGACATTTCATGATCCTCTAATGGTTTTAATGAATGGCTTGTAGCCATAAACCTTAAGGGCATAAAATATTGTTATTTGACCCATTGATTTGACTTATATTCATTACAATAAAATTTAATATAACATAAACAAAATCATGGTATGTCCCTAGAATAAATAGTCCATGAACTAGAATTTGACATTCAAAATGAGTGAAAATCACTCAATCTAGTTATTATATTGAAATATTCACAATTTCCTTATTTTCTTCCTTTATTAACCAATGAATATTCACACATGATAATTTTTATATCATCCATGATAAATTATTTCATTAAACCAAACCAAAATAATTACAACATCATTCAAAACTTCACCATCCTTGTACTTGTACTCTTTTGAATGGGCACTTTTACACATGCACTGGCACCATTGCAATCCCCTTTTCCATGCCCAATCTAAAAAACACTCCAAAAATATTCACCCCACTCGTCTTATGCATCCTAATAAACCAATAAAACATTTGATAATTATTAAACTAACAAGCACAATTATCTTACAAAATATAGTGTGCCTTGAACATGATTTCTCTTACATTTATATTTACACAAAATATCTCAAAACAATCTTCGACGAACTCTCGAGAATGTAATATCTAATTGTTCATGTAAAAGTAGTACTCCATAAAAATATTTATACTATCCTCCATGCTATTAGATGCATGTATCCATGTAATATACATAAAAAAATCAATCTTGAATTAAATTATAGTACTAAGATTGATCCTCATTTTTTTTTTTTTATCATGTAATATTTAGAAAATTCCATGACTGGAAAAAGGGTTCCTAGTGGGATGTTTTCCTTGCATAACATGACTTAATCAACTAACCATTTTTATTTATGTGTGTGTCTTACATATTGGTAAAAAAATTCTTTTTGAATTCTACCATGAATTCATATATATATATATATATATATATATATATATATATATATATATATATATATATATATATATATATATATATATATGGGGGTCATAACTAGATCACATCTTGATGATTATTTTCCATATTTTAATGAATAATTTATATAAATGTACTTATTAAACTCAACTAGTTGCTTTCCAAATTCATGTGAAATTTACTCATGTATAAAGCTAGTCAAATGTGGAAAACCACCACAAGTGTTACTTATTCCATCTAAACATTCTTTGAACACAAAAAACAAAAAAACCTTCCCCTCAAGATTCTAACACAAACATGGAGCCTACAAAAAAGTGGTGAATGTTCAATTTATTTTTACATAGCAACTTGCACATCTATAATGACCTTTGATAATTACCAATTTTCCATTAAAATTTTAACGAAACTTTTTATATAATTTTATTTGGGTCGTGTCCAAGAAATGTTTTGCATGTGGCTATTTTTTGAATCTTTTCTTATTTTAAAAGTATATTTTTACATTAAGTAACAACCTTGTGTTTTCATGCCAAAAGTTTCAATAAAATGTCTTATTTCTTCAACCAGTACCTTGTTTTTTTTGTAGTAGTCTACCACTAAATGCCCCATAGTCTAGTCTTGTTCTTCTTCCTATGACTTTAATTAGAGTTTAGGGATATACTTGTTTGACTAATAAATTAACATCTAGATGTTTAATTACTCATTATAGAATTTGTTATGACTCATATTTTGACAATATTATCTTTGTTTCAAGTTTTTTAAAATATTACATTAAATGCATTACTTAAATTCTTTATTATTGTATTATCTCTTCCCTCTAGATTGCTTGTTTTTAACTATAAATCTGCATCATAGGCACATTTTTTCATTTCCCATAATTTTAACAAATAATTGAAATCATTTTGTATTGATTTTCTTATTAAATGCATAATCCCATACAAGTTGTGTAGGATATTTAAATATATATTTTGATAATTTACATTGGATAGGTTATGATATTTTTTCATCTATTTTAATAAAATACCTTGATATTCATGGATTATCCCTTGAGGTATGGGCACATGAGCTACATTATTTATTAAATTTAATGGTGTTAGAACTTCACCCATATAAGGTATATTTAAGTCTACGTTAACATTAAAATCTATAAGAAAATTAAATCTCTTCATTTAGAGAGTGTTCAATTGGGGTCGTTATGTAAGGTTGAATAATTTAGTGTATCATCATGATAAAAAACTTCATTATGGATATATGTTTCATTATATTATGGTTCTTCATGTTTTAATCATTCAATACCAATCCATTAGTTACATGTTATACATATTGAGTTTCATTATTCAACAAGTATTGATTAACTCTTATCTCACAAGAAAATGTTTTTTAATTGAACTCCATGTAATTAAGCATGTTATTCTCAATTCAAATATTAATTGGTATGGAAGAAGTACCTTCACATTATCTAGAAGCTCTTATAGATTCTCTCCTATCTAATTTTATTTTTATTTCTTTTTTTTATCTGGACTTTAGTTTATTCATTTGTTAGATCTTCAATTGGTCTTTTGTGGTGACTAATTGACCCCATGATCAATATTTATGATTTTAAGTGAAAATGGGATACAAATATAACAAAATTAATGAATTTACAATAATTGAGACAAATTAAATAAATTATTTGTATATTTTAGGCTACAAAAACTAGTTCAAAGCTTGTAAAATGTAAAATGGTAAAGTAAAAATTATGGAGGTAAGAACTTGCATGAAAAGTCTATGGAAATTTAAAGGGCATGTGCGATTTTGAATACTATGCATGCCATTTTAAAGATTATTTTGAACAATAAAATGTATTTAGAGCATTTTACACTATAAGAAGGGTGTATACATCCTTCATAAAAAGGTGTATGCCCTTATGTTAACTATAAAATTGAACTCCATGAATTTCTATCCAAAAAAACAATAGTTTTAGGATTAAAACGTCTAAACCTAGTCGAAAAACCCATCGTAGATCAACTAACATGAATTTTGTTAAATTTTATAGTTTTTTCACCTTCACAGGCACTGAAGTAGGCAGATTTTTTTTTTTTCATTTTAAGATTGCATGTGGCAGAACATAGTTTATGAATATATAATTTTTTCCAATGCTATTTTTTTAAATTATTAGTTAATTTATACATAACATACCTTATTATGGTTTATGCATATATTGTTACAAATAGTTTAATAATTTTTTGACCATTGATTATTTTTTTAAAAACTTATATCATAAAAATCCATGCATCATTGGCTATGCTTTAAAAAATAATTTGATTTTTATGAAGTTAAAGTAAATGTTTTGTGTCCAAACACTTGTGGTTTCAAGTTTCTAGATTTATTGACTTTTAAAATTAATTAATTTATAAATCAATAAAAAATATTCTTAATAGTTTGTGACATTTATTCTTTCTATATATGTAATTTAATAAAAAAAACATTCTTTTACTCCAAAAAAGTGCATCAATACACATTTAGTTAAGATATTTTTCATAAAACAATATTAGCGTTGTCATAAATGCATCAAATTTACATACTTTAATATTTTGGTTATTAATATGTGTGTGTGTGTGTGTGTGTGTGTGTGTGTGTGTGTGTGTGTGTGTGTGTGTGTGTGTGTGTATATATATATATATATATATATATATATATATATATATATATGTATGTATGTATGTATATATATATATATATGTATATATATATATGTATACATATATATATATATATGTATACATATATATATATATATATATATATGTATATATATATATATATGTATATATATATATAGTAAATACATTTGAAATTTTACAATTTATCTTTTTATGTTATATGAAATTATTTGTCCATATGGATGAAGAATTAAATTATATTCATTCCAACTTATAAATACATAGTAGAGCTTCATATTTATATAGGAATATGATCTCGTAATAGCTCCTAAAAATAAGGAAAGATAAAATCAAAGTAAAATGGAAAATATCCCAAATAATAATTGGGAGTTACAAATACCAAGATTAAAAGATATTATAGATTTACTCACATAAATAACCTAACAATCTAACTATAGTAAATAATTGTATTACAAATAATTATTATTAAATAAATATTACTCATTTATTTAATAATGGTGAATTAATCAACCTAACATTCCCCCCTTAATTTAGCATTGTCTCAAGTGAACATGAGATAAATTCTTGGAATGCCTCAAACTTTTCCTCCAGAAGTGCTTTGGTAAAAACATCTACATGTTGTTGATCTATCCAGCAATACTAGAGCTCGATGTTGTTATTATGAACATATTCATGAATGAAATGAACTTGCACCTCAATTATTTTAGTGAATTAATGAAATGCTATATTGCAAATAAGATTTACTACTTCATTGTCTACATGAAGAATTATAGGTTGATCATGTGGTAATCCAAATGTTTCAAGTATATGTCCAAGGCAAATTGCTTCATAAATAGTTCTTCTTTTAGCAAAATATTATGATTATATGGAGTACCTTGAAACAAAATTATAATTTTTAATCCCCAATGATATTGATCTAGATCCCAAAAATAATACAAATCTTGAAGTGGATTTCTTGTTATTAATGTTCCCTACATGATCTGAATTTGAATATCATGTCAAGAAGAAGTTATCATATTTATTGTGTTCTAGGAAAAAATCCATAGTTCCTCTCATGTACCTCAACACTCATTTTGCTTCTTTCCAATGATTGATCTTAGTCTCTTGCATTAACCTTGAGAGATAACTGAAAGCATAGCTAATGTATGGCCTAGTGTAGGTTAGGTAAATGAGACTCCCCATCAACTACTGATATATAGTTACATTTACCTATGATGATGGATCTACTCAAGATAATTAAAGTTTTCTCTTTATAGGTGTGGCAATTGGTTTTCTATCCATCATTTGAAATTTCTCAATCATTGTCTTAGCATATTTGAGTTGAGATACAAAATTATGATTTTCTCTTTGCTAAAATTATAAGATAAGATAATAGTGAAAAAGCTTAAGATATGTCATGTTGAATGATCAATTTAGATTTTTTATTTTTTGATTCAATAATCTTCACTGAACTGGCAATGATGACTATATCATTTATATATGAAACTACAATTACTATCTCCCCCTTGTTATTTGAGGTAGAGATTTGGATCATATTAACTCCTTTCAAATATATCTGAAGAGATGCTTATCAATATTGATATACCATGCCCTGAGAGCCTATTTAACACCATACAATGATTTTACAGGTCTACAAACTTCATCTTCTTTTCCATATTTGACAAAAACTTCTATTTGAGTCATGTAGAATTATTCCTGTAAGTCACCATTAATGAAGGCACTTTTCAATCCATCTGATGGAATTTAAAGCCAAATTGTGTGGCTAGAGCAAAAAATCTCTTGATAGTTTTTATCTTTGATGTGGGAGTAAATGTCTCCTCATAGTCAATGCCTTCTTTCTGACCATACCCCTTCACAACTAGTCTTTCCTTGTGCTTGTCAAGACTACCATCTACTTTTGTACTTCATCTTAAAGATCCATTTACATCTGATTAGATTATTCCTTGGTGGAAGCTCTACAAGCTAACATGCTTTATTTTTCATCAATGAATTATATTCTACATCCATCATATCTTTACAAGTTTTCAATTATAGGGATTCCTAAACTATAGAGGGCTCAATAGATACAAAAATTGTACTCATTAAGGCCAAATTGACTTCACCATGAGCTATACTATGAGTTATTGGTCTAGTGGTGGATGTGTTTGGAACACCATATAATTTTTCATCTTTGAGTATATTTGTATAACATTTAGACATACATTGAATAGTTATTATGGGTGGTAGAGTTTTACCATTATTTCCATCATCATTACTATATTCATCTAGGAGATAACCATCTTTTATATTTTTTATGGGACTGATTTGTTTATCACGAGCACTTGTAAAAGGATTTTCTACTTATTTCTTTTCAAATAATTTAACATGCTTGTTGGTATAGATTTTTTTAGTTTTTGTATCTATGAGGCTATAAGCAAGTGCTTCTTTACTTTACCCTAAGAATACATATTTTTTGGCTGTCATATCAAGTTTGGTTTATTCTAATTTGGGAATGTGCATACTGGATTGACATCCAAAAACTCAAAGATGTGCTATAGATGACTTTTCCCTTGACCAAGCTTCATGTGAAGTTACTTGATCAAGAGCTATAGTGGGTACTCTATTGATTATATATATAGTAATTTTGGAAGTTTCAACCCAAAATGCCTTTGTCAAACCTAAATATAGTATCATACATCACACCATTTCTATAATAGTATGATTATTTGATTCAATAATTACATTTTACTGTGGTGTATGAGGAGGTGACATTTGAAGATGAATGTTTTTTGCTTGTAAAAAATGTTTAAACTCATTACAAGTGAATTCTCCCCATGATCTATGTAGAGAGTCTTGATTTTTTGATCGAATTTTGTTTAAATATCCACTTTAAACATATTGAAAGTTTCAAAATCTTGATCCTTTATTTTTAGATAGCAGACCCACATTTTTTTGGAATAATCATCAATAAATAGCATAAAGTACTTAAATCCATCATGGTTAGGTGTCATTGGTCTACACAAATTACTGTAAACTAGATCAAGTTTATAATTAGATCTACACGTACTTTTCTAAAGTATAACTTGATGTTGCTTACCTAATAATCAATCATGACATTTGTCTGTACCCCTTTTAAGAGGTGGTAAACCTCTTACCATGTTGTAGTGGTGAAGTGTGTCAAGATATTTAAAACCAATGTGGTCAAATCTTCTAAGCCATTGTTGTGGTGAGTCTACATCATTTTCTGTGAGTGCCTGATTATTTTTCTCAATGAAATCAAGCTAAAAAATATGGTTGCCATTGGATGATTATGCAAAAAATTTAGAGTTTTTGGATTTGTCTCTGATCAAACACAATTTTGTTCCACCTCTATAGTCAAACTCAATCATCAAATTATGGTCTAAGAGTTGACTTACTGATAATAAGTTAATGGTTAACCTAGCTACATAGAGCACATCTATGATTTGACATGTTTACATCCCTAGGGGTTAGGCAATGTTGCCAATTCCTTGCACATTATATGAGGTATCATCATCTAAATAAACATGCTTTCTATTGGATGTGTCCTTCAAAGTGAAAAAAATAATATTTTATACCTATCACATGTTGGGTTACACCCGAGTCAACATACCATATGCCACTTTTTGATGTGGATTCATCATGGATATCTATTGAGTACATGTAGTCATATTACTCATCATGTTCTTCTTGTTCAAAAATATTGCCTTTTTGTTTTTATTTCTTCTTCCAAGTCACCTTTTTCTATCCTTTTAGCTTACTGAATGAGCCATGGGATGATTGTTGGTTAGTATACTTCTAACAACTAGAAGTGCCTTTTTTGAAGGTATTATACCAAAAATATTTTAGTTCATGTCCCTGATGACCACTAATGAGACATTGTTTCTGTGACTTTACTCCTTGTGAATTCTACCTTGAATTATGTTTTGAATAAGATTTACTTGTTTCTTTCATTTTTTTTGATGAGGATCCATTAATTGTTATTTTTGGTTATCATGAGTATTGAAAGCCTCTTCCCTTTAAAACATATTCACCATATTTTCAAAACTTGGTTTTTGTTCTATCATAGTCAAAGTGGTCACAAAAATCTTATATGAGGGTGGTAGTGCTCTCAAGATAATAGGTACAAGAAATTCATCTAAATATGTTTCATCCTAGGATTGGAGTGATGCCCTCGACATTGCAACATGTCTTAAAAAGGTCTCCACTATTTCTCTTGATCTCAATTTGAGAGTGAATTTAACTTTATAAATGAAAAATAATACTCTAATTTTTTCCCTCATATAAAATTTGGAGCTTGTCCCAGGATTCTTTAGCTATTTAGGCTTCATGGATGTGTGGTTGAAATTCATCTGATACTCTAAAAATGATTAACCTAAGATTTTAATTGGATTTATCAAACTTACATTACTAATCAATGTTTATTAAATTTTAGGTATATGAGCCATCTACTATATACTAAATTTCTTTAAATTCTAGTTGAGTTCTGAGCTTCATCTTCTAAGAAGAGTAATTATCACCTTTGATTAATTATGAATCTAGAAAAAAGAATTATGGAGCCTGTGTAACCATTATCAAGATTTTAGGTGATGGATTGGTTTATTTTCACTCCATGTATATAGGTCTCCCTTTTTATATACCATCAGACTGATATACTAGACCTTTCATTATACATACCCTTCCTCTATACCTATCGATACAGAAAATAATATCACCTTTTATATATACCTAATGGTATGGGAAAGAGGCATAAACATATGGGAAATAATATGATACTTGGTACCTAAATAGTGGTAAAAATGTTCATTTAATCACTAGCACTTTCTTAGATGGATTTCCATATACCGTGCATAATCTCACTATATACTTGGAAATGCCACAAGTTAGGATTTATGCCTTTCGATTGTAATAAATGGGTAAATGAAAGGAAGTATATAAGTCTATCCACGTTCAAGTTTTTAGATTTTTATCAAAATAAAGTGGCACTTTTTGCCTTCCATTTTATTCCCCATTACCCTACGCCCATAGATTTTATCAAAATTTGGAAAACTAGTGAATTAGTATCTTAGATAATATAAAATGTTGCATAAAACTAGAATGCTTTAGATATTTTATAAATGACATAAATTAATTTATAAATTACTAAATTCATAAATAGGCTAAATGAGGAAAGTTCTAATAAAAATTAACCTAGCTAGAAAATGGAATACATGACAATAACTAGGACTGAAACTAATTGAAAAACTCTATTGATTAGATACAGATCTAAAATTGAGTTTTCTAGGGTATCTAGATAGGAGCACTATAGTTAGATAGGAAATTAGTGTGTCATTATCCATAGAGAGCATAGGTTTCCTATAGGTGATGAATATTTTATTTTTCTATGATAGGTTTACCTTTGTTTGTTTATTTCATGGATTATGTGGGAGCCTTCAATCTATCATGAAACAACTATGTATCTTCTACTTCACTTGTAACCCTAGTTCAATGGATAAAAAGGAAATATATAATTATGTGGAATAAAGGGATTAGTGGTTGAACCTTTTATTTACCTCAACACCCCCTGTGTTGAGTAGTACCTACATACAAATACTCCAAAGAAGGATCAAAATCCATTTAGTTCTTTTATACTATAATATGTGTGTGAAATACTAGTGTAAAATACTAAATGTTGGTGTAATCCCAATGTTATTATGTGCTTCAATTATGACTTATGATCTTGGATTTATATTGAAACTTTAACTCAAGGCTACTAACATTGTATGTATTTAGTATTTAGATAAAATAACAAATTTACTCTCAATGTGTAATTAAAATTTTGGTGATTTTAAATGTGGAAGCCTCCAATGTGAAAAATAGTTTTAAATGTGGATTTATAGTGGAATTTTTTGGATTTATTTAGATGGGGATTGATACACTTATGGGGTGACCTGTTACATGAATTTGAGATTGAACAATTAACCATTATTTAGTATGAGGATAAAAGCATGGAAATGGACACTACCATGGAGTGTTGTTGTCCAAATGGTGTACCATTATCCTAACAGAAGAAATAACTAATTTGAGAGTATTGAATGCTTTTTAGGTAGGACCAAGCTATTATGCATGAGTAATAAGGATATTCTAGGATCATTAGTTTTCTTATGATGATGGATCATCCATGTATAAAATGAAGGAGAGTGGCTAAAATGTCATGCATAAGAAATGAGATAAGTGTTAAAAAAGAGTTTTAATAATTGAACCATTTTAGCTTAAATATTAATTTATGTGTCTACATTTCCCCCCTTTCATTCTACTAAATCAACAAAAATGAAAGTACTAGAATAAAATGAAAAGTGTGCACTCATATTTACCTATAAAGGGAATTATTGAATGTAGGCCATAATGTTTAACTATGATTCATGCAATATACTACAATGAAACATGTATACATCATTCTTTACTTAAGATGAAAATCAATAAGTAAATATAATAAAATTTATATATCTAAAAATAAGGATTGAATACACCTAATTGGGTATGAAAATTGTTGCATTTTATGATGCAAAAACTGGTGTATATAAAATTAGGAGATTTTATTTTTGTTGAATAGCTTGGAGTATAATATCCATGTCCTAATCCTCATTGATAGGTGGGTGTGCTTAAGAACTCAACGTGTGCTTGAATCCATCATTACATACCCAAAGTGGTGAATTATTTTTTGGATTCCATGTATGCATTTTAATAGATTTTTTTGGTGCAAAAACTAGTGTAAATGGTAAACCAACCATTAAAAACAAAATATGGTTCATTTATAGTGTGAAAATAGTGTAAAACTAGTGTAAAACAAGTGCAAAAAGAGTATGATCTGGGTCTAGTGTGTATATCTTGGATAATGATAGGGATTGCCATTCTATCTTCAAAACTAGTGCAAAAATTAAGGAGGTAATCATATGCCACACACACAATCCTAATATGACATCTAGTGTATATGGATTATGAGATTGAGTAATAACAACTAAAATTTTGAAAAAAAACCTATGTGTTAACTTGAAATTCATGGAACACATGATGCCCCAAATTGAGTAAATATGAGACAAATCTACGTATTTTTTGAAAACTATGACTAGGTACCTATTTATAACTATTTTATACTACTTCTAGTTATTAATTTTTTATAAATGATTATTTTTTTCCTATTGGGACAACAATGCACTATTTTGGATAGAGTAGTGTTGCACCCTTATCCAAATGGAGCACTCATATCCAAAATATATTTCTAGTTGATTTATGAGTATGTAACTTGAATAAATATGTAAAACTACAAATTAATATCTATGTAATGAAATATAGGGGATTAATCTCTAATAAAAGCCACTGCTTATGTGCCTCTTTTGTAGATAATTGTGAAGCATGTGAAATTACTTAGATCAGAAGAAAATAATTGAGGGATTTTATAAAAATATGAAAAAATGTACAGCTATGATAGCATAGAGAATCATGGCATGATCATATTTAAACTGTGTTAAAGACTTTTAATCTGAGATGCATGTAGAAACAAGTATACATAGTGACATTATCAAGATAAATGTTATAAATTAGGCATGTAAATTAATGATCACAACTAAGTACTACAAACTGAATAAAACTATTCAGGAAGGAATTCATAAATTCAAGCATGACATTGAAAGTTTGGAAAGGTGAAATATGTCCATCATGGTATAAAAATTTGAGAAAACTAAGTAAACAAGTGTCATGGACATGGTACACATAAATAAATAGTACACACAAAACACATAATAGAAGACCAAGGTGTCACATACATTGACACATTCAAGTGTCTCTCACACACATAGAAACACATAATTAAGGATTTGATCCTTACATGGACACCTTCAAAGTCCACAAGCTAAAATATAGAATACACACAAGACATTAAACGGGAAAATAAACATGAAAAACATGCATAAATATATGTATTTGATCAATAATGACAATTTATAACACTAGTATATTTAGTAGATTAGGTAACCAATAATATATCAGTGTGTACATAAGTGATAAATATAGATATATGTTATGAAAAGTAAATAAATAATATATGAACAATAAAGGATAGCCAATAATGGATTGAAATTGTATATAATATGCCCCTAGTGAGCTTGTTGATGTAAATATTAGTTATAAGAGGTTTGTGTATTATTTTCATATGAAAAATGATATCCTATGCTCATTAGGATAGGAATGGTGAAGTAGGAAAAAAACATGACACTCCTATTTTAATAGGGTGTTTTTATGTGTTTTATGAGTTTGAGATAGTGAAATAACCTATAACTATGCCTAGAAATGGAAACCTATATGCTCTACATTCACTCATGTACACGACTGAATCATACATGATATGAAATCAAAAAAAAATAAGTAATGAATAACTAGTTCAAAAATTGACTAATTTAAAATGAGTTAAACATAAGCATGCATAAGTCCTAATTTTTGGAATTTATGAAATATCCTATTTTTTTTTAGTTTTTCAATAATAGTATGATAAACATAAAATCTATATATAAGGAAAAGTGATACTATAATATAATGATATAATTAAATCGATGAATTTTTATAGGCCCTATTATAGGATTAATTTTCACCATTGGAGAGGGTTCTTTAGGTTCTCTCCAACTAAGCTATAATATTGGGATAACCCCAAGTTGTAGGTAACCTATGTTGGGGTTGAACCTTTGGAGAAGACCAACTTCCTCTTTGATGATCACCTAAACTAATGATAATTTAAATATTCATGGGAAAAAGCATTATAAAGGGTATATGGTCTCATAATAAAGTTGACTAGGTAATACACCAAATTTAAAGGGGAAACTCCCATGATCTTGAACCCACACTAGATTTGTTAAAGATAATACTAGCTCACACAACCTCAAGATCAAGCTAATTTTCATAAGTATTTCATAGAAGAGGTTCATAGTAGAAAACTAATCTAGACCTAAAAACAACATTGAAAACTCCATAAACAAGGTTATAAAGGAGGACAATGGATGAGGAAGATTTTCCTTCACACAATGTCATCATGCACAACTCACCAAAATAGATCCAAGGAAGGACATAGGTAAAGAAAGTCTTATATTACATCAAGAGATAGTTCTTCCAAATACTTTATAGGGTTGAGCCTAATAAAGGTAGGCATACTTTAATGTATCCTAAAGAGTTTCATGTCTCCTAGAAATATAAAAAGTCTAAAATCTAAGAACATTTTCAAAGGAGAAGAGAAAGGGCTAATATAAGAGAAGGGGAGAAGAGAGAAGAGGGAGCATGCTTCGAGAACAAATAATGAGCTTCCAGCTTCAAGGGATGCTCTAACATCCTTTGGTCTAATCAGGACATAATCCATCATGAACAAGATATTCAAATCTCTATATTTTATCCTTATACCATCTTCTACTTGACTACTTATGTATAAGGACAAAATCCTCATATCTATGAACCTAACTAAGCTTTGGTTATGTCTGCTTTGGGTAACTATTTGTTGTGAGCATGGATCAAGATGTTCCTTCATTGATTACACATAACTGTTCCTTGATTTGATAACTAGACCAAGGTGTACTATAGGGGAAAACTAATATAATATTATTGGTTTTCCTATAGTTTATATAGATGACACTTTGCTCGATACCTGGTCCCCTTTACAACAAGTTGTGACCCTAATGGCCAATATTAAGTATAAAAGACCTATTTTACCTCTATGGAGCTTTGTTAGTAATTCTTGGTCCTTATTATTTATCTTGGTTCAACTTGGGTTGAGCTCGAGCTTAGTTCCATCTCTTTTCTTTGCTTGTATCGAATTTCTCCATCAAAATTAGTGGAAAATGTTCAAGTTCAGTCCTTTGTTCATTAGCTATCAACAAACTAACTAGAGCCATTAAATTTGTGACTCATCTTGCTTTGTTGGATATCTTATGATAGGTTAAACATATGCCATTATATCTTTTACTTGAGATAACATGATATTGATACTTGGCACATGCATATTTGGTCTATGGATCTGCTCATCAATCTATCCACCTTCATGCTTATGCCATGTGGTGGCCTCTCAACTCATTAACTCTTTGAATCTTATTACATGTAATTTGATATTTATCTATGAATAAATGTGAGCCATTGATTTGCATAGGCCCATCTTCTTGTTAGTGAATACACACCATTAGATCTCAGCTTGATGAACCTACACCATAGGATCTTGTTGTTTGAATCATAATGGCTAATTCACAAGTCTTATTATTTACTTCTATGTGAACGTCCTTAGATTTTTAAATCCAAATGGATACTTTCAGTGTCCTAAAATTAACATTTACGTACCCATCATGGGATATTTTAATCCTAATGGCTATTTTTTATGTCTTGAATTTGACATTTATAGGACATTCATGGACCTTTTGGATCAACTTTGCCAAAAGAATTTGTTGATCTAATTATGTCTTTGGGGAAATTGTTGTTGAACAATTTACATGAAAGAATTTGCTTGTTCAGGACCTTTTGGATGGGGCTATTTTTCTTGGGACTTTTGTAGCAGATAATTTGTCTAAAACAAAATGACTCCAAATTTTGAAGAGGACCATTTGGTTTCAGACATTTTCCTTGAAATATTTTCCTTGCACCTTTTGGCATAAATTTTGCCTTCGAGCTTTGCATATTAGACAAAATGTCTGAAAGAAAAAAAATACCTTTGGAGAAATTATTGTGGCACAATTTTCCCAAAATGATTGTGTCCTTAGAATTCCCTTTTGGCCTTTTCGAAATAGCCCTTTCCCATTTTAAAATTCCCTTCGAAACCTTTGTAAATGCCCTCTAGAGCTTTGAAAAGTGTCTCTTGGACATTTTATCTTGGTCACTTTCCTAAAATAAAAATACCCTTTAGGCTTTGTGTTTGGATCACTTTCTTGAGAAAATACCCTTCATGAAAATGTTTTAGCCATTTTAATTGAAAAATATGCCCTTCAAAACTTTTGTATCTAACTCTTTGGCGAAGCAAACTTACCCTTAGGAAAAAATATTTGGGACACTTTTATGAGAACATACCCTTCAAGAACAGTGTTTGGGACACTTTGCTGAAAAATTTCCCTTTAGGATATTTGTTTTATACGTTTTGGAAAATAAATATTCTTCAAGTTTTTTGAATGGACCACTTTTTGAGATAATGATCCTTTAATATTTTTATTTCGGACAACATGTCCCAAATAATTCCAGACACTTAGCCTAAAAGACCCAAAATAAATCTCTTGAAAGAAATAACACTGAGCTAAATTTTGGAAACAATCTTCCTAAAATAAAAATAACTTGTACTTTTTTTTTGGGATTTCATGGAACAATTTCTTGAAAGGAATTATGAATACTCTTACACTTAGCCAAAAGTTGAAATATTTCTTAAGTATAAACTTAGGCTTTTTCAGACATGTTCGTACAACTATTCAACACCATGAAAACCTACTTAGATCCTTTCCATTTTGCATTATTGGACTCATTTCTAAGAATTTTGTCCACTAATTCATCAAACCATGCAAGATCTTCATATGTGGGCCAAAAATGGTCAACATCTTTGGTGAGTCACAGGTGTTGTGTGCCTATCTATGCAAGGGAACCCAGACAATGTTGCCTTGTCTAGTCTATTGGGCATGGAGTCATAAGTCTTTGCAATTGAGATGGTCTAAAATATGATACAAGGTTAAGCCTTTGTGGAACTTCCTCTTGAAACAACAAGGACCAGAAATAAAACAACAAAGGCAAATGCACATAGGCATTTGTAGGAAATAAAGAACAACTAACCTGCTAAACAAAAATGTGCATTAAAGCACTTAAACAAAATAATAAAAACTAATCTAATATATAAAATAAATTTTCAAAACTAGACCTCCTAGATCAGAATGAAAACTTCTAGTACCATCCACTTGTAATAAATTAGGATGGAAAATACCTTTCTTTGGAGAAATCAAAATTGGTGGATCAAGTAACTTGATGGATAATAATTTTGATGTGTTCTACAATGGGTAGAATGGAACAAAAATGGCTCTAATGTAGACATATTGATTCAATTCTTCTAATATTAGTTCATGTTGGACTGTGGGAGCATTTTCTTATTGTTGCTCATCATTCTTGAGAAAGTATTGCATGAAGGCTTCATTTGGGCTCTTGGGAGAAACTACACTTAGTTTAATTGGTGGTTCAAAAATACCATGTTCTTATACCTTATCCTTATGTAAATTAGTATTGATCATGCATAGAGTAACATGTTCATGGTTTTTTGGAAGGACATGTCTCTAGGCCTCTTCAAATTCTTTGGTTATGGCATTGAACTATTGCCATAACTCTTCAGGCTCTTCACTAGTTTATTCATCAGATTGAATCGCTTGAATACTTTAGATGTCCCCTTCATCAACCTAACTTAATATTTTATCTTGATCTTCAACTATAAATTAGGGTTGAGTTGACCATCCCAGGTCTAAAACATCATATTTTTATTGCTCAAGGTCTGATATACTTTTCTCTAGTCCTAACATATCAAGGCTATCTTCAAATGACACCTCATATTGAAGTGGACCAAATTTTGGTTCTTGGTTTTGATCTTATTCATCATTTATGTAAAATGGACCTTTAATAGTCAATTTACGGTTTGACCCATGTTCAAATTGTGGATTGTCTTCTTTAGGCAAGTTTACAACATTAAACTACTCCATTTCACTCAAGAAATATGAGCACAAAATCTATCATTGAACTTATAAATCATTTGAGCTGATTTTGACCTCCATACTAGATTCATGAAGGTTGTCCTCTTGATTCTCATTAAGATCCTACAAATTGAAATATTAAACATGCCCCTCCTTATGAATTAATCTGATTATCATGATCTCTTCATCATAGACACTTGCATTGTCATTTTTAGGTTCACCTATGATGACAAGCTCATCTTCTATCCTTTGTAGAATAGGATCCTCCTTTGTGAGGGAGATGGTGGGAAGGTTAAGAAGTTCACCTTATTTGTATCTTAGGAGGCTATCCCTCTAGATAAGTAGTTTGAATGCTCTTTTAGGTGTCTCTTAAACTGAAGAGGATCCAAGATGGGATATCTTCATGTTCTTGAGTGAGAATGGGCATAGAGGTAGTAAAGGGAAAACTGATTGGGTTAGGCTTGTCATACTCTTTCTCCTATTACTCAATCACTTCTTGAATGGACAATACCCACCCTTTCATTTCTTATTTCTTATCATATGGGTAGTGAACTTCTTCAATGGATGTTCATACATTCTAGAATTCTTACAAGAAGATCTTTATCCATTTTATGGTATGAATAGGGAGTTTTTGTCCACTTTTGACCCCCTCATTGATATTCATGATTATTTTTCCTTGGTCCAATATTGCCTCTTTGAGTTTTGACAAGGATGAACTTTGGAAGGGTTGACTAGGTGGTTGATCAGGGACTGTTGAAGGCTAAGCTTGAGGCTCTTGGAGGGGAGAGGGAAAATGACGTTGGTCCAAATGAGCCTATTAATATTCATAAGATATTGTCATAATATTTACATTTTATACAATGTTTCTTATCATTTCTATGTCCTCACTCCTAAAATATGACCATTGTTCACTTTCACAAACTGATCATATACTCTTCACTAACTAAAAGAGCACTCCTTGCCTTTTATAGAGCAAGGATAGGGATAACTAGAGAAAACTCCAAACCCTTACAAATATCCCTTATCAACTTAATATACATTGTTAGTGCTTATTTAAACCTTGACAAGGATGTAATAGGGTAAGCTTGATATTGATAAGGGAAAGTAGATAACTGATTTGAATGCAAAGGAGGATAAACTTGATCATATATAGGGGTATAAGGAGGACAAAGGATATGATAGGGATGATAGGATGATTGAGGGCCACATGGGAGGAACACATAAACATTACTTGCCTGATAAGTATCATGCTGAAGTAGAGGATAAGCATACTAATCAAAAGATGATTGATTATACATACTAGATTATGATGATTAGGCACATAGTTAAGATGCCTAACCAATTGATATATGCTTGGAGTCACCATTGATGTTTATAGAATGCCTATAAAGGATGATATGTAGAATAACAACATCAAAAATACTTCCACTAATTTGGACTTTGGTCCCACTAGGCATGCTAAAAACTATTAAAAGCTTAATTGTTTTTCACCCTTAGAGAGGGTTCTTTAGGCTCTATCCAACTAAGCTATAATAATGGGATAGCCCCAAGCTGTCAGTAACCTATGTTGGGGTTGAACCTCTATAGAATATAGAATTTTTCTCTGATGCTCACCTAAACTAATGCTAAGCTAAATATTCACAAGGAAAAGGGTTAGAAAGGAGATAAGGGATCCTAAGAAAGTTCACCAGTGATGCACCAAATTTTAAGTTGAAATTTACATAAGCATGAACCCACATTACATCTACTAAAGACAATACTATCTCACATCACCACAAGATCAAGTTAATTTTCATAAGTATTTAATAGAAGAGGTTCAAAGTAGAACATTAATTTAGACCTACAAAAAACATTGAAAACTCTCTAAACAAGGTTAGGAAGGGGGATAATGGATGAGTAATATTCTCCTTCACACAATGCCATCATGTATAAATCACCAAACTAGATCCAAGGTAGGAGATAGGTAAATAAAATATTATATTTCATCAAGAGGTAGTTATTACTAATGCTCGATAGGGTCAATCATAATCAATCTAAGTATACTTTACAACATCCCAAAGAGTTTCCTATCTAATAGAAATATAAAAAGTCTAAAATATGAGAACCTTTTCAAGGGAGAAGAGAAATGGATAATGTAGGATAAGGAGAGAAGAGAGAAGAGGGAGCATGCTTCAATAATAACTAATGAGATGCCAACTTTAAGGGATGCTCTAACATCCTTTGGTCCAATTAGGATGTGATCCATCCTAAACAAGATAGTAAAATCTCTATCTTTTATCTTCACACCATCTTCTACTTGACTATTTATGTATAAGGACAAAATATTGATACCTATGAACCTGACTAAGCTTTAGTTATCTCTACTTTAGGTGGCTCTCTATCAAGAGCATGGATCTAGACATTCCTTCATTGATTGTACATATCTACTCATTGGTTTGAGAACTAGACCTAGGTTTAGTATAGGGGAAAACCAATCTAAGATTATTGGTTTTCCTATAGTCTATATATGGCACTATATATGGCACTATGTTTGATGCTCGGTCCCTTTTATAAGTTGTCACCCTATTGGCCTGTATTAGGTCTAAAATACCTATTTTACCTTTATGGAGCTCTGATGGTAATAACTGGTCCTTATTATTTATCCTATTTTAACTTGGGTTGATCTCAAGCTTGATTCCATCTATTTTCTTTTCCTAAGTTGAAAATGTTCCATCTTGATCCTTTGTGTACTAGATTTCAACAAACTAACTCAAGCCATTGAATTTTTAACTCAATTCATTTCATCGAATCTCCTTTAATATGTTGAATGCATGTCATTATATCTTTTGCTTGAGATAATGCACTATTAATACTTAATATCCATGTGTTTAGTCCTTGGATTTGTTCATTAGTATATCTACTCCTATGCTTATGCCATGTGGTGTCCTCTTAGCTCATAAACTTTTTAACTCTATCATGTGCCATTGGATCTTTATCTAAAGTTATAAATGAGCCATTTATCTATCTTATCTCATATTCTTGTCAATGAATACACACCAATAGATCTCAGCTTAATGAACCTATATCATAAGATATTGTCATTTGAATTACAATGGATACTTTATGAGTCTTAAGATTGAAATTTGGATGAACATCCTTCAATTTTCAAATCCAAACGACTACTTACAGGGGTCCAAACTAGATGTTCGCATGACCATCATGGGATATTTGATTCCAAACCATTATTTGCTATGTCATGAATTTGACATTTGTAGGACCATCCTAGACCTTTTGGATCAACTTTGCTGAAATAATTGGTTGATGTAATTATGTCTTCAGGTAAATTGTTACAAAATAATTTCCCTAAAAGAATTTGCTTATTCAATACTTTTTGCATGGTTTTATTTTTCTTGGGAATTTTATATCAAATAATTTTTCTAAAAGAAAATGGATTTAGATTTTGAAGAGGAACCTTTGGTTTCAAACATTTTCACTGAAAAATTTACCTTACACCTTTTGATAGAACTTTTGCCTTCGGGGTTTGTGTATTAGACAAAATATCTGAAAGAAAAAAAAAGACCTTCAAGGAAATTGGTGTAGGATAATTTTCTTGAAAGAATTGTGTCATTAGAATTATCTTTTGGCTTTTTTGAAATAGCCCTTTTCCAGTTGAAAATTCCCTTCAAAACCTTTGTAAATGCCCTTCAAAACTTTTATAAGTGTCCCTTGGATGTTTTATCTTGGTCACTTTCCTGAAAGAAAAATATCCTTCAAGCATTGTCTTTGGATCACTTTCCTGAGAAAATACCCTTTGGGAAAATGTTTTGGCCATTTTAGTTGAAAAAGATACCCTTCAAAACTTCTATATCAAACCCTTTGGCAAAGAATAATTACCCTTCAAAAAAAGTGTTTGGGACACTTTCTCGAGAAAATACCCTTCAGGAAAAGTGTTTGGGACACTTTGCTAAAAAAGTGCCCTTTAGGATTTTTGATTTATACCTTTTGGTGAATAAATATCCTTCAAGAGTTTTAAATGGACCACTTTCCAAGATAATTATCCTTTGAGCTTTGTTTTGTGGAAAAATATTCTAAATGATTCCCAACCCTTAGCCCAAAAGACCCAAAATAAATCTCCGAAAAGAAATAACACATAGCCAAATTTCAAAAATAATCTTCCCAAAATAAACATGCCTTATATTTTTTTTCTAGGCTTGTGTGGAATAATTTATATGAAATAACTATGAATTTTATTACACTTAACCAAAAGTTAAAATATTTCTTAAGTATAAACTTAGTCTTTTTTGGACTTGTTCCTAAAACTGTTCAACACCATCAAAACCCACTTGGATCCTCTCCATTTTACATTGTTGGACTCATTTCTAAGCCTTTGATCCACTGATTTATCAAACCATGCAAGAGATTAATATGTGGGGCAAAAATAGCTAATAAGCCCTATATCCCATGTGTTGTAATCCTCACATTGTCATATTTATCCTCTAGATTATTCATGTCATTTTAATCATATTTTGTATGATCAATATCATCATCATAGGGGAGAAACTACCATATAAGATTGTGATTGAGATTTTGATATGCCATTATTTTCATCTTTTATATCTATGTATGAAAAAATAATTACACCATACTATGGTATTGACCTTTTTTTTGTTATTTTTATAATATGTATTGTATCATTTGCATTTGTTGTTATTCCATTACTTGTATTTGTAAGAATGTTAGATGAAGACATGCTTTTTTTTTCTCTTTATCTAAAGATGTTCCACCTTTTGAAATGAAAATGACATCACCTTCATGAAAAAAAAAATCAACCCTTATTTTTATACATGATTGCTCTTATTTATTATAACAATAATTTTACAAGCAAAACAATGTATGCACTTTGATTTGAAATAACACAAAAAGTAAGATAACACTCTTTTGAAGAAAACAAAACTTTAAACTTAACTGATCCCATACATGTTTAAGATTCAATAGTTTGATCTAAGTGTTGAATATTATATCTAAGAGATAAAATAAAATATCAAGAATACAAATTTATTTCCTGATAGTCCATAACATTAACATTAGTAAATTGCTTGCCATTTATGTGAGTAGTGATAGTAAAAGGGTCTTAATAAGAGAAAATGATTGTAATTTCCCCATTTTTAACCACATTTTAAACTTTATATTTTGTAGGCATCTTTTGACTTTGAAATTCTTTTGTTATGAATTCTAAAGATACTTTCTTTCTTAGGTTGAACCTTTTATTACAAATTCTTGTCTTTCTCTTTTTGATATATTTCCTTTTGTAATTTATCTTTTCCATCTTGTGTCTTTTTTAATTTTTATTTATCAACTTGATCTTTTTTAACTCTTTCTTAATCTATTTTTTCCTTTCAACTATTTTGTTGCTCTAAATTGTCTTTTGGTATCTATACTTGTTTTCTTTGTTCTTTTGTACTAATTCTAATTTTGTCACTTGTTTTACTTGCACTTGTTCCACTCTGGGTTTCTTGATTTACATATCTACTATATGACCACCATTATTAATAAATCTTGGTATTTTATTATTCAAATCCAAATCCCATTCATTCTAGGATATATACAATAGTATTTTGATATCCTTAAGTGAGGTATATAAGGTTGTTTGATCAAATTATTTATAGAAATTTCCCTTAGAATATCACGTGAACTTTTATTATCATTCTTCATAGTTTTTAAAGAACTTATATAGATGTATTATATTTTATCTTCCCATTTTTATAGGAAATCTTATTAGGCACCAAATTGTTAAATGAAGATGAAAATGAATGATTAACATTAACATACTCTAGATTATATGCATATGTAATATCATTTCCCCATGATGTAATCCTTGAAATGAAATATTGATTTTGATTTTATGACTCTTCTATTAAATTCATAATGATGTTTTGATCCTTGAGGGATTCACAAGTACAAACCCTAGGCACATCATGTTTAATATACATACACACACCATAAAGAGGATATGTGGGAGATAGAAGGTGTTGATGAAATACATGTTAATTAACTTAATTTGAAACTATAGGATGGATCACCTTAACCTTTGGAGTAGTGATAACATGAACCTAGTTAAATGGAAAATAGTTTTCACCCTCTTGAGGGTTAGGAGGAAGAGATTATTTTTTATTCATTTAAAATTTTATAAATACTAAGATGGTAACAAGAGGAAAGAGACATATAAATTTTAACAATTACTCCACCATGATAATAAAATAAAAATTTAATTTGAAACCCTAGGAGGACAAATTTTATAAGGAGAACCCATGGACAAGACTAGGGATTACAATATTTTATAAATAAAATGGGTTCACAAATATATTTTATCAAATTTTTCAAACTAGGGAATTTGTTGCTTAGATAAAATAAATTATCGCATAAAATTAAAATGTAATATATATGAAATAAATGGTACAAACTAATTTGAAACTTAGTAAATTTGAAAATATTCTAAATGATGAAAGTACTAAGCAAAATACAAATTAGTTGAGAACTAGAATGTATGACTATATCTAAGATTGAAAATGATTGGGAAGCTTTGTTGAATGGATGTGTGCATAAAATAGGATTTTTAAGGATATATGGACATGAGTGTTGTAACTAGACATGAGATAAATGTTTTCCTTAGGGAATTCCTATGTACCGTGGTTGATGAAACTCTAATTTTTCTATGATATGTTCACCTTTACCTATTTTTTCTATGGACTATGTGGGAGTGTTCAATCCACCCCAAAAAAAACTACGTATATTCTCCTTCACGTGTAAACCTATATTAATGGATCAAGAGGACAAATGTAATAATGGGGTAAAAGGGGTTAGCAATTGAAGTTGTGTTTGACCTCAACACCCCCTGTGTTTAAGTGTGGCATACATACCGATACTTTAAAGAGTAATCAAACTCCATGTATTTATCCCATGCTATGGTGGTGAGTGTGAAATACTAATGACTAATGTTAAATTCTAGTTCAATCCTAATGTGATTAGTGTTTAAATTGTGACTTTTGACCTTATAGGTGTATTCAAAATTTATCTGAAGGATACTAGGGATGTATGTATTTATAATTGAGATAAATAGGGAATTTTATCTCAATGTGCAATTAGAATTTCGATGGTTTTACATGTGGAAGAATCCTATATGAAAAATGGTTTAAAATGTGGATTTATAGTGGTATTTTTGGAATTCATTTTGATAGGGTTCACTAATGTTATAAGATGACCCATTACACGAATTTAAAATTAATAAATTAGCCATTAGTCTATAGGAGGACAAGAGCAGTGGAACTAGAAACTATAAAGGAGATTTGTTGTCTAAATAGTGCATTATTGTCCTAAGATTAAAAAAAAAACCTAATCTGAGAGTATGGAATAGTATTTGCATAGACCTAAGCTATTTTTCACGAGGAATAGGTACATTATAAGATCATTGGTTTGATTATGAGAATGGCTCATCTGTGTGAAGATTTAAGGAAAGTGGTTAATATTTCATAGAATAAGGCATGAGATAGTGTGTAAAATTGGTGGTCAAAAGTTCACTATTTTAGCTTAAATGTTAATTTGTTTTTTGACACCAAACTATACAATTTTTTGACTGTATTATCAAAAAAATTGGGTTTTAAATAAAAATGAAATACAACTATTTATATATATTTAATAATGATTACTTAAATTTAATATGGTAAAATCAAACCTAATTTATTATATTTCAAATTTATAGTATTAAATGATTAAGAGAGGGTTTTATAAACTATTTTTAGTACTAGGTAATCTAAAAATAGTAGACAAAATTTGATAGCAGAATTAAGGTTTGGTATCAAGATAGAAAAAATTGATAGTAGAATTAGTTTTTTAATGTTAAGATAGTGAGAAACTTGAAAACTTATCATGATTTGATAACTTCCATCATACATTCCACGTACGGTCCTCAAAACTACAAACTTCATGCTTATGGTAAATATTAGATAACAAAATATTTGGATGATTTTGTTTATTAGGTGTGAAGATATAAAAATATCAGTTAGTATTATAAATATTTGAACCAATCAGAATTAAATATCTCTTGTTCTTCAACCACTAATAGATAATTTAAAATTTAAAAGGATATTTAATATTATTATTCATAATATCTAATAATCCTAGTGTAGGATTATTTTATTTTTTTTGTATACGATGAATAGTCACCATAGGAGATGAAGTGAAAAATCACTCCATGGATTATTTATCATAATATTTCTTTTATTTCATTAATTTAATTCAAGTTTGGCTTTCAAAAATTTAATATATTATTTTATAGACCAATTACTTGGCCTTATATTAGAATTAGAGCACATGCTTTTCCATTCATTTTTTTACCTTGCACTCTTTTTACCAGATGCTAGTTTCATTCTCATCCATTCACATAGGATTTTATTATTTTATATTCTTCATTCCTATACATATGGTAAAATTTATTGAATAATAGATAAAAGGAGTTAGGCATGTTATTATAGTTTGAAGACATGTGATTGATTAGAAAACAACATTCAAAAATGGTTGAACTATATAATTTTGTTTAAAATTTTCAAAATATCAAAGCACAAACCTTGATGTTTCATTCCAAACATCAAGGTGGCACACCAAAGAAGGTAAGAAGTTTGTAAATTTATGTCAAGTTTAATTAGTTAATAAAATATAAATTACATGAATTTAAATAAGACCTAAATTTTATCCTATAAGGAGGCTACTTTCAAATTTGGTATACTCAAAGATAGAGTTTTGAATCTTTTTTTGGTGTTTGATGCACAAAAAATGGTGTTAAATGAACTTTAAATTTGTTTATGGCATCATAAATTGTCAGAATTCTTTGGCTACTAAGAGTTGAATCTTGTGTTAGAATTTAATTTGTAAATTAAGGGGTTGATGTGGAATTTGATAGATTTGAAGGTTGTGACAACATTACTCACCTCCTACTCTCCTCTCTCCACATCGTACAACATGGGGTATGGTACGCTATTTTTAAAATCCTAAGTTTCATTAAATTTTATTCTTTTCATATGTTATTTTATGCCTTATACAATTAAAATCATATTGGAGGCCTCTTTCTAGGGGTATCTATTTTTAGTTTTTGACTTATTAAACAATAATTAAGTAATATTTTTGCAAACTGATTCATTACTCTAAGTAAAAAAAAATGATTTTTGTCTAAGAAAATAAAATAAAAACATATTATGAAAATTTAACATTCGGTATTAATAGTGCTTATGGTCATGTTTATGAATAATTTTATCACACTCAAACTACTGCATCCATCACCTAATATAGTTATGACAAAAATGTTTGAGACATCATCCATATAAATCACTAGGTAGAAATAAGGATAAAATTTATTTTCCATTTTATTTCCTTTAGCCATCTATATCTATTACTAGATGTAAATCCTAAAGGCAATAAATTATGAGCATATATGGTTATTACTCCCATGTATAAGTAATTATTTCTAAGAAAATGTCATATAGAGAATGAATCCTTTTCACATACTAGGTAAGTATCATGTATCATTTGTATGTCACATGATTTAATGTCTTTTTATGAGCTATTAGGTACATAAAAAGGATAAAGTTACTCCATATATCACCAATTATATAGGAAAGTAAAACATATTGATAGGTTTCATACATTGGTATGGTCATATATAGGAAATAATTTTTTTTGGAGAGATAAAAAAATAATCCATGTCCCTTCATAGAAAAAATGCATTCAATAGAAAATTTGTTGGCACAACACTAATTGGGATGAAAACTTGGTCAGAATGATCAAGATAGGTAGAAAACACTCTCATAATCAAAGATCTTTGGTTTAACATTTGTGATGGGGATGCACAACCAACTTAACCAAAAGAAGAACAAAAATAGAAGAAAAAGTATTCAAGGGCATTGGTCTTGATGAGGGCCTCAGTTGATGTCAATGTTTTTAATCACATATAAGGGTATAAAAATCCTTTTGAAACACTATACAAATATAAAGACTTGTATTATTCCCACTTAAAATTTGAGTTCATATAAATTTAATTTAAATTATTCCAACTTTAGGTAAAGAATGGTGATGTCATGAGTTTGGAATTATAAATATAAGATATCAAATGTGACATTAATGTTATTCATGTAAATATTTATGTGTACATGTTAAAATTAATAATGTATATTCTCCCTACATATGCAACCTAATTTTTATTTTTAATAAAGTAATCTATTGAAGACTCTCGCTTCTGATCAATTGGTTAAGAATATGGTCGAGAGAGAAAAATATTTTGGAATAAAGACTAAGTCCATAGGAAAAAACAAATTTTATGATATTACAAATAATGATAGAATTGATAAAGGTAAGGGGAAAATAAAGGTTGAGGTGGGAAAATGGCAAAAATAATGCTAAAAAACATGAGAGGCAAAATGACAGAAAACACTTGTTTTGAAAATGTTGTAAAATAAAATGGAGTCTTGATTGGAAAATAATGCGGCCTATTGAAAACAAAAAATAATAATATATTAAAACCAAACTCAACTTAATTTTCAAGTGAATGTGTGATTTACATTTCATATGAAGTACTTAATTTATCAATGAGTTTACCTTGGGATAATTCTTGGGTCGTAGTAATTTGTGCCACATAAAATATGAATTTATAAAAGGATTTATTTGATGAGTTTCATGAATAAATTTTTGATATCTTATATTTGGTAGATAAGACAAGTTTATAACCTCAAGGAAAAGGTTCAATTTGACTCTAGTCCCTAGGGATTTTATATTTCATTCTCCACAATGTTCAATACCTTCCTCAATTAAAAATAAATTTATTGTCTCTATTGATAATTCAAAAATAAGTCAACTCAATTCTGATCGATGATGGAGAGGTTCAAATTTAAAAATGTGATAATGCAATCATCTTGACTAGATTTAAGGAATGAAAGTTGCTAAAACTTAGGGGTGAGCATTCAATTTCAATATTTTTTCCTCATATCACTAAAGAAGGATTGCCAATAATTATTCTATGGCATGTAATATTTGGACATAATCATTATAAAAACATTATTAAAATTCAAAATAATGGTGTTATATGTTTTCTAGCATTGCCCAAAAATGTTGAAAAGTGTGAAGCTTGCATATTAGGTAAACATAAAAGGGAACCATTTCAAAATGGAGATTGTAAACTTGATATAAAATTATAGTTGGTTCACTTTGGTTTTTTTCATGCCAATTATTTTAATAATTATGAAAAGTAATTCATATTTTTCATTGATTGCTATAATATAATGAATTTTATATACTTTTTGAAACAAAAATATGAAGTCAATTTTTTTTAAAGGTTTCAAATAATGACTAAAAATGAAGAACACTATCATATTGACACTAAAGACTATAATGGTGGTGAATTCACATCAAAGGTGTTTGAATTCTATCTCAAGATAAATGAGATCAAGAATAATCTCATAGTTCTTTACACTCCTTAATAAAATATAGTCGTTGAGAGGATGAATAGAAAATTGATGAACATGGTTCAATAAATGTTGTATTTAAAAGGGGTATATTTTTAATTCTATGAGAAAATAAGTCATACAATGTGTATTTCCATAATAAGTTACCATTAGCATCCCTTAAAATTAAGCTTCCATATGAAATATAGTGTGATCATCTCCCTTTAGTGTGATATATTCATGTTTTTGTGTCCATTTACTATGTTTTTATTCCCAAGGCAAAAATGAATAAATTGGACCATAAGAGTCAAAAATTCATCCTTTTGGGATTTTTAGAATCCTCCAAGGCATACAAAATATATCATGAAAAAAAAATTATCATTGCAAGAGGTGTATTTTGTGTTAAAAAAAAGACAATCAACATAAGAGGAAAATTTAATTTTCTTGAAAATTATTCTAAATTTTATGTTTTCAAGGAGATTGATATAGAGGTTCCAAAAAATGAAGGGGGGCCTATAATTGGGAAACAATTATTTCTCTATTGACTCTTGTAATTAAAAATTACACTGCTCCTTGTAGAAGAAAATGAAACTTCATTAGAAGGTGGTCATATGTCAAAAAATGAAGGATCTTATAATCAAGGAAATAAGGCACCAAATATTTAACAAGCACCTCAAAAATGATGTTAAAATGGGCCACATAAACCTTAAAAGATGTGAGACCTTATGAGGATGGGAAAAGGTACTTTAAGTACACATATAACTTATAAACTATCAGATAAGGTCCTAGAATAAATTTAAGATAAGATGGAAAAGCTTACCTTGGATGACATTTCAAAAAAAAATTCAATTTCACTTTCTTTTTCAAACCTATTGTTTCTTTTAATTTCTGTTCATTTCTTAATTAAGGAAGAAGGTAATAAACTAATAATAAGGGTGTGGTAGAAGAACTTGGTTATTATGTGTGCATGATCCAAATTAGTGTGGAGAGATCCCATTTATTTTGAAAGGATGACTTGTAGATAAGAAAGTACTAACAAAAAGGGGTTGCTAGAAAGATAGTAAGGTGGACTACCTAGCATGAGCTTGTTAGGAGGCTGTCAATCCATTATTTGAGAAAATTTAAGTTGAAAGAGATAAATATGAAATACTTGCATCAAATAATAGATATAATTAAAATGAAATATAAAAAGAGATAGCTGCTTGATAATGAAAAGTAAACTAAATATAACAATAGTGGATCAATACTAGTACTAAAGTGTGCATGTTGGTAATATCATTATATGGATTAAACAAATACCCAAGAGCATGGTATGAAAATATCACTAATAACCTCTTGATCATGAATATTATGCATTTTGAATATCAAGATGCAACACTATTTTCAAAATAGTTGACAAAATACTTATATTTCTAGTTGTATATGTGGATGGTATACTCGTCACATGAAATAATGAAAGGCATACTAAAAAAAATAAAATTATAAATGAGTAAGGGTTTTGAAATGAAAAAATTGTGTTACCTTTATTACTACTTGGGTATTGAAGTGATTTAAAAACCTAAATACATATTCATCACATAACAAAAGTATGTTGCTGAAATTTTGAGAAAAAATAGAATGATAGACTATAAACCCATCAATACACCCATGGAACAAAATTTTAAGTTGACATCATAATATCCTACATATTTTAAATATGTAACTCAATATAAAAAACTCATTTGAAGTCTGGTCTATTTAACCATAACTAGAAAAAAACATTTTTTTTTGGGGTGTTATTTCTAGATTCATGCAACAATCTAAAGTCATTAGGTAGCAACAAATAAAGCAATTTAGTATCTCAAGGGAGCACAAAATTTTGGGCTCAAATACTCCAAGGAAGTGGAATTCAATCTAGTTATATATTTAAATTTTGATTTTCTAGGTGATTTTGAATGTGGGAGATCAACTTCAGGTTTCCTAATGAATCTAAGAACAACAATCATCTCTTATAAGTCAAATAAGTAGTCAGTGCTAGCCATATCTCCAATAAAATCATATATATGGAAAATTAATAAGTAACAAGGGAAATAATATGGCTCAAAAGGATTATTGTAGATTTGTAGGTAACACAAGTTTCTTCAACACTAGTCATAGTTGACATTACTTTTGAAACTAAAATGGAAAAGAATCCAATTTTCATGACCAAACTAAGCACATGAAAACAAAATATTATTTGATATGGCACTATGTGAGAGTAAACAATGTGAAATTGTAACATTTTCCAACTATAGATCAACCATTGGATATCTTGGTGAAAGAACTTATAAGAGATAAATTTTAAATGTTCACAAGTATAATTGGTCTTACTATAACCCCTAAAGATTGAGGGGGAATGTAATATTATTACACATAACATTTAAAAATTATAAGTGTAGGATTGTTTTTTATTTTACAAATGTGAATAGTCACCATAGAAGGTTAAGTGAAGAACCACTCAATGACTTATTTATTTTAGCCTTTCTTCTCTTTCATAATGTAATGCAATGTTGGTTTGTACCAATCTAATTTATTTTTCACAGCCCAATCACCTAGTTTGAAAAGATAAATAAGAGGAGTTATTTTTATCCATGCACTTAAGTTCAATAAGGTTTTTAATCATTGAATACATATATATACCATCAATAATACACAATATGAAAGTAAATAAAAGTAAAATTCAATCCATCCAAACAATCCAATGTAACATAAGTGTGTCACTATAATAAATCTTCAATACTACAATGAATTATCTCTAAATGCTTGATTTATTCTAGTTAGTCCGATGGAATGCAATGAATATAAATGATAAATAATATTTTAGATTTGATTTAAATTCTTGAATGTGTTATCTAAATGATTGCATTTACTTGATGTTAAAAATACACTACTACACCTATGTATTTATAGACCTCTTGAATTTAAATAAAGACCTTATTACCACATAAACTGACATCAAACATGTGAAAATACAAAATAGATGGGATCAATAATCCTATAGGGACACTAATGGGTGACAAAGGTTAAAAAACCACCACAAAAAATAAAAACAAAAGAGGAGATATAAAAATGGAGAGGGACATGATAAAGAATGATATAAACCACAAAAATGTGTCAATAAATATTAATATGACCTAATAATTAAAACATATACACATACACTAGAATGATGTAATTTTATTACTAATACATGTTTATTTATCCATTTTAAAATGTCTACACAATGTTCCACTTGTGTGTGTGTGTGTGTGTGTGTGTGTGTGTGTGTGTGTGTGTGTGTGTGTGTGTGTGTGTGTGTGTGTGTGTGTGTGTGTGTGTGTGTGTGTGTGTGTGTGTGTGTGTGTGTGTGTGTATCAAGGTAAATAAGTTAATGTGTGGATACAATATTTTTCTATTTTAAATGGACCACTTAAGACTTAAACTTAGGGCCTCTCATTACATTTTGGGGTGTTCTACCACTAAGTTATCAACCCTTTAATGAATAGGTATTTTGGGTAGGCTAATTTTTATGGTTTGGGTGTGGTTCAGTTTCTTCAATTCCTCTCCTCCATTGAGCCACAATTTGGTGACTTGGGTTCCTAGTCATACCATGTTATTTTCCATAGACCAATGCTAAGACTTCCAATTGTATAATTTGATGCTCTACCATATATATACCAATGATTTTATAATTATATATTTTTTATGCTTCTTGTGATAGTTTGTGTGTGGCTTTTTCTCCAACATTTTTTTCCTTCTAAAGGTCCTACAATAAACTACAATTCCCATTAAAAACCTTTAAGACTAGTTACATGTGGATAAATGTTGATAATAATAATTTTATAAGATGTAGAAAGGAAAAAATGAAAATAATTCAATTAGTTTGGTTAAATATGTAAAATTTACCATGTGAAGTCACACGCCTTTGAATATGTGCTTATAAACACCTAATGTTGGTGCAAGACTTTTAATAGTAATGTTATAATCATGTTTTTGTACAAATGGATCATTAGTTCAATTTAAGTTCTTATTGATTTATTTTTATTTATGTTGAATTCCATATAACCTTCCCTTATAACTATTAATTTCTAAATTTATCATGATTTGTCATTTTTATGACTCAGGATCCTCTTATACGTTCTTGTACATCACAAGGTCTTTAGTGTTTTCATGATTTATCTCATCTTGACCCTTATAAGAACATCCCATGAATGGTAAAACCATTGTTTTAAAATTTTGATAGTGGTTTCATCAATTATAGGTACTTTGCCTCTTTTACCCCATGTTCTTGATGTTTTATTGTGTCTAATTTTTGATATCCTCACTTTTATTTGGTCATCTAGAACAATAATAAAGTATAACTAAAATTAAATAATGATATATATACACAAGCACCATAATACATTTTATAACTAATATATTACATATTAAACTTATAAATTTACAAGGAATAAAATTATATATCACATATTTAGTTTTTCTTTGTTGTATTAGATAACTAATACTATATAATTATACCAAAATAGTGATATTATATTAGTGAAAATAACATGTAGATTTCATGATAGTTTCATCTTTAAATTCATATCATTGGGATAAGGGATGGTATCTCATATATACATATTTTATTGTTGAAATTCATTATTTTTAATCTCTGACCTATCTAAAAGTAGGGGCTCATTAAGGTAGGCTCATGAAAAAACCAAAAAAATATACATTCTTAAGGTATTCTTGGAAAAAATTAGGGATTGATCAAAGGAGAAGGAATTATTGTAGTTTCATATAGAAATTCTCTAATATAGGAGAGGGTTTTATAAATATGATTCAGATGAATGGATTCATAATGGTTCACACTAATTTGACCAACATGTTTGCTATCAGGATAAGATTTCCACTATCATGATAGATTATTAGAATTGGAAAAGTCAAATTCTAGTTGGTCACTATTGGGAGAATATAATTATAGTCACTTCATCTTATCATAGTCTAGTTTTGGGATTCTCTTTTATACTTATTTTGGACCTTTTCTTATATTTTTAACCTTTATTAGGATATGTGTGAGTTATAAATCATGTATGTGCTTATAAACCCCATTTTTAATTATCATTCATTCTAGGTACTTTCATTCAATAACCCTTATGACATATTTAATATCTATATTTACTATTTGAATGTATTTATACCAAATTTGATTTTTTTCTTTATCTTATGGTTTAGTGTGGTGTTATTGGGACCTAGATCCACTTTGCTATAAAATATTTTTGTGAACCTAATCCTTTCAACCATCCAACATTATGTTTTCATGTGATTATCCCTCTAGGGCCCAAGTTTGTTGAAATCGCTTTATATTTGATTAATTTAATGCTTATATAATTATTTCCTTCTTATGCCTTATCATTATGCTTACCATTACTTGGACCATGTTGAATTTTATAATCCTTGGGTCTCTTACCATTTTTAAAGTATATATAGTCTTGTGTATTTTATATGTATTCATAGGTAGATATATGGCATGTGATTTTATGATTATAATTAGATAGAGGGTTCCTATCTTTTATATGTTATTAAGGATGTTGATATGATTATTATGCAAAAAATATATCAATTATTACATGTTTATTTCATTAGATATATCATATAATTTTTGCATATGGTTTTAATAATAATAGGTTTGTGTGTTTCTAATGGCTCTTTATGTGTTGATACCCTTTCAATTGATAACTTGGTTTTAGTTCCTTTTATTGATAGATCTTGTGTGGCTCATTATATGATGGATCATCATGAGGTAGATGTTATAACAACATTAAGGGGTAGAGCACTCATTACTTCCATCCCTCTTATTTCCTCTCAAACTCTAGGTGGAATTAGTGAAAAATACCTCCTAACTTATTCAAGCTTCTAAATATAGAGTAAAGGACACTAAGTATTACGGTATCATAGTTCAAATTAAGAATACTTTTGATAAGATATTTACCCTATAATTTTTTATAACATCTGATCTGTATAAGGACATACTTTATATGTTTTACAAAAATGGAACATAAGTTTTTAGAACACTACACAAAACTCATAAATCAATGGCAAAAGGATAATTTAACTAAATATAGTAAATCAAACTTGTCTAGGTTCTAATTGGAATGCATATATTGAACTAGGTAAATTAGAACTAAAAATAGATGAGTAAAGATAGATATATATGCTTTAATATGAATTAATTGAGTTCTAATATCATCTTATGATATTGTAAAATAAAATATGGAACATTGTAAAAGATCTCTTATAAAAAAACTACATCTTCTGATGATGACCAATTTCAAATTGGCTTCCAAAAGTTGAATTGACCAATTTTGGTATTTAAGACAAGAAATATAGGCTGAAAGTGGTTGATTAGATATAAAAATAGATTTATAAATACCTAAGGTGTGAATTATTTTATAACCCTTTTAAAATAACACAAGTTAAAAAATTATGTATTTGACAAGATGCTCATAGTAATTTGAATATATTCTCCTTTGATGTAACCCTAGTTTGGAATTACCATATAGAAACACATCCAAGACAAAAGAGTTGTTACTTTCTCAACTCACCCTAATTCTTTCAAGAATTATAGAACCTCTTTTTAATTTTTTTCTTTGCTCTTGCATTCACCCATGGCTCATTGGTCTTAACACTCCTAAGTTGCCTTAGTGGTCTAAATTAGTTTAATTTCCAAATTAGGACCCAAACCATCATCATTGGAAATAACATGTCCATGTGAGTCAACTTTGTATTTTTCACTTTGCATGAATGTGAAGTTTCAACCTCCCAATTTGCATTTGAAGCGTAGCTCTCATAGCTATGTAAGCTTGTTCCAAGATGTCATATTAATTTTCATACCCTTAAGGTTCCCAAAACATATTCCATTGATATGACTAAGATTGTGTGAGTCATTTTCATATTTTACATTTTTATGTTTGATGTATTTTTTACTAACTTATGTTGATTTAAAGATCTCAAGAAAAATGTTCTAATCCCTATATAAGTCTAGCTATAGGTGACAATTATTTTTCAAAGTTCCTAGACCTAATCAAGATCATAACCCTTAAATAGGTATTTAGGGTTAATTTTTCTTAAGCTTATTACCTAACTAATATTTTACATTATCTTTCTATCTATTTTGAAGTTATCTAAGTGTTTAGACCTAATTAGACTTCAAAGTCTGATTAGGTTTAGGTTGTCTTCGTTTGATAAGGCTCAGTGTTAGTCAGACTTCAAAGTATAAATTGGTCTAGGAGGAATTCATTTTGGTAAATTTAATGTTAATTAAAGTAATTTATTTGAGTAGGTATAATAAAATTTATCAAGGGTAATTTTAGTGTTGTTCAAGGTAATTTTCTCGATTAGGTCTTCAAGCCTATTGGTTTATTTGTTGGCAGTGTCCTAGATGTAATGGTTACCTCAAATTTTCTTAGTTTTACATTGTTTAAAACATGCTCATGTTTTTATATGATATTTTACTATTCACTCTTTTAATTATAATTTTTTGACTTGTTTTTGGTCTATTTTTAGGTTGTGAGCAGTGAAAATGGTAGGATTGGGATGAGATGGAGGTAGTTGAGGCATTAATAGTAGTAGTTGGGAATTTTGGAGGGAAGAGTATATCCAAAGAAGGCCTCATGGCTATATATATCTTATTTTTTACATTAAAATGGTTGGTTTTTTTTCTTCCATAAGGTATTTGGAGCCAACCCATTTCATTTTTCATGTAATTTGATGATTTCATAGTGTAATCTCTCTCCCTAGATTGTTATCCTACCATTATATTGGTGAATTGTGGATGTAGTCAATTTTAATAAACTCAAACATTATTATCAACATAAAAGATTAATTTATAGAAGATTTTGGAGACTTATTGTTGATATACGCATGTGAATGGCGGTCATTTCTCTTCCTCCCATCCTTTTATTCTCATCAAAAATTTAAATAATTCCTATGGTGATTACAAATTAGCTTGTCACATGAGGGATTGATTTATGGATGTTGTGTTCAATTAGTGTCTTTGAATTTACTTTTTATAACACAATATTTTATTTTATTTTTCTTTCCCCTCTCTTTTATTATTTTTTTACCAATTTGTTAGTCGAGGGTTTGAATGAATGCAATATGAATGCATGTCTATCTTGATTTATTTGTATGAATTTTATTTTGTTTACTATCATATTATTTAATAGTTTAATTAATGTAATGAACACACTAAAATCAACTACAATCACATAAAATAAAGCCATTCACACATTGATTTTATAATTGGGAAAATTAATGATTGCTTATTTATTTTTTGCACCTATAGAAAACATAATAAAAAAACAATAAACTTGATTTACATTTTACATTGTTCAAGTACCCAAAACCCATTGAAATTATGTTTGAGGTGTATAATATTAGACCCATTAAAATGGAATGGTCATAATGAGCCACTGAGTGAAGATCAGTACACCTAAACTAGGTAGATATAAACATTGGGGAGATTACCACAAATCTCATTTCAAGAAAGGCAAGTCAGAGTACCTACCTAAAACATTGGCACATGTTAAAACCCACATGAAAAGGAATTATCATTATAATTAGCGTTTCCAATACATTCAATAAACATAAAAATAAAATTTTAGTGGAAAATTTTAAACTTGAAGACTTGGAGCATTGTTCATGCTCAAGTATTCTAAAACATAAAATAAAAAGCATATGGATACCCATAAGATCAATGTTTTTAGGGGCTGATTTTTAGTTGTTATAACTCATTGAGCATAGAAAAACTAGATTAAATAAAGGGAAACCAGAAACTCAACAAATCCACTCAAATAATATCTCACCTACATTATAGTTTCCTCTATTAACCCATTTTTTGCCCCTTAAAACCCACCAATGATGGATAATCTCACTTGTCTTAGTGGAGGTGGATGCCTTGTGAATGTTTCAGGTCCTTCCCATGACTTGACAAATAATCCTGACAAATTATATCTAAATTATGTACCAAATGGGATTCAAATAGATGAGGATCATATTTAGGCATTCACATATGCCTTGATATCAACATAAATTCAACACGAGGACATGGCTTTCCACTTATTTCATTACTCCTTGGGAGAGGTTAGTTACACCCAATATCTTGGGTTTCCAAATGGGTCTATCCCTTTGTCTAACAATTTAGAAACCATGTTTCTCAATCACTTTAGGCTTCCCATTGATCCAAATATCCTATAACATTATTTTTTTGTTTCCCATAGTGATCCAGAAGAATCTATGAGTGTATTCAATGCACACTTTCACAATCTTTATCAAATGTTGAAAGACCCACACACTCAAACATAAGTGGCTTCCATACATACCTAACTAAGGGATTTTGACTTAATGAATTCCATATTCATTATAATAACTTCAACAACCCTCTCACCCTTGTCTTTGGCCTACAAAAAAGCTATTAACATTAAGAAACAAATGGTGCCACAAGGCTATGGAATTGATCTTTTACTTTCATTAGGGCAACCAAGTGATTACAACCAAATTTTAATGGTCAATCGTGCACTTCAACAAAACACTCCATTGATGAATCCAATCCTAGAGTCATGTACTCAAGTTCAAATATGGTCTAAAATCCAACACCCTTAAAATATATGCCTAGAATTTATCTTTATATGCCTCTAAATCACATTTTGTTATACACAAATAATTAACAACTTATTCCCATTGCATATGACAACACTACTACCATGCCTAACACTAGTGCTCATGCTTCCTATAATAGAAACAAAAGGTTGTCCTATCCTTTTTAAATAACCAAATACATGTTAATGATGATTATAACCAAGTGCCCCTTAATATCCCTACATTTATAAATTTTCTACACCTATGGCTAACCCACAACTACAAATGAGTAATAAAAAATGTTGGTGTGAACTAGAGAGTAATGATTTTATAGTAATTGGTTTAAATGATGATAAATGATATGATCAATTTACACAGACAAGTTATCTATAATACAAACCAAAATTTAAATAAACAACCACCCAACATAAATTTCAACTTCAAAATAACTAATAATAAATGGAACATGAGGCCAAATAATAAAGACATGCCTAATCCATTTGATAATGTAAATCAGAGCAATAATAATAGTGATTTAAACATAGTGAAATTAGTTCACTTGGCATTACCTACTTGGTTTAGGTTACATAAAATGGTTAATCACATTGGGATCAATTGTACCTAGTTTAACCTAGCCTCAAACATCTTTTAAAAGGATATGGGTAACCTCAATATAGTGCATGCATCTGATAATAAAAACTCTAATCAAGGTGAACAAAACCCTAAGACATCTCTACTGTTTGAAAATTATGAATTTCTATTTAAGAGTGACAATGAGCCTGATAACAACTTAGATGAGGTCCATATATTCAAATAGTTTCAAAAGGGAAATAACTACCTTTTGAGGAGTAATTTCTTAACTATATTAACTACGTCTATCCTATGAATAACACTCGATTTTCCCCCAATGAGAACTTGAGAAACAACCCATTTTTCCTACACTACCTACCATGTTTCATCAACCCAAGAATGACACTACACCCCCAAAAGAGGACAATCCATTTTAACAAGGAAAACATGGATATATAATTATAGATGACCTAAAATAAACTAAGGATACTATAATAGCGTTTGAATTGCTCTATATTCATAACCAAAAGGACATGTTTCTAAATTAATTATCTACTCCTAAATCAAAATAATCTAATTAAATAAATGAAACTTACATTGAAATTTACATAGAGAAGATTGAAACTCCTCTTTTCTCCTAAAAGTCCATATTTTTGGTAAAACCTTTCATAATTATTTGGTTGATTCAGGTACTTTTGGTAATACGATGCCTTATGTAATTTGACAACAGTTTGGAAAGTCAAATAGGAATGTTTTTCAATTGGACAAATCAAAAGTTAAGGTTATCATTGAGTTGAACCACATCCATATACAGCTGGCCTATGATCCTAGGGTGTAGAAATTTATTGACATTTAGGTAGTCAATATCCCTAATGATTATGGTGTGCTTCTAAGTAGAGATTGGTCTAGAACACATAATAGTTACATGTAAACTAACTTTTGTCATATGTGGATCCTATGACATGGCATACCCAATCATAATAGAATTAAAGATGAGCCAAAGATGACTTAGATGATCATAATTTATAAAAATAATAATCAAATATTGTATGAAGAGTCTGATCTTGGGGATTATGCACTTGAAAAATAATAAAAGTATTATAAGATATTATCAATCAACATGATGTTCTTATAAGAGAATTAAAATTTTGAGGGATTATATTAGCTAGATGAGAATGATTTCCTCTATGCACCTGAGATAATTTCATTCCAATGTGTTGTCATAATATATGAGGATATGAAATTAGTTGGTCCAAGTGTAGAACAATATTGTCAACCATTACTGTCAGTATTGGGTATGGTTGAGTCAGCCATCAACAAGATAAAAGAGATATGCATAAATGAAAATAAGAAATTTGTAAACCCTAGTAATGATAATATCACCATTATGAATATCTCTATTCCTATTTCTTATTCTAAGGACCCAACCAATAGGGCATTATCACCTAAAAACCAAGACATGTGCCAACTTGACATTGAGAAAATTAATGTTGTAGTACCACATAATCATTATAATCCTACCCATAAAACTAAAGACCACTTACAGATTCTAAATTTTGATGGTTTTAATTCCAAGAGTGGGTGTGTTTTTTGTGTTTATCCCATTAACCCATGGGGTAAATCATAATTAGTTTCATTTCACCTATAATTTTCTTGCATGAATAATGTAATTGAATATGAGGCACTAGTTCATGGTCTCTAATTTGATCTAAGGAACAAATTTAAGAATCTCAAGATACTTGGAGACTCATAATTGGTGGTCAAACATATAATAATCTAATATGATTTTAACTACAAGAACCTATCCATATATCATAGCTGAATATGGAACATAATACATGATTTTGATGTATTCAATATTCAAACATCAACTCGTAGAAGAAACTATAAAATGGATGCATTCGATAAAACTTATAGTACTCTAGAACCTATATTTGACTCTAGGTTAAGAAGGTTCTTAGTGGATTTAGTCTCTACTCCTTCTATTCCCAACAATATCAATAACTTCTAGGTATTTAATGATAATCAACATATCATCAACTTCATAACTAACATGGTTGTGTTTAAGATTCAGATTATAGATTAATATGATAGAGAAGAGTTTAAACTAGATGAGGAATGAGTGATTAATCTGAAAACCAAAATTATACCGAAGGAATTGTCTCACTATAATGGTTGTTTGACATGGATTATTAAAGTGAGAAGGAAAAATTAGGTCCTACGAAAGGTATGTTGCACTAATATTTTAATCTAGGTAATGCCAATGAATAAAATAACATGTTTCTAGGCATAAAATGTATGGAAAAAAAAAATAAGAGTTTTTAAAAAGGTTTAAAGTATTTTAAGGATGTTATTATGTGGATATATGAGAACTTAAAAGTGTTAAACATTTCTATTCTCATACATACCATTCCTCTCAAGCTGGAAGTCAAACCATTCTATCAGAGGCAAAGATTCATGAATCCATTATTAGAACCATTGATATTAAAATAAGTGCAAAATTTATTCCAAGAAAGGATAATATTCCTTGTTAATCACTCCATATGGGTGAACAATTTAGTATTGGTTAGAAATAAAATGGAGAGATGAAGCTTTGTATGGATTTCTAAAACTTCAACAAAGGCTCAAAAAAGGATAATTACATGTTTCCTTCTCTAGATAAAGTATTAAAAATAGTGAATGGATCTCAAATAATTTCATTTATATACAATAAACCAGGGTATAATTAGGTCATGGCTAATTATGAGAACCAAATCAAGATAATGTTCATAAAAATGTGGGGTACTTTCACATATAAGAGGATGTAGTTTGGCCTAACTAATGTGCCACGTATATTAAATTCAAGGATCTCATTGACAAGTGCATAATAATATACATGGACAACCTAAATATATTTTCAAAGCATTGATAAGACCATGAGAAATATTTAAAATCCATATTGTAGAGGTGCAGATATAATGGAATCTACTTGAACATGAGGAAGTGTATGTTTGGGGTGATAGAGGATAAGTTATTTGGCCACATCATCTCAAAATGAGGAATTTAAATAGATCCAAAAAGAGTCAAAATAAATTCTCAAAATTTCATTACTTGGTAGTAGAAAAGAGCTAAATTCATTCTTCAACAATATTAACTTTGTAAAGAAGTTCATTTCTGGATTTGTAGAGATAGTTTGACCATTAAAAAACATGATAAAAAGGACACTAAAATGGAATGGATGGTTGAATCACAAGTTAAATTTTACTTAGATAAGTAAATAAATAAATTATAAATACACTAGTGTTAATTAATCATGCCTATACAGAACCCTTATACATCTATTCGTGCATTTTAGAACACTTAATCACTTATATATTAACATAAAATAAAGAATTAAGATATAAGAGTTTTATCTCATTCATGAGATATTTGATATTTAATGCTAAAATAATGTATTCAAATATAAACAAAAAACATTTTTCATTATTCAAAGTAGTCAAAATGTTTAGACACTATATTCTCTATAGTAAGGTATTTGTAGTGGTGACTGACCCAACAATGAAACCTATTTGAATGAAAAATGAGTTGGTCAAGTGGAGAGGCATGTGGATGACCATTATCCAATAGTTTGACCTTGAACTCCAAAAAATGGAAATTGTAATAGATTAAGGACTTACTAAGTCCATGTCTGAATTAGACTCATAAATAGTTTACCAACAATGTAGGGTTTAATATATCATAAATGATGACTGGTACCATGATGTAGTATATTAATTGATTAACAATGAGTGTTAGAGCCATATAAATTCAACTAAAATAATATCATAATGCATATAAAACAACAAATTAATGATAAACTTTGGCATGTTTCATCATAAGAATCATGAAGGCATACATTTGAGATTCCTAAACAAACAAGAATCAACTAGAGTACTTAATGATTTCTATGGGAAATATGGAAATGTTTATAGTTTATGGAGTGATACAACTCATTAGATACTCAAGGTAGGTTCTTACTAGTTATATGTTTGTAAATATGCACATGCTCACATCTATAGCTACCATAGCTACCAAGTTACCACATATAGAGATTGTATCCATGTCATGACATTGCATCCAATTATTGAGGTCCAACCATTATCAAATTAGGGATTAGAATTTTTTGGTACCATTAATTCTAATTCCTATGCAAGACACAAGTTTATCCTTATGCCAATTGATTACTATATCCATTGGACCAAAGTTCGAGCATGCAATAATAACACAACTGACATGGTAATCAACTTCCTAGAAGAACATATCATCACCAGGTTTGGGATGCCTACTATTATAGTATGTGAAAATGGTTATGATTTATTTTCTATTCAATTTACTAAATGGGCATATGAAAACTAGGTAATCTTCAATTTTTATTCACATTATTATCTACAAGTAACAGAGTAGATGAATCTACTAATAAAAACTTATTTGATGTAATTAAGAATGTTTTGGCAAAGAACCCTAGGGATTAGTGTAATGTTCTAAAATTTTCATTATGGTTTAATAGGACTAGAATTAATTAAACCTTGTGAATGTCACCATATCATCTTGTTTATAGCCAAGACCCCATATTTCTAGTTAAATTAAGGATTCCCATGTTACAATTCATGAGAGATTACCTAGAAACAAATGATAATATAGAAGCTTTTCTCCTTAACTTGATTCAACTAGAATAAAAAAATGATGTAGCCCTATTTCATTTCAACACACACCAACAGGTTATCAAAAATTGGTTTGAAAAGAGAGAAAAAGTGAAATATTTTTAGAAATCTGATCTAGTCCTTCTTTAGGACAAGGCTCAAGTGAAAAATGGACAACATGGCAAGTCTGACACCTTATGGTTGGGTCCCTACCAAATATTTGAAATCCTAGGATAAAAAACATTCCACCTAAGGTGTTTAATTTATGAGGACCTCCCATTACATATCAATGGGCAATTACCCAAACACTACTTCTAGGCCTGAATTAGCTTGACAAGTTCTTATAAATACCTTGTCTATCACTTTCATGATTTATTTTTTTAGCCTACTTTATTGTTTTTTTAATTTTATTTTCCTAATTTTCCTATGTTTCATTATTATGTTGACCTCATTATTTGTCTCTTTTCGGCCCAACCCATTTAATTTTCCTTATAGATTCTCCTGTTAGTCAAAATAATGAAGAACAAAAGGCCTATACATAGGTAGTCTAAATGACATTCTGGTGCATAGGTACCGTTAGTATAAATTTGGCTATGATGAATGAGTATCATTTTAAAATTTGTCATACTTGCTTCTATATTTGTTTATATTCATCTAGAGACTTGCAATGATCTTTAATGGTGTAAAAATGATATATATTCTACTTGATAGCTTAAAAGGTCATTTAGGATGGTCTAGTGAGTAGCAGGGGTAAGTCACTTGGTCTTGTCATCAATTGGTCATTATTTGTAATCCTCCTTTTTTGATTATAAAAGTTTAAGGTTAGTTTGGCTTATTCAAGTTATTTCATGTCAAAACTAATGTTCTCTAGGGTAGTTCAAAGATGGAATAAGTCAAGGAAGTTGATGTTAAAGTCTTTTGACACATGTCCAAATTCACCCTACTCTCCTTTGGTCCATACAATCATCTAAATAACATCAATGTTTCTTATTTCTAACATCTTTTTAACTTTTAAACTTCTTTATTGTTGTTTCAACATCAAAGAAAGAATAATATTAGGTTTTGATAGTTAAGAAGGTGTTTTCACATTACATATCCATTATATAGGTTAGGAAAAACCCCATGAACATCTCACATGGAGCTCCATCAGGTCATGTTTTCATTTTTTTATGTTTATCATACAAAATCAGGTTTTTGGCCATGAAAATGAGGAAAATATAAGAGAAAGGTGAATTTTACAGATAATGGGAAGTGGAAAAATCTGTAAGAGATATGAATTGTCTTAATAGGTCTTATAAAATTATCAATTCCCATTAGAAGGTGTTGGAACCACCTTAGATGTGCCAAATAGTCTTCTCGGGTCTAACATATAGGCTTGAAAGTCAAGAGTTTTCTTCCACATGTGAACTAGCTTAAATAGGTGCATAGAGCTAAATGGAATTTGGAGATATTTAATTGGTATTTTTAATCAAAATTTGTGGAATTAAAAATTTAATTAGTGTTCCTAATTGTATGAACCATATTTAAGAAAGGGACTATCTCAAAACCGTTTTTCTTGCATTGTGAAAAGCTTGAAGAGGACATTATTTTGATCAAAATTTCAATGGGGGTTTGAATGGGATTATAAGTACAATGTTTAAGGTGGATAATGTTATTTGAATGATATTAATGATGATATTTTTTTCATTAAATCCCACATATTTATGAACAATGATTACGAGAGTAAACTACCCTAAAACCTTTTTAAAACCCTGCAAATGACCTGATGGTTATATTTATCTTCTAAATGGATTAAAATGAATTTGATTGACTTTGGAAACAACTAGATAACCATTTTAAGTCTCATAATCATATATATATATATATATATATATATATATATATATATATATATATATATATATATATATATATATATATATATAATACATTTGGTGTCAAGTGTGAAGATAATATAGTACAAAAATTAGCCTAGAAGTGGTAGTTTTGAGCATATCTGTAGGGATGTGAAGTATGGAAGACTATTGTTTAGTTGAGATAAATTTGTAGACCTATGAAAAGTTATTGAAGTATTTTAAATACCTAATAAATTTTTTAAAAAACACATAATCATAATTTTAAAGGCTATTATAATATTTTTAGGTTTTTCTGTTGTGACAGTCACATATGAATTTTCATGCATAACAAGTAACTCTAATAAGGTCTAAAAGATCGGATGGTGAGTCTAAGCAGCTAAGGTGATATTTAAATCATAAGGAAAGGTATAATAGGATTTTAAAAACCTTAAT